>LNAC01000469.1:114342-135365 GCA_002007465.1 Ailurus styani | reverse complement strand
CAAGGGACAGACATCACCGACATGTTTGCCCCTCTCCGTTCGGCAGCCCCCCCTGCCCTGGGCCACCCACCGTGCCCGGCCTCCCTGAAAGACTGCAGTCCTTCCTGGCCTTTCTCCTCATTCACTCTCCCCTCGGGCATCAGCTCCTCCTCAGTCGCCCCACCCACCCACAGCAGGAAGGGGTGCAGGTGGCTTTGTGCGGCTGCGAGAATGGCTCCAGCCAGCAGTGAGCACTCGGTGAGCACGGGCTGCTGAGTAACAGTTATGGGCAGGTGCCAACGGGATGGTGGCGGCTGTGGTCATCGGCGGGGTAACCCGGACCACGGGGCAGGTCCCCTCGGGGCGCAGTGCACGCGGGGATAGCTCAGGCCGGTTCCCCGTGGCTCCGTGCGATGGGGAAGGCCACACTGTTGGAGTCCTGACTCGGCCGGATCCCATGTTTTACGGATGCACCTCCGGGGGATCCTCATGTAAGCTGTCACCAGAGACTCGGGAGCCCCGGGTGTCCCCGGCAGAAGAATGTGTCCTGCTGACCCGTGGTGGCCAGCCAGCCCCTACAGGGGACATGGGAGTCTATGCTCTGAGCGAAGCCTGACCTTCTGCTGACCCGTGGTGGCCAGCCAGCCCCTACAGGGGACATGGGAGTCTATGCTCCGAGCGAAGCCTGACCTTCTAGACAGTTAACCTGTTCATCGCAGGGGGAGGCGGGCATCGGGCGGGGATGGAGCAGGGAGGGGGCAGCCGCCTCGGCGTGTCCTGCAGAGGGGTTGCCTCACTGTACCGATGCCCGGAAGTGTTGGGCCTTCCCGGGCGGCCCACGGCCTGAGCTCGGGGCCTTGCTACCCACGTGTCATCACCGTCAGCGTCTTCGAGGCTAAGGGTTCTCCTGCCCTAGCTCTGGGTTCTCTTCCGTGGAGACCGCTCATCCCTGAGCCGGGAGGAAGCCCGCCCACCTGCCAGACGGCGGTCCTGGGGCCCCTGGCTCCCGTGTCGGGGGTGGGGCGGGGAAAGGAGGGGGCTTGGGTGGTCCCTGGGGTGTGGCCCTCCTGTGGTGCCCAAGCCCCGTGGCCCCCGCGTCTCCAGAGGCAGGTGGCGAGTCTCAGCATGGGCGCGGCTCCTGCTCAGGGAGGTTCTGCCCCCGGGTCGCTGGGCCGTGAACGGCGATTCTAGGTCCGTGGAAACGTGGTGGCGGGGGGGTTGGAGCCAAGGGGGAGGAACGGGCCTTCGCGCAGCGAGCCGAGTGAGGTGGGCGCCGGCGGGCTCTGCGGGCTCCCCGTGCACAGCGGCCCCTCTGGCCCCCCCACCCCCGCCTGCGGCCCCCATGGGGACAGCCTGCCACGGTCAGCCCGTTCACGGTTTGCACGGAGTGGCTGGCGGCACACTGGGTGGGCTGGCGTCTCCCCAAAACCCATGTCCCCCCGGAACCTCTGAACGTGGCCTTATTTGGAAACAGGGCTGTGATTACGTCAGATGAGGCCCACGGCAGCAGGGGCGAACGTCTAGTGTCCTTTCGAGAGAAAACGGACACAGAGGGACCCAGTGAGAGGCTGCATGATGACACAGCCAGGATTTGGAGGGACAGAGACAAGGGGTGCCTGGGATCGCGGCAGCCCCCGAGGCTGGAAGCGGCCCGGACCCCCCCCCCCGCCCTGGGGCCTTCAGAAGGAGCACGGCCCGGTCCACACCTTGACCATGGGCTTCGGGCCTCGGAACTGGGGGAGAAGAGGCTTCTGTGGACCGCAGCACCTTGACCATGGGCTTCGGGCCTCGGAACTGGGGGAGAAGAGGCTTCTGTGGACCGCAGCCCCCCAGCGGGCCGGCCCCGGCAGCTCCGGCAGGCGTCCGCGGTGCCCGGGCCGCGAGACGCGAGGCCGTGCTCCTAAATCCCGCTCGCCGCTTCCCGAGCGGCCAGTGAAAAGCAAACGGCATGTTTCCTGGCAAACTTGGGGAGTGCGGGTCCCCCCAGCCGTGGGGGCATCTGCCCTGCACGGGGCTCAGACACTGTCACGTGCCTGCCCACGGGGACCACAGAGTTCGCTGTGTGGACGCACCTGTTTGTCGTGTCCAGCAACAGCGTTCCACGGAATTCCGCTGCAGAAACCCGAAGGAGTGAGAAGCCGTGCCTGGCCTCCGGCGGTTGGCGTTGTCCAGGCTGGGGGAGACCAAGGCCCCGGGGGTCCCACTTTCCCAGGTCGCTGCCCCAGCCAGTGGCGTCTGGGAGGAGCCTGGGCCCTTCCCCCTGCCCACACCCCCTGCGCTTTGGAAGTGGGGCTGGGAGAGCAGGCCTGTGCACGCAGGAGCTGGCAGTTACTCTCAGGCTGAACTCCTGGGGTGAGAGAGCCCCGGTGCACGCGCCGCCCTGTCTCCCGGGGGCCCCTCCCCACCGCGGGGCGTCCACAGCGCCTCCTGAGCGCGAGTCTGCGTTCTGCGGGGCGCGACGGTGGTGGCCGGCGCCAGGTGCCCCCAGGCTTGCACAACCGTGGGCCACCTTTCTCCTGGAAAGAACACCCTTCCCTGGCGGGGCCTCCCTCCCCGCACGAATCCTTGACAAAGCTGGAGGACCCCGCGTCCCCAGAGCAGGGGACACCCGGTGTGTCTGCACTCACTGTCCCCACTCACCTCGTTAGCGTCGCACATACACTGTAATGAGCCAGAACAGGCCCCAGGGGGTCACCAGTGCCTCTTTGCTTTTTATACATTTTTTATTTACTCGTTTGAGAGAGTGAGAGAGAGAGAAGGAGCGAGCACGAGTGGCCAGAGGGAGAAACAGGCTCTCCGCTGAGCAGGGAGCCCGACTCGGGGCTCAATCCCAGGACCCCGGGATCATGACTCAAGTGGAAGGCAGATGCTCGCTGACGGAGCCTCCCAGACGCCCCACAGAGTCTCTCTTAGAAGCCAAGTCACTGCTGCTGTGCAATGGATGGCAGTTCCCAGAAAAGCAGACAGAATCCCCTACAACCCCACAAGTCCACTCTGGACCTGGAGACTGGAAGCAGACCTTGGAGAGGCATCTCTGCAGCCGTGTGCCCAGCAGGGCTTCCCACACCGGCCAGAGGATGGGAGCAGCGGGCCGGCCACGCCCAGGTGCCTGGATAAGTGAGCCACGGTCTGTCTTCCCCGTGGACCATCCCTCGGCCTTAGAAGGAAGGAATCCCAGCAGCTGCTACCACAGGGTGAAGCTGAGGGACGGGGAGCCCGAGAGGCCAGCCCGGCCCAGAGGGACGGATACCCAAAGTCCCTCTTACATGAGGGACCCAGAGGAGTCAAGTTCATGGGGACCGTCGGATGGGGGCAGGGGAGGGGACAGGTCCATGTGTGGCCGGACACAGTCCAGTGTGGGCAGAGGACCACATCCTGGGGACAGACAGGGGACCGTGCCCACCAGGGTAAGCGCGACCGCCCCCGACGGTGCACTCAGAAATGCTAAGGTGGTGTGATTCACGTTCTGTGTATTCTGCCACAAGTTAAAAAAAACTCTAAGTGTCCTCGCCCAGCCCCTCTCTAGCCGGCTCCTGACCTTTTGTCCCGAGGCTGCCCTCCCGATCCTTCTGCTCAGAGCACCCGTCTTGGGAGGGCTCTTCTCGGTTTCCTCCGAGGGCACCCAAGCACCGCCCCTGCCCCCGCACCGCCCTTCCACAGAAAGGCCAGGGCGGCCTGCCCTGCAACCTCCATCTAGAACCATCTGGAACCAAGTAATCTGGGGGTTCGCACAAAGCTGGGTGCTCAGTGTCGGTGAAGCCTGGTTCTGAGTCTCAGGCCCGGTCTCCTGTGGAAGGGGGTGCTTCCGGAGGCGGCTTCCCTTGGGAGGGCCCCCCGGGGATCTTTCTGGCCATGGGCACTGGGTAATGGGTGCCATGGGAGGGACTCTGGTTTGACCCAGGCAGGGAGCGAGCCGCCCGGGGCTGCCTGCTGCTGCCCGGCCAGCGTCAGGACACAGCGGGCTGTGGGCACCTTCTCTCAAGGGGGGACGCAAGGCAGCCTGCACGGTGCGATCCCAGGGTCCCAGACCAGACGGCCCTCCTGGCCCACCTGCAGGGGGGGTGGCGTCTTCGGGGCTCGTAACTGTGGGGCCGCAGAGGGGAGCGCGGAGGTGGCTTTGCTGACTTTCAGCAAGGGTGGCAGGAGGGGCCCAGCAGGAAACAGGGCCGTCAGCACACCTCGGGCCGGCCCTGACATGGGGGCCTGGGGCCTCGGTGGGCAGGGGGTGGCGGAGGCCGCGGCGGTGTGCCCACAGCTGGAGGAGCCTGAGCTCTGGGTGTGCAGAGACAGACACGGCTGTTTTCTCCTGGGGCCCCCGCCACAACCTGTGCTCTCCAGGGGCAGACAGGAAGCAGACAGGCGGCCGAGAGGGGGCCCAACTCAGGATCCCTGGCAAACAGGTCACGGCAGGCCGGCCCGCAGCCCACGCGCTCGGCCACAGCACCCACGCCTCACTGCCACGTGGGCCGCGTGGCCCAGAGGACCACAAACGAGGGTGGAACCCGCGCTCTGTGCCGGACGCCCCGCACTCCCCAGTGGCCTGTGGTGAGACCCCATCACAGTGTCTCCGGAGCCGGAACCTGGGTGTGTTCCCTTTGGGGGAGGTTTTGTGTCTGGGTCAGAGCTGGGGCTGGAGCCTTAGGGCCCTGCCTCCGACCGGGCTGCGCGCGCCGGGGGCCGGGAGCTGCCCGGGTGGACGGGGCGCAGCTGCCCCCCAGGGGCTGGGCGAGGATTCATGGAAGGCCCGTGCAGCCCGCACGCAGCCCGCACGCAGCCAGGGCCTCGGGGTGCCAAGGTCAGGATGTTTTCCCATCCCCACTGCTCTCCTAGGGGAGGGCGGGTCGCCCCTGCATCGGCTCCCTGCTGGGGGCCCAGACGACAGCGGGGCTGGGGGGCTACGACGCTGCCGTCTCGCCCTCTGTCCGTCCAGAGCGCCCCAGGACCTCCAGCCCCCCACCTCTGGGGCGGCAGGGCAGCAGGAGGGACCAAGAAGACCCCGAGACGTTTCTCTGTCAAGAAATGGAACGGAAGACTCAGGCTTCTCCAGGACAACCTCCCGCGAGCACACGGGGCTCCCACGGCCCGGGGACGAGGGAGAGGCCACAGCAGTAGCGGGAGCCTGTCTAGCCCTCCTGACGCCGGGACGGTAAGGGGTCCCGCTGGGACCTCCTGCGGACACCCCCACCCCCACCGCGCCTCCCGCACACGTCCACCAAGAAAGACCCAGACAGGCGGCTGGCTGGCTGATTTCTTTATTGCTGGAGGAGGAGAGGCTCAGAGCAGGGGCCCCAAGGACCCCGCGGCCCCGAGGAGCAGGTCCGGGAAGACCTGGGGCTCGGTCCCTCCTGATTCCTCGGAAGGGGCAGGGAGGGGGTGATGTCGTCTCTGGGACCTGAAACGGACAAGGGCTCCCCTGTGATTCCCAGGGAGACTGTTGGGCCCTCGCCTGCCCCTCCCAGCCTGGGGGTGAGGGTCGGCCTCCCCACCTCAGGCCCCCCACGTCTGCCCACACCCGTGCCTGGAAGAGGCCACAGGACCTCCGAGCGGGAGCTTGACCGGGACGTGGGGAGGACATCCCAGAAAGGCCACTGGAGAGAGCGCACCCGCGGCCCCCTGACCCCCACGGTCACCAGGAGGGACCCCAGGGTCCAGCCATTCCCGCAGAGGGACCAGGGCCCGACGAGGGGAGCTGGGGGTCCCTGGGACGCCCCTCCCCCCGTGCATGTGCCCAGGACGTGGGGGCAGGGCTGGTACGTTACCCCAGGAGGCGGGTCCGGCAGGAGCTCACCTAGACGCGGCACTGCTCTGTGGGGGGAGCGAGAGCCGTGGGGGGGTCACAAGTCGCCAGGACAGCCCTGGGCCCAGAGGGGTGGGGTGGGGGAGGGGCGGGAGGACCCGCCTCAGGGGCTCAGCTCCTCCGACCCCTGATCCCAGGGAACGGGGCCCCCGGTGAAGGAAGGTGCTGCCCCCATGTGTCTAGAACCCCTGACTGGGGGCCAGAGCTCACCCTTCCCCTGGGTCAGGTCCAGAATGATCCGCATGTGCACGGGCAGGGTCTTGAGGGCTCTGTTGAATTTCTCCATGACCTGGTTGTCGACCTTCAGGGTCCTGGCTGTGGGGGCCGTGGGTCAGCTCCTGGGCCACAGGGCTTTGACGACCTCGGGGGGCAGCGGGGGCCCCCGCCCAGGGGGCAGGAAGGACACACCGGCGTCAGGAGCCATCAGCTCCCAGGGCGGCCTCCGGGGCTGAGCCCACCTGCTCCAGGTCCCTGTCCCCTCCCCTTCCTCCCGGGCCGGCGCTAGGAGCAGAGAGATCCCTGCAGGGGCCATGGGGGGTCCCGCACCAGCAGCCGCTGACCTACGGACCCGGGAGCCTCTGCTGCCCCAGCGCCCGGGACTCCCGGGAGCTGCATGGCCGTGTGACTGTCAGAATTCCGCCATCCGGATCGCGTTCACGTCCGAACTGTTCTGAGGTCATTGACAATCTCCTTTGCTCGTTTTGGATTCATACTGACCCGTTCTAGCCCCTGTTCTGTGTGGCCCCTCCGCTCGTAGACACGCCCCTCAGGCACCTGCTTGGCCCGTCACTCGCCTCCGAGCCCCTCACACCGCACCCCATCACCTCCGCAGACAGGAGCCGCAGGGGCTGGGCGGCCCCCCTCCCGCCCGCAGGGCCCCCGGGTGCTCAGAGCGTCCTGCGGGCTCCGCTACACACCCAGGTACTGGCACATCAGGCCGCTCTCAGCGCTGGGCGCGGGGGTCTCCATGCAGAAGAACAGGTAGTGGGTGTAGTCTGTGTCCAGCACGGAGATCTTTCTTTCCCCTTGGTCTGGAAAAGAGGCCGGAACAGAGGCCGGAAATCTGTCTGGGTGCCCCTCCGACTTCCGTCACGGGCTCCGGCCACGTCCCCAGTGCCAAGCACATGCCCCCTCGGCCCCAGGCTTCGCCTCCCCTACGGTCCATTTCCACAGCGGCTACCGAGAGCCCCACGGACTCGGCAGGGGGCAGGTGGGCCTGGAGGCAGGGGAGGGCTGGCAGGCACGGGACGGCCCAGGGGCCTGTCCCAGACGAGGCCGAGCACGGGGTGGGGGGCTGCTAGCCCCGGGGACAGTGCGGGTGCAGTACAGAAAGACGGGACCGAGGCAGGTGAGGCCCAGAACATTCCAGAAGCAGGTTCCAGGACCGAGAGGCAAGTGCACAGTGTGCTTAGCCACAGGTCTGGCTGCGGGGACCCGTCTAAGGAGCCCGGGCTGCCGGCTCCTGAGCAGGGGGGTTCCTGCGCGCCTGCCCTCAGAGGCGTCCCCGCACGGACCCCACCTGCGCGGCCGCACAGACGTCACAGCGAGCCAGACGCGGCTCTGCTGTCTTCCCACGCCAAGCAGGGGGCGTGGGGGCCAGGAGGAGGCTGAGCCCAGACGCAGAGGGGTCCGCAGGCCTCATCTCCCCGGGGGTGCCCTTCATGGCGTAGGCTCAGGAGAAGTAGGGCCTGACTCCTCCCTGCCGGCGGGATGCGGGGGGCTCGGAGGGGGCCCCCAGTGCCCAGCGCGGGAGGGCACTGCTCGTCCAGGGCCGCCGGAGGGGGGGAGGCCTGGGGGGAGCCCGCAGGCACGGAGTCGGTGCACTCACAGTCCACCGTGAACGTGGCTGGATCCTCAGTCTTCTGGGCCATGATGTTCCCCTCGACGCAGGCACGGTTTTCCCTGAGAAGCCAGAGTGCCGGGGTCGTCCATGAACCCCAATGTGGGTTCCGGAACTGGCTCTGGGAAGTGTCCACAGGCCCTGCAGACGCCCAGCCTCGTCTGGCCCTGGGTCGGCTGAGGGCGGTGCCATGAGGGCTTGGCCCAAATGTGAGCGGCCCTGGGGCCCTGATCAGGTGACTCAGGCAGGTTGACAATGGGGCAGACAATGCCAGGGGGACAGCTGCCTGGGGCAGAGGGCCTGTGTCGGCTCAAAACTGAACCTGTCTGGGAGGGGCTGGGGTACAGCACGTCCAAGGACCTCATGGGTCACACTCAGAATTCCTCACCCCCCCCCACTCTTCATGGACCTGGGGCTGCCCTGGATGGTCGGCCTGCTGGCCTAGAGCCCTGGGTGGGGTCCCTGAGGGCACAGGGGGCCACCCAGATGGAGCCGGCTCCTATCAGAGCCGGACCCTGCCCTGCCCACCACCCTGCCTGTCCAGGAGCCACGCCCCGCTGGCCCCCAACCCCGGGCGGGGGGCACACCCACTGTTTGCGCACAATGATCTCCAGGTTGTCCTCGGGGGTGGGTCTCAGCTCCTGCACGTACACCCGCAGGGGGGCGGTCTCGGAGTCCAGTTGAGAGATGTCGCTGGCCGCCATGGCCATGGAGTGCCACATGCCGGCCACCTGCGGACGGGGCCCAGAGCTGGCGTGGGGGCGGGGAGGGCCCTGGCCCCCCGGGCTCCCCCTCCCACCGGGGGCTGCTGGGTGGTGTCTTGCACACATTTCCCAGGCAGCCCTGCAAGTGGGTGAGGACTCAGCATGTCTGAGGGTCCCCTACCGCACGCCGATGCCCGCGTGGGGTTCTCGCTTGCTTGGCACACCCCCTGTCCACCCCGCGCTGTCCTGAGTAAGCTCCTGCCCACTCCCGGGGGGGCCACGTCCTAAGTGAGTCCTAAGTGAATCCGCCCCGAGAGCCAGAGGGAGACACGGAGCCGGCTGGAGCCAGCATTCGGGGGGACAGAGGCCTGCCCGAGCTCCAGGCCTCACGTGTCTCCCCTCGGTGTCCGCAGTCGGGGCCCCCTGCCCTCCGCCAGCCGCCCCACATGCCCTACCTTTTTTATATCCAGGGTCCTCATGGTCTGGGGGACGGCGGCGGCCTGGGCGCCGCACACGAGGGCCAGGCCCAGGGCGAGCAGGAGGCACTTCATGGCTGCGGCTCGGACGCGCTGAGCTCCCGGGAGTGAGGGAGGCCGGGCAGCCGGCTGGGCCCTTATATGGGGGCCCGGGGGCCTGCCAGCCAGCCCCGTCCAGGCCCCCCGGCGCGCGGTTCCCCGAATCCCCGTGGCTCGTCCCCAGACCCTCGGGGGGCTTCCTCCACCAGGACAAAAGGACGCTTCTCCCTCTGAGCGGGAACGGGAAGGTCCCTGTGTCCCCGGGGCTGGGCAGTTCCGGGCCGCCCCGAGGGGAGGCTCCGGGGTGTGGGTCCAGGCCGGCCGCCAGGGTCAGGAACACTTCCTGGGTCACGAACTTGGGCGACAGCAGGTCGGAGTCAGCACCGAGGACGGCTGTGTCCCAGAGGGTGAGCCCCAGGCCAGCCCCGGGTCTGTGGAGGACGTGCCCGTGGGTGGCCATCTGTCCTGCGCAAGGGGCGCACCTTGTCACCCTCCTGGTCCCTGCCCGTGGGTGCTCAGCTCTCACAGCTGTCCTGAGCGTGCACCGCCTGGGGCTGGACGTGGCCATGTGGTCTGCTGTGCCCCATGGGGACCCCTCCTTGCTCCTGCGCGGTCGCCCGGGCCCGCAGGGCGTCATCTGGGGGTAAAGGCTGGCTCTCAGATGTTTGGGCGTGCAGAGTGTCCAGCGGGCTCCGGCAGGACCCCCACAGCCCTCGCCCTCCCTCCCAGGGCCACCCTCAGCAGGTACTAGATGCCCCGAAGCACGGGCACCAGCTTCCTTCCCTCGCTCGCGGGCCTGGGGGCGGGGGCGGGGCTGCAGCAGCGGCGGGGACGCGGGTGGGCAGAGGGCAGGCCCCCGGGCCCAGGTGGACGAGCGCATGTCCCGCACGGGCGGCCGGCGTGGGGCACAGTGGGCAGGGAGGGGGGCCGGGGGACCTGGGACTCAGCAGTGGGCCTGTCAATCAGGAACCCAAACTGGAACAAACACAGGCCTTTATTCTGGGGTCTCGGAGGGTGACTCGGGGAGCACAGGCTCTGGAGGGACCAGAAGGGAGAGCGAGGGGTGTTGATGAGAGAGAGGGAGGGAGTAATTACACGATTCAGGGAAGAAAAGAAGAGAAAAACGCCAGCTGGTGTGGGGCGGACCGCGGGGGCCGGTTGTGTCTTCTGATGACTTGGCCGGGCTCACAAACCCTGCACTGGTCAACCTGTTGTCCTCTCCTGACCCGCCGGCCGGCTGCCCTGGGGACACCTGGTTCAAAAGCCGTTCCCGCTTCCGGCCCGGGTTCGGGAGCTCGTCACCAGAAAGGACAGCGAAGGCCCTCCCGGCCGGAGTGTGGGTGCCCCAGCCCAGGCCCTGGGGATGCCGGGCCCCGACCCAGGGACGGAGGGCTTGGAGGAGGTGGAGCGTGACGGCCCCGGCGGAGGACGGTGACCAGGGCCTGGGTGGGTCTAGGCATTTGCAGACCTTACGCTTTGCTCTGAGAATTCCATGAATTTCTTTCTCTCCTTCTTTCTTTTTTCAAGATTTTATGTATTTATCTGACAGAGAGAGAGTGTGAGCGCATAAGCAGGGAGAGTGGCAGAGGGCGAAGCAGGCTCCTCGCCAAGCAGGGAGCCCGACGCGGGGCTCGATCCCAGGACCCCGAGAGCAGGACGGGAGCCGAAGGCAGACGCTTCACCGACTGAGTCACCTGGGCGCCCCGAATTCCACGAATTTCTAAAACTCACAAACTCTTGACAAGAATGTGATTTGATACGACCCCTGCTGCGTTGCCCTTGCAAAGTGAAAACGCAGGAAAGGAGGGATTCCTTCCACGCTTTCAGCACACGAGCCTGGCGGCGGCAACGGCATCTCTGAGGGACACAGAAGGCGACAGAATGCTCACCCGCGGCCCGCGGTCGTTGCGCTGTGACCCGCCTCCCGGAGCAGGGAGGACGATGCGCGCTCTGCCCGCAGGGGTGCTTGCCTGGCACGGCTGAGTCCCCCCTGCGGACCCCGCGCAGGCAGGGCAGGGCTCTGCTGGTGTCCCCCGGGCCCCCGCGCTGCCGCGATGGGCGTTAGGCGGCCGGTGCCGTCCACTGCGGGAACTGGCCCCAGCGGCTGCCGGTTGCACCCCCGGCCACCCCCAGGCTCGCGTCTCCGCGGGCGGGCAGGGCCAGCGGGGCCCCCAGCCCAGCACCGGCGGGAGGCTCAGCCTGCTGCGCCCCACTCACCCGGCCTCCCGTTTGTCCCCGGCGCCGGGCCAGCCTGCGTGGGGCCCGTGTCCCCCCTGCCCGCCCTCCACGATGGCCACGGGGCCGTCGCCAGCGAAGCGTCCTGCGTGTGCACCTGCAGCCGGCCCCACAGCTGCCGCTCAGACGGAGCCCGCGGCCACCACGGCGGGTGAAGCGCACACTCAGAACGAGAAAGGACGCCCGCCCCTCGGACGGGCGCTCACCCTCGCTGGCTGTCCCTTCCCCACGCTGCCCAGCCCCGGGTTTGGGTGACGGCGGCACCCTGCCCACCACCCTCACCGCCCTGCAGTCGGTTTCCGCCCTGCAGGCACCGAGGGGGCTTCCCGTGTCGTCCCCTGCGGGCCCTCCAGCAGGGCGCCTGGTCACCAGTCCTGGCTCTCTAGGGAGCACGTCTCCCGACTCTGGGGTCCCTCACTGCTGGGGCTGCTTTCCTTCTCCAGCCCCCCTTCTCTCTCCGGGCCCAGCGGGCTTGTCCTTCGTGCACAGCTGCCGGGGGGCGGGGGTCTCCACTCCCAAGGGTCTGGGCTGCCCTCTCAGGACCTCTAGCGTTCGTGTCGGTCGTGAGTCCCCTGAATCCTAGGTCAGCTCCCGAGTGGGCGACTGCACCGGGACACCCACAGCTCCCACCCGAAACGCCTCCGAACTGGCTCCTCTCGAGACCCGACTCTTTCCGCGTCTCTGTGACGGGCCTGGGAGTCATCCCTGAGTTTCCCACCCTCCTCCAAGTGGCCTTTGCGGTTCCCTGTAAATCGGGCTCGCCCTCTGTTCTGGTCGGTTCTGTTCCTCCCCACCTTCGGCCCTGCCTCGTTCCAGGCACCGTGGAGGGAAAAGTCCCACGTGCCCATGGGACCACGTTGCTCTGATACTGAAACACAAACAAACACATGCAGGTTCCTCCGTGCCAGGAAGCGCGCTCAGCAGGACGTGGCAGCAGCAGCAGACGGTGCGTACCGGCTTCCTTCAGGACCCGAGGGCAGAACGTCTGGGTCTGGGGATTGAGCAGGTCTGCTTACTGGCTGCTTCTCCCCACCTCTGATTCAGATTCCAGCCGGGTTAAAGCCCCCCACCCGATGCCGCGGAGCACAGCAGAGCGACAGCCTCCCCCCGAATGCCTTCTGCAACACGCCAGCTGGCAAACCCACCCTCCCTGCTCACGACAAGGTTTAGGGACCCCTTTCTGAGAAGGGCTTTCCTGAAGGTCCCAAGGATTTGGGGCTGGGTTTCCCTGGGGCACCCTCGCTGCCTTGCACACATCCAAAGAGGCGGGTGAAGATTCATACCATACTGAATTTGAGCCTTGACAGATGCCTTGTGATCCTTCCGGAACACAGAGCAGGGAGGCCCGGGAGAAGCTGCTCTGACACCATTTCCCACGTGCCCCGCGTCTTCCTAGGAGGCTGCCACGGGAGCACCCATCTCCTCCCGGGTTCCGACGCAGCCTGAGGCTTCTGCCGCCCGGGGAGCGCTACTCAGCTTTGTCTAGAAAGGGTTTCTCGGCAACAGGACTTTGCGTCACTCCCGCTGCATTGCCCTATCCAGACCCTCCTGGACCTGGTGCTGTCCCGTCAAGCAGGGGACATGGGCGTTGGCACCTGCTTCTCTTGCTTTTGCTGTCGATGTGAGGAATACAATTTCCGAATCTAAGAAGGCTCATTGTTTCTTACCAGCTGAGTCCGTCAGCCTGGCTTGACGCATTTATCTGTTGTATCACCAACAACACCGTTTGATCCATATTTGTGTACCAGAAACAACTGTGTTTGCAATTTGAAAGTTACCTGTATTCCATGTAGTAAGTCTCTGCAGCATTCATCGCACAGTCGACTGATCGAGGGACTCTACCGAGGCAGCGTTGAGATAAAAGATTGTAAAAACAGGGCACGCAGCGCCAACAACGGTGTTGAGAAAAGGTATGCGGGATGGTGGATGGATGGATAGATGGATGGCTGCATGGACGGTGGATGGACGGCTTCCTTAACTCACATTGGATAGGCCATGTAGTGTCTCATCCTCACAATCTCTCCAACTTTCCAAGGTGCTCTCCTGTCCATTGTCCCTTTGACCCCTCCCCCATCAGCCTCCTGCGCAGGCGTCAAGAGTGAGCCAAGTCCCTGACCTATACTCATGCACAGGTACTAACCAAGGCTGGCCTTGTGTCCAGGGCTGCTGAGGTGAGCCAGAAGCTGGTTCTGGAACAGAACATCACACCCAGCTCCCAGGGCCCTCCTTGCCCTGGGGTTGGGCCACCTTCCTGGGCCCAGGGTGAGTCTAGCACCCACAGATTCTGTAGAGCCCTCAAGTGCTTCCTCACAATGGATCTTTGTGTCTCACTGGCTCGATTTTTGGCTCCACCTGGAAATTCCCAATAACCTAAGTGACAGCTGGATCTGATAATTAACGGAGTGGGGCAGAAAAGTGGTGAACGCCATTCAGTGTTAGGACTGCAAGTGGTAATTAGGGCACTAAGGTGGCGCCGATAAATATTTACAAGGAAAAATGGGACTCAGAACCTGAACTTGGCCCTGTTATTCTCCAGGCTTTCTGCACCTACCCAGAAACGCCCTACCCAGAGGACAAACCAGGGCAGACACTTGTTCACACTTCAACTCGTGTTTCAGGATGATCGAATTTGGGTTTTACCCTCTTTAGGAGCTAGATCAGTCTGCGGTTCTTTTTACCACAAGAATATGGAGATTACGGGGCACCTTTTGAATGAAAGAGAAAACTGTAGATTATTTAGAAAATAGAAATGAACACATAGTGCATCAGATTCTGAGAGATCCAGGTAAAACAGCATCCAGAAGAATCTGTCATCCTGAAGATAATTTTAATAACTAGAAAGAATGAAAATGAATTAATTAGCTATACCACTCAAATGTTAGGGGGGGAGACAACATAACCATAAGAAAGGATAAGGAAGATTTGTATTTGCAAATACAAAAGCAGAAATTACTGAATCAGAAAATAGAATAAGTAATTGGATGTATCTTATTCCTGGATGGGAAGATTTGATATTTTTAAAGCTTGTCAATTTAATTTAAAACCTATAATGTGGGCGCCTGAGTGGCTCAGTGGGTTAAAGCCTCTGCTTTCGGCTCAGGTCATGATCTCAGGGTCCTGGGATCGAGGCCCGCATCGGGCTCCCTGCTCGGCGGGGAGCCTGCTTCCCCCTCTCTCTCTCTGCCTGCCTCTCTGCCTCCTTGTGATCTCTCTCCCTCTGTGAAATAAATAAATAAAATCTTTAAAAAATAAAAAAAAAAGAGGGAGCCTTCAATGCCCTCATCAAGGAAAAAGGGGAAAGAGAATATGCGTCAAGTGACAAATGTATTGGGAAAATAACCACAAAAGGAGAAGAAAGTAAAGAACCATTAGGAGAAAATGTTTACTTTACCTCGTGGAATAAATAAAAAGTTGGATGAAATAGAGAATTTCTAGATAAATTATGCAACGTGACAGTGAGAGAACTATAGAGTGTTAATGGACTAATTTCCCAGAAAAAATAGAAAAGGGAAAAATAAGTTATTAAGGAGGGATTTCCCCCCAAAATACCAGTTCCAAAAAGTCTTACAGGGAGAATCTAGCTCATTTTTAAGGGACAGTTAATTTGAATGCTAAAAACATAAGGAAACATTCCAAATCATCTTTATGAATTTAAGACTTTCTTTCCAAGACCTGCCAAGGAACGTATAGATCGATCTCAGTTTTGAATATCAATATAAAATTACTAACTAAAATATTATCAAACAGAGCACAGTAGTGCTTTCAGAGGACAATACATAAGAGCTTCATTCCAGGATTGTGAGCATAATTTGTATTAGTAAACTTATTGATAAAATTCATCGTAGTAACAGATCACAAGGAAAAAACTGTGTGATCATTTCTGGTGATACTATCAAGGCTCTGATAAAATTAAAAATTATTTTTAATAATAAATTTAACAAAAATTATAGGGCGCCTGGGTGGCTCAGTGGGTTAAAGCCTCTGCCTTCGGCTCAGGTCATGATCTCAGGGTCCTGGGATCGAGGCCCACATCGGGCTCTCTGCTCAGCAGGGAGCCTGCTTCCTCCTCTCTCTGCCTGCCTCTCTGCCTACTTGTGATCTCTCTCTCCCTCTGTCAAGTAAATTTTTAAAAAATTTAACAAAAATTATATAAACTCAGTGTGAAAAAGAATTACACTCTTGAGGACCAACAGAGGACACAAACAAAGGAAATGCATGTCATAATTGTGGCTAGAACATCCCATAAAGATGTCAATTCTCCCCCAAGTGAACCCATAAATGTAATGCAAGTCCATAAAAATATCACCCATATTTTTTACCAGACCATTTGATCCTAAAGTATATTTGAAGATTTAAATAAGTAAGATGAACTAACAAAATTCTGTTAAAGAAGACTAATAAGGAAGAATTACCCACACCAGATGTTAAGATAAAATAATTAAAACATTGGGGTTCTGGACCACACCAAAATAAAAAGCTTCTGCACAGTAAAAGAAACCATCAACAAAACAAAAAGGCAGACTACTGAGTGAGACAAGATATTTGCAAATGATAGACCTGGTAAGGAGTTGATATCCAAAACAAACTTAACAACTCAACACCAAAACAAAACAACAACAGCAAAACCCATTAAAAAATGGGAAGCAGTCCTGAATAGACATCTTGTCAAAGAAGACATACAGATGGCCAACAGATAAATGAAAAAATGCTCATCACTCGTCATCAGGGAAATGCAAATCAAAAGCACAATGAGACATCACCTCGCACCTGTCAGTCTGGCTAAAAGCAAAAGCACAAGAAATGACAAATGCTGGCAAGGATGCAGAAAGAAAGGAACCCTCATGCACTATTGGTGGGAACGCAAACTAGTGCAACCACTGTGGAAAACAGTATGGAGGATCTTCAAAAAATTAAAAATAGAAAGGTCATATGATCCAGTAGTTCCACTACTCGGTATTTATTCAAAGAAAATGAAAACACTAATGAATAAAGATGTATGCATCCCTGTTTGTTGCAGCATTGTTTACAATAGCCAAGACATGGAAGCAGCCCAAGTGGCTGTTGATAGATGAATGGATGAAGAAGATGTGATATATATAATGGAATACTACGTAGCCACAAAAAAGGATGAGATCTTTCCATTTGCAACAACATGGATGGATGTAGATGGTGTTATGTTAAGTGATGTAAGTCAAGCAGAGAAAGACAAATACCATATGATTTCATTTTTATATGTGGAATCTAAAAAACAAAACAAACACACAAAAAGCCGAGACAGACCCATAAACACAGAGAACAAACTAGTGGTTGCCAAAGGAGGGGGAATACGCAAGATAGGTGAAGGGGAGTGGGAAGTCCAGGCTTCCAGCTATGGAATGAATAAGTCATGGGGATGACAGGTGCTGTCCTGGGAACATAGTGATATCTCAGTAGCAAGTACGGTGACATAAGGTGACCACACAGCATAACATACAGAGATGCCAAATCACTACAGTTGTACACCTGAACCTAATGGAACATTGTGAGTCAACTGTACTTCCAAGACAAAACAAACAAAACCAAACCACTGGGGTTCTGGCACACAGCCCCATAGAATGGTTGAAAAGTCTCTGAACAGACCCAAACACACATGAGAATCAAGAATGTGGGGAAACTCAGTAGGTAATAAATAGTCTTGGGAGAACAGGGTGGACATTTAGAAAATACAGTTTAAGTACTAACTCATGAATTAAAACAAATGAATTTCTGATGGAGATTGACTAATGAAAACAATGAAACAATGAAAATTCAGGAATTCAATATCAGAATATAAGAGGCCTCTCTCAAGATGATGAAAACCCTGCAACAGTGGTCAGAAGCTATAAAAGGAAACACTGGTGAGTTTAACCACATAGAGGAAATACTCCGAAATGACACCACAAGCCAAGTAAGAAGAAAAATGAGGAACTAAGGAAAATTATTTTTAACTGGTAGCACAAATAATATGTAATTTTCTTAATATATAAAGAGCTCCTGCAAATCAATAAACACCAAGAATTCAGTAGACAAAGATATTATTTGATCCTTCTCAGAAAAGTATCTTTAATTAACTGAAAATGAGAACAAAATATATTAAAATATGTGGATGAACACTATGAAGGTAATTTGTGGCATTGATGCTTATACTAGGGCTACATAAACATGATCTGTTGAAAATCTAAGCCTGTAGCTTAAGTAACTAGGAGAACAACTTGAAACCAATGTGAGCAGGAGGGAAAAAATAATATAATAGCAAAAATCTATGACAAAGAAAACAGAAAACCTACAGAAAAAAATCTATCAAAAAACAGTTTTGAGGGATGCCTGGGTGACTCAGTTGGCCAAGGGTCTGCCTTCCGCTCAGGTCATGATCCCAGTTTCCTGGGATTGAGCCCGAATTGGGCTCCCTGCTTAGCAGAGAGGTCTTGCTTCTCCCTCTCCTTCTGCCTGCTGCTCTACCTACTTGGGGACATGCTCTCTCTCTCTCTCCGTGTCAGATAAATAAAATCTTTTTAAAAAAAGTTTTGATCTTTGAAAAGATCAAGAAAATGGATAAACCTTTAGCCAGACTAATCAGGAAAACCCTGATTAGTTGATGCATATCACTATTAGGGATGAAGAATGTGACATCAGTACAGATCTTATGGAAACTAAAAGGATATTAGGGGTGGCTAAAACTAAGACTAAACAAACTAACTAAAAAGAGTGCCTAGGTGGCTCAGTTGGCTAAGTGTCCAGCTCTTGGTTTTGTCTCAGATCATGATCTCAAGGTCGTGAGGTTGAGCCCCAGTTTGAGATTCTCTCTCTCTCTCTCTCTCTCTCTCTCTCTCTCTCTCTCTCTCCTCTCCCTATTAAGGGAACATTTTGAGTGACTTTTTGGAAATGATTCTGATAACTTGGACAAAATGCATAAATTCCTGGAAAGATGCAAATTATCAAAGCTTATTACAGAAGCAATGGATAGCCAGAATCAACACAGATCTAGGGCGCCTGGGTGGCTCAGTGGGTTAAAGCCTCTGCTTTCGGCTCAGGTCATGATCTCAGGGTCCTGGGATCGAGGCCCGCATCGGGCTGTCTGCTCATCAGGGAGCCTGCTTCCCCCTCTCTCTGTCTGCCTGCCTCTCTGCCTCCTTGTGATCTCTCTCCCTCTGTGAAATAAATAAATAAATAATCTTTAACAACAACAACAACAAAAAAAAACAACACAGATCTATTGCAGGAATTGAATTTTGGATGAAAATCTCCACCTCCCCTGCTAAAATCTCAAACCCCAGTTTGCCTCACTGTTAAATTCCATCCAACATTTAAGAAAACAGGAACATGAATCTTGCAGAAACTCTTCCAGAAATCACAAGCCGAGAAGTGACTTCCCACTCATGTTGTGAGACACGCACTACACAGGCTGGCTATGTGCTATTAATTAAATAAGACTTACTTCTCCTTTGAATTGAAACGCTACCCTCATTGTCTACCAAATTTCTACACACATTTCTTATCACTCTATTTTGCTCCACTGATCTTTTGGGTTATTCCAATGACAACGTGAATCCTCCCGTCCCTTCTTTGCGACTGTGCGTGGTGAAACGTTGGTTCCACTAGTTCCAGCCCCCTCCCCCCTTCCCTGGGGACAGATCCTTCTAAGCAAGACCTCCTTCAAAACCACTTCTCAAGTTCCATCTGTTTCAATTTGGACTCTGACTGATAAGAACACCAATATTGTCACCAACATGAATGTGACCACTACGTTGACATTAAGATTTCTTTTTCCCTACAGTACAGTCCACAAAAGATCAGAGTGTGAGTAGGTGGGACACTGTTGCAGGGGCAGGACAGGACCCAGGGTGGGCGTAGGCAGCACAGTGAATGGGGTGTGACCAGAGAGCGTGTGGCATCTGATCAAGATTTCGATGAGGCTGCTCAGCCCACCCGTCTACACCCCTCATATTGCAAACGACCACGCTTCAGGACGGATGGGTTACCGTGGGGCATTAAAGCATGTCACTGGCAAAAAATAAAAATAAAAATTCAAAATCAACATTTTCTTCTCTGAAATTGGCAACTTTACAGAAGTTAGGTTCATTTGTTTCTGCATGTTTATCATTTTATGGCTTGCTACCTTTTAGTTCTTATTTTATTTTAATTTTTTAAGATTTTATTTATTTCTTTATTTATTTATTGAGAGAGAGAGCATGAGTAGAGGGAGGGGCAGAGGGAGAGGGAGAAGCAGATTCCCTGCTGAGCAGGGAGCCCAACGTGGGACTAGATACCAGGACCCTGGGATCGTGACCCGAGCTAAAGACAGATGCTTAACCAACTGAGCCGCCCAGATGCCCCTCGGTTTTTATTTTAGTTTACATCTAAAATGTATAAGATACGAACTGGTTCAAAACTTAAATTGCCTGAAAATCTGTGTCCACGAGTCTCCCCGCCTGCTCACCCCCCTTCCTTCCCGTAGACTAACGCGCTCGCGTCCTCTCATCCTTCCTGCCTGTCTTCGTCCACAGTCCTGCGCACAGGCTAATTTACATTCTTTCTGACCCAAAAGTTAGCACGTGACAGCACATCCTGAAAACTCCCCCACGTCCATTTAGAGAATTTACAGGAAGGAGTTTGAGCCGACATCACCACCTACAGAGAAATCATTCTTCCTCTTTCATTCTCTAACACAGTCCGTTTGAAATTAGTTTGACGTTCACACAGATGCTCCCCGGTTGGAATCCAGGGGTGACTCTGCCATTCGGGGGCTTTTGCATGGCTGTCCTGGCGGGAAAGGCGGGAGGTGGGTGGGTGTGTGCGTCCTGGCCGAGCCGCCCCCCACGGCCCCCCATGGGGCAGGTGGAGCTCCCTGTACCTCCCTGAGAGCAGCAGGGGGGCCTGGTGCCTGCGCCCTGCGTGGCCACGGGAAGGAAGGGAAGGTTCGGACAGTGGGGAACCCTGTTCTCGGGACGGCCTCCTTCCGCTGGGCTGCCTGTCGTGTGAACACTGCCTGCCACCCAGGCCTGCAGCTGCTCACTGCCGGCCACCTGTTCCTAAAGGACCTGTCTGCCCCCTCCTGATGCTGGGGGCGGGGCTCCGCGCCTGTGTGTCCGTCTGCCCCCGTGAGGGACCTGTCTACTTTTTCTCTAGTCTTCCTGGGTTTCTTTGGGATGCTTACATTGGCTGTGAAGATCTTCCATTTGGGGGTTTTTAAGTCTGTTAGGTCAGAGTCCAACAGCTGAGTCCCTTATGATGCTTTTAATTGAACTTCCCTCCGTCTGTGGTCATTGATAGTTCTGAAAATTTCATAGTTGTGCTGTTTCTGACAGGTGAGCGAAGCCCGTCCATGCTTACCCTGCCCTCTCCTTGGGGTACAGGCACCTTATTTTCCTTATTTTAATGCTTCTTTTCTAACCTGAATTGACTGTAGATTCATTTATTTTCGTTTCCCTTCGCTAACTAGTTTAAGGATTAAGGGCTTTGAGTTTTCTCCTAGCCTGTTGATTCTGGTATTTTCTAGATATTTTACACAAGTGGATTCTCCTGTTTTGTGGGTGAGAAACTAGAGGAAATTTCCCTCCAGGAGCTGGTCTCACCCAGAGCCCCCCGAAAATGCCCGCAGAGCCCCAGGCCCCGTGCCCCACAGGGCCCCCAACAACACACTTCACAGAGGGGAGGTCATGCGGGTTTATTTAGAGTCCTCAGAGGGCAGGCTCCCAGCCCGAGCCCACAGACCCGGGGAGGAGGAGGGGACGGGCCGGTGGCCAGCTTCTTCAAAAGGACAAGGAAACGTCTGTCTTCTGGGGGGGGCGGGCCGGCTCTGGTTTCTCCTGTGGGGGAAGCGAGCAGACGAACGCGGAGAGCATGCTGTTGGGGGAGAGGGGACGGCGGTGGGGTGGCAAGGACCGCTCCCCTTACTAATGCGCCGCTGGCCCCCACATTCTCAGCTTTCTCTTCCG
>LNAC01000469.1:90147-111875 GCA_002007465.1 Ailurus styani | reverse complement strand
CCCTCTGAGCGGGAACGGGAAGGTCCCTGTGTCCCCAGGGCTGGGCAGTTCCGGGCCGGCCCGAGGGGAGGCTCCGGGGCTGGGTGGGTCGGGCTGGCCGCCAGGGTCAGGAACACCTCCTCTGCGGAAGCTGAACCTGCTCGTCTCCCCACAGCCCCACCTTCCCTGTGTTCCCCAGCTCCGTGCCACTCGGCAGCAGGGACCCCAGCGGCACCCCATTGGGAAACCGGGGTCATCGGGGTGCGTTCAAATGACCTGGACAACTTCACCCAGGAATCACCTCTTAAATGGCCTCCTCTCCTGCGCCCTCAGCAGCGGCTCCGTGGTCGTGCAGCACACGGATTGTGTTCAGTGGCAGGACGATGACGACCGGTCGCCCTTTCCGACTGCTGCCCCCACTCAGCCCCGGGAAAGGAGATTCAAATGCAGATATGACCCCGTCCCCCTGCTCTGTGAACCTGCAGGGATGAACCTTGATGCTCCCCGTTACTTAGGAACGGAGAGCGTTCATGGAAGCCTCCGGCGAGCCCTGCAGCCCCACTGAGGCCGGGACGGACCTGCCTCGCCCGAGTGGGAGACGATCCCCGGACGTGTGAGACGTGCGCGTGGGCCATCCCCTCGTTTAAATGCCAGCCCCACAGGGAAGCACGTTCTCCTAATTACAGGGGCCAGGGAGGGGTGGGGCTCCAGAACGCCCACCAAGACAGAGGGAAGTGACAGGTCCATGGAGGGCACGGTCCGAGCGGGCTCATCAGCCATCCCGCTTCTCTGCACTTGTGAGTTTCCATCCTTAAAAAAAGAAAACCGACCCACGACCACTCTCAAAGGCGACCACCTGGTGAGTATTCACGGAGAGGGCGGGGTCCCACATCAAACTGGCTTCAAGCCCCCCACTGTCGTCATGTCCTACTCTGGGGTTCCCAAGCTCTGGCAGCTCCAAACCCTTCCCCTGCTCCCCAGTATCGGCCGTCCGCACAGCCGCGATCCGGCCCCGGCTGCGTGTCCCTGCCCCAGCACTGTGGCCGCCCTGCAAGGTTAAGGAAACTTCCTATCTGTCATCTGCTAAGAGGTGTGGCCCTGCGTCCTGGGCGGCATGTCACCGAAGGCCCCGCCGCGATGATGGTCTAGTTTCCCCCATCCGCCCGTGCACGCGGTGGCTTACGTGGACGGATGGCCTACATCTCAGACAGAACCAGCCACGCTGGTTCATACGATTAGACAAGAGGACAGAACAGGAGCACACTCACCGGAGAGAGGGAAGCAGGATGACCACGGCAGTCAGAGGACATGACCGTGGGTTTGGAAAGCCCGGGGCGCGCGGACAAGGAACAGCCAACACGAGCCGTGCAGCTAGCTGCAACAGTAGAGGCAAAATCATTTCCTTCCACCCCCGCATCAGGGTCAGACAGTTACAAGTCACCAGGAAAGCCAAGGCTTCGTTGGGAAGAGTAACAAAATAATAAAACACCAAGAAAGCAAAACAAGTCCAGGAACTTCATCAGGAAAGTTTAAAACACTCATGGAGAATCCACAAACAGTTTGAACAAGTGAAGGTTTAAGACTTTGTATAAGAAAACCCATAATAAAAAGGTCAATTTTCCCATTAAAAAATTATCAATGGACTAGTTTTTGAAACTTGTTTATTGTGGGAACATACATGTGATGTAAAGTTTACCGTCTTCACTGTTTCTAAGTGCACAGTCCGGGGGCGTCAGCGCGCTCACACTGTTGGGCACCGTCCCCTCTGTCCGTCCCCAGAACGTGGTCATCTGCCCACACTGGACTCTGTCCCGTTAAGCCCTGTTCCCAGGCCCCGGCACCCCAACATGCGGGGCCTGTCCCAGCACCTTGATGCGCCAGGAAGAGAAGGGCGTGAAGCTCATCAGCGGGAAATGGCCCAGGCCCTCCTGCCCTCCTCCTGCCAGCCTCTCCTCCTGCTCTTGCTGCCAGAGGACACCGGGAGGAGGCATGTGGGGTCCATGGGAAGCCGGGTCCTGGGGGCCTGGAAGAGCAGGTTCAGCCCCATGGCCAGCGGGGCCGGCGGCGTGCTTGGGGACCCTCCCTTCTGCTCCCGGCTCCCAGACCTCTGGCTGCCCGTGCATCCCTGGCTCCTGCCGTCCTGGCAGAGACGTGAGCGGATGAGGGGCCGGTCAGCCCCCCTGGGTGAGGGGGCCCAGTGTGCCCACAGTCCCGTAGCAGGATCCGGAGGCAGACGTGAGGATGGGGGTACGGCCGAGGGGGCCGCACGAGGGGGCCTCCCCTGGACACAGCTGCCTTGCTGATGGAGGAAGGGCCACGAACCAGGCCACGTGGTGGCCCCGGATGCGAGGCCCGGGGGGAGCTGGCACAAGGGGTCTGCTGGAACCGCTTTCAGCAGCACGCTCGGCTCCCGTGGGGGGCGCCCGCCGTGCCCCAGACGGGGAGGTGTCGGGACCACCGCGGCGTGGGGAGAAGCCAGGGAGCCTGCCGTGGCGTGGGGGGGCCTTGGAAACAGGACAGGGCACCAAGTGAGAGAAGCCAGACCCGGGAGGCGCCCACGGCGTGATCCGTCGCCTACGAACATCAGAAGCGGGCGAATCCCCGGACGGAGTGCAGAGCAGGGTTTGTCGGGCTGGAGGACGGGGCAGGGGTCTCCTCTGGGGGGATGAGCACACTTGGTGACCAGAGCGGGGCGGTGCCTGCCCAGCATCGGGAACGGCCCGCGTGCCACGGATTGTTCGCTTTGAAACAACGGTCCATTTCTCGTTACCTGAATTTCACCGCAATGAAAGGTGGAGGAAAGAATCCTCCCGCGGGACTCGAGGGACAGAGCACAGGCAGCGATGGAGACTTTTCCCGAGCAGAGCACAGACATCGGGGCTCCGGCGGGGCGTACGCGGCGGACGCTGCTCTGACCAACCCGTGCGTGCAGGGCGTCGGCCGGGGCCGGAGCGGAGGTCGTCCTCGGCCTCCACGGAAGCGGATTCTGGTTCCTGCCCCATCTGGCCAGGGACTGTCCTCCCTGGGACACTAGGGCCTCCTGGGTCCAGGCCTCCCCGCAAGCCACTGACCAGCACAGAGCCGACATCTGCATGGCCTTCAGGCAGGGCTGGGGTCACTGGGAGGGGACGGTGCCGGGGTAGGGGCTGGGCTGGGCTGTCCAGGCAGGAAAGCGACTCCACCACGGCTTCTGCTGCCTCCCCGTGGGGAGATGACCCCCAAAACCAGGCTCTGTAGAAGCCCGGGAGCTGGGCCCTGGGACCCACTCCAGTTCTGCCTCCAGCGCAGATCTGCCTGGGACGGTCCCCTGTCTGAGCTTCGTACCCCACCCTGAGTCTCAGCCCCAGACCATTAAGGACCCTGAGCCCCTTCTCTGGCCCTTGGGGCAGCTCTGTGAGAGGGGACCAGCTACTGAGGGGCAAGGTCAGCACCAGGTAGACCAATGTGCCAGGCCCTGGTCTCCGGGACAGGGGACCATGGATGGGGAGGCACCCGTGGGGTCTCCGCTGTGGGGCACCCGGCTGGATGGCCTCACGCCTTCGCAGGGAAGTGGGGTGAGGAGCGTTAATCATTACAGAAAGCCAGACATGCAATGCCAAGGCCGCGCGGCCAGGCCCTCCGGCTCTGCCCCCCAGACTGGCAGGGGTCTTGCTCTGCAGCAGGGACCCCTGCCCGATGTCTCCTGCCTGGGCCCCGCCGTCCGCCTGTGGGGCCTGCTGTGTCTGGGAGAGGCCCGGGCACACCCGTCACCTGGAAACTGCTCCCCACACGGCCTGCCTGCAGGGGGCTGGCCCGGTTCACCCCTCCCACCCCGGGGGAGACCCCCACTGGCTGTGGGTCAGACTCACTGCAAAGCTGCAGGCGATTGGAAATTGCCCTGTTCGCACCAGAATAGGAAAGCAAGCTCCTCCCGCCGTGCCCTGCCCCGGCCTGGAGGGAGGGGCCAGGGGCAGAGTCTCCCCGGGGCTGGGGTCCCAGCGTCTTGCTGTCGCATCCTGGTGGGCCCGGGGAAGCCTGGCCTCCTGCCTGCGCCCTCACCCCTGCCACGGCCTCCAGCCAGTGGGGACCTGGGGGACCACGTGATCCCCCCTCTATGTGTCCACACCTCTGGTCTGAACCTGTCATACTCACACCCCTTTGCCCAACCGCAGAACCACCCAGAACCAGAGCTTCGTGGGCGTCAGCCCCACAGAAAGCCCCCACAGGAGCCCGGGGCAGAGCCGCAGCCCCCCAGCCCCGCACCCTCATGCCCGTTGGACCGCGGCACCACCCCCGAGAACCAGGACGTCGGTGGGTCTCGCCCCCTTCCCCCCCGGCTTGCCCACCCGAGGGGCCCACAGACAGGCAGAGTCACCAGGGGTTGCAGAAACCCTTTATGGGGAAACAGGAGCAGGTGGAGAGCAGGGGGCGCAGGAGCAGGGGCGGCAGGAGGGGTGGGGCGGGCCCGGCCCCCGGGGGTGCCTTCCACGTCCTGCGGGACAGAGGGTCCCAGGGCTGCCGTGCCGGGGTGGGCTGTGCCTCCTGCCCTGGAAAGGAGGGGCGTCAGTGCGGCCAGGGTGGGGGGCAGGGCTGCCACGTGGGGAGCCGGGCCGGGCTCGCGGGGGCTGCAGAGCCGGTCTGAGCGGAGGAGGAAGGTGCCATCCGCCCCGGCTGAAGCTCTGCGTGCAGGAGGGAGAGGTGTGCGGCTGTGACGGCGGGGCCGTCGTGGGACCCGGGAGGATCCCCGCTTCGTCGTCCTCTGGGCGGTGCTCACAGCAGATCTGGGGGCCTCGGGGATGTCAGGGCACCTCCAGCTCCGAGGTAAAGGAGCCGCATGACGGGGACCCCGGCGGCAGGGTGCCCGCGGAGGACGGGAGGAGGGCCGGGCACCTGCGCCTCAGGGACGGCCGGGAGGGACATCACGCCTGCTGCACTCGGGGGGCCCGGCAGCTTTCTCCGGGAGCACGGGGTGTGCTCAGGGCAGACCCTGGCCCTCACTCCCAAGTTCTGTATAATGAACCCCGGGAAAGTTGGAGAAAAGAAACGAGGCCCTAAATGTGCCTGAGTGACACGTGGGGTCGGACGTCGGAAGTGACCAGCAGGCCCGAGAGGGGGTCACAGCAGGGAAGGCCCTGTGGGCCCTCCTGTCTGCAGGTTGGGGCGCCCCCGGGGACCCCAACTTTCCTTCAAGGGCCACTCACCCTCATCACACGTGGGCAGGTGTGGGAACGCACCTCTCTGCAGAGACGGAGAAGGGGCCCCGGTGACAAGACACCCCGGACAAGGGCCCGGCCCCATCACCGCCCGCAGTGCGCACTGGGCCGCGGAGACCCGGATGGGCCCCTGGTGTCCCTGAGACGCGTCACTGCCCTGGTCTCTCCCCCGGGGAGGAGGGGGCCCGAGAGGGGACGTGGGGACAGGGCAGAGCCACCCTCTTACCCCTCTGGACAGGCGTCTGGATGTCCTGTGGCAAGCCCTTGCGCTGCGTGAAGCTCTTAAATGCTTCCAGAGCTTCAGGGTTCATGTCCGGATGTCTGCCTGCAGTGAGGGGAGCCGGCGAGCCCGAGGGTCAGGAGCGGACCCCAGGAGGACACGGGACGGTGCGTGGGGCCACAGCACCTTACCCACGAGCTTGGCTGCTCTGAATCTGTTCCTCTTGAACTGTCCCTCGCCGTAAAACATGAGGTAGTCCTTCACAGGTGTCTCCTGCACCTGCAGGTGGCTCCTGCCCCCGACTGCAGAGGGACATGGGGGCGGGGGCACGTGACCCTCCCGATCCCGGCGGAGGCCCCGCTGACGGCCACCCCCTCGGGTCCCCGCACCCGTCGCCGGGTTCCCCGGCAGTCCCGTGCACAGGACCCGAACCGGGCCGTGGGGGCAGGGCAGGAAGGCCGCCTGGGGAGCGGGCCGCTCTGGTTCTGGCGGGGGCGCCGCCCAGCCCCTGAGCATCCAGGACTCACAGGCTCTGTATTCGCCGGGCGAGTCCGTTTTCTCCAGGATGACCTCCACTTCGCGGCACTGACCATTGATCCTGGAGGAGGGGACAGAAGCCCGCTGGCCGAGGGCTTGGTGTCCACGTGCACAGCCTGACCTCGGAGCAGCACAGGGACCCCAACCCTGCCTGGGGCCCCACCACCTCCAGGGTTCGCTGGGCGTTGGGTGCCCCCCTCCCCTGCCGCAGGAGGGCCCCGGGCAGGGCCTGAGGCCGCGGGACAGAGAGGCCGCTGGGCAGCCGGGCTGCAGCTCACCTGTGCGTGGACAAGGCGCTCACATCACCGCTGCTCAGCACTGAGAACTGTATGGGGTACACCTGGGCTACCGGGGAGCCCGTCTCTGATACAACAGCATTGATGTACCACTTCCCCGAAATCTGAAAGACACGTGTCCTTTGCAGGCACTGCTGCACGCGTGACCAGCTCCCCGGACCCCGCGCCCCCATAATTCTGCCTGCAGACCCCTCCAGACACCAGCAGCATGTCTGAGGCTCTGGGGCCACCTGCTCCCCTGGCATCTCAGGGTCCCTTCCTGACTCTAGCTCATTTCCTCTGCCCCAGCCTCGTGTCCCAGGGCTCTGGCGACGAGACGGCGGTCCTTTTGGCTCTCGATCATCCTGCTCTCTCTGACCATAACCTGCAGAGGGTTGGGGCTGAGCCCAAAAATGGGTCTAACTCCCGACCACTGACCCTCTGCCGCCCCAGCCCAGCCCGCCCCATGTGAGCCGCACGTCGGGGTCCTGGAAGGACAGGGGGTCCTGGGCCTGCACGGTGATGAGGCCGAGGGCCGTGGTCAGGAGCAGGGTCTTCATCTCCGGGGCTCTGGGGTCACGGCTGCCAGACAAGTCCGTCTCTGGGGCTCGGAGAGGCTGTCCAGGCTCCTCACGGGGCCGCCCTTTATGCCCCGGCCCTGGGTCCCTGGGGACTTGGCACGGACCACCTGCGATCCACGGCCAGCTGGCAGCGAGGGCCCCGGGTTTGGAATAACAGCTCATTAAGCCCTCAGGCCCCTGTGTTCCGGGGTCACTCATTCCCAGTGGGGCGTGTTTCGCAGCAGGAGGCTCACCGAACGGGAGGGGCAGCGCTTTCCGAATGGAATGGGAGCCTCAGGCGGAAAACCGACCGTGTCACCCCCCGCCCCTCCCCACCGCTCATCGCTCAGACACCCCAGACACCCCGGCTGTGCTCAGGCCTGTGCTCACCGTCTCGGGGGGCCCCCACGGCTGTGGTTCCCGGACCTGCCACGTCACACCCTGGATCGCGCCCCAAGGGGCCCTGTTTTAGGGTTCATGCCTCCCTGGGGAGAGGCCCTCCTCCAGTCCTGCTGGGTCTGTGGGACACCTCCGTGTTTCTCCTGGAGCTACCAGGACAAAGTGCCCCAGACTCTTAGAAACTTCGTCTCTGCCAGGCGGGGTGGGCAGAAGTCTGAGAGCAAGGTGTCACTGGACCGAGGTCCCCCCACCCCCAGCGAGGCTCCGAGGAGGGGGCAGGGCGGTGGGGCTGGGGTCCTTGCTGCCTCTCCCAGCTCCTGGAGGCCCCAGCTCTCTGCTCTGCGTTCTGTGGCTTCTGTCCTCCGTCCCAAGTCCCCTCCTCTCTCCTCTGGACCCTGGCCCCGGGGTGTACAGCCCGCAGTCCAGGATGACCTGACTTCATGGTCTGTGACATAGTCGATCTGTTTCCGAATCAGGCTCCAGGCTCCAGGCTCCAGGCTCCAGGCAGTGTATCTTTTGGGGGCCACCACCCGGCCCAGCACACCGTGTTCCCCTCTCTGCAGGGTCACTGCATGTGTCATTGTCTTCTCACTTGTTGCCACCTGCCCCTGTTAGGGGACTCGGTCCCCTTGCTCACGGCCGCACGCCCAGGGCATGGAGGAGCCGGGGGCCCCGAGGAGCCCTGTCCTTCCCCGCCAGCCCCAGGCTCACCTGCCAAGCGCTTCCCTCCCTCTGGGGTCAGACCCACAGCCCTGGGGGGCGGTGCCGCTCTCCCCGTTTCACACATCCGCGCAAGAGGCTCAGGCGCCAAAGCCCGGACCCAATGGCCGGGCCCCCGTTGCCCTCTGAGTGAGGACCCCGTGCTCCGGCCAGGATTGGCGCGGGCCCTGGGCTTGGAGTGTGTGTCCTGCGGCCCAGAGTGACTGCAGCAGGAGGCCAGGGCCGCAGGTGGGTCTGGGGACCTCACAGAGGCAGCCTTGTGCATCAGGCACCCTCCCGCACACTCTCTGCTGGGTGCTGGAACGGAACGTGTCACTTGTAATTACCCCAGTAATTACCCCCAGGAAGGTGCTCTGGAGCAGAGCCCGGCCCTCCCCAGGGTGGGGAAGGGGCGGGCCCAATGCCCTTTTAGGCCCAAGACCAGGGGGCAGGACCAGGCCTCGAGAAGGGCCCTCCTTTCTCCGTTCACTGCGTGTGCTGAGCTTCTGCCCCTACCACATCGCAGAGGGGACAGGGGTCCCCTGGGCCCCTTGATGTCCCAGCTCTGGCGCTGACCCATCCGCACAAGGAGCCCAGACACCAGGGCACTGAGGGGCCCGAGAGGTAGGGTGTGTCCACAGCCCAGCCGAGGTTTGCTGGGAGTCTGGGGCGCTGGGGCCACGGGGGGTCATGGGCCCCGCCCTTCAGGCAGATGTCACCTGCTGCACACGCTTACAATTGCGGGTGTGACGTGAGTGCTGGGAAGGACACACACATCAGTGGAGCAGAACAGAGAATTCAGGCTTGGGGCGCCATAACTCGGCCAGTTTACTGTTTGACAAATGTGCTGGAACGATGGAACCGACGCAAATACAGGAGGCTTGACGTACGTCTCATGCCTCCCTTGACGAAAGCAGCTCCATTGATCACAGGCCTCAGAGTAACATGATTCAGGAGAAATTCTCAGGAGCTGGGGTCAGGCAAAGCACCCTCAGATACAGCACGCGAAGCATCGTTCATAAGGACAAATCAGCGAATCGGGTGTTGTAAAAATCCAAAACTTCTGCTCTACGAAGACGGTTGTTAAGATAATTTTTAAAAAAAATAAGCTGCATGCTGGGAGAAACCGTTGCAAATTTCATAATCTCAAAAAACACATTGAAACGATCTCAAACCTCAACCGTAAAAAAGCAAACAACCCAATAAAGATGAGCAAAACACTTGAACAGACATTTCCCCGAAGGGAACATCCGGGCGGCAGAGGGCCGTGGGAGCTGGGGTGCGGTGCCACGGGCCACGGAGACGTGTCGGCCACACCACGCAGGAGACACACTTCACACCTGCCAGAGCACGGGACACCGCGTGGGACCCTGGTCCGCGGCGGCTCTGGGGAACGGCGCGCTGACCTCTGGCAAATCCGGATGTATGCTTCCCGGACCACTGGGTGATCTTCCCCGGGTCTGTAAGTGACAGAAACAAACACACAGGACGGCGTGTCTGCAGACGTGTATGGCAGCCCCGGTCATAGTTGCTAAGAACCAGCTGTGCCCCCGTGGGCCACCTCCAGCAGGTCGGACACACCACAGCCCCCCACACAATGGAAGGACAGCAAGCGGAGTGGGGTGTGGACCAAGCTGCCGACGGCGCAGTGGGTCGCAGAGTGACGGCAGCCGGTCTTGCCGGACGCCCCGATGCCATTTATGTGATGTTCCGGACAAGGCGGGGGCCCCGGAGGAGCGATGCGTGGCTGCTGGGGTGGGGGAGGCCGCCAGAGGGTGGTTCTGCGGGCAGTTTTGGGGCCTGGACTGACTCGACGTCCCGAGTATGGTGGCACCTAACCACATCTACCCGTGACTGTACGGATAAATGCTGCCCGTCTCCCCAGAGCACCTGCGTGTGTGCCCGCGTTTTCCCGGATCGCAAGGGGGGCTGCTTCGCCGGTGGCAGACAGGGCCCCGGTGCTGCGGGGCACGAGGGGACAGCTGGGGCACGGCACCTGACGGAAGCGAGGTTGGGGGACCCCAGCGGGCGGCTGGCCTTGGCCGTAAACATGGGACGGGTGGCAGGCTGACGGCAGCTTCCGGCAAGACGCCGCCGCACCTCGGAGCTGGGCTCGGTCGGGACCTCTGTGCGGCCCGTGGCATCCTCGTTTCCTCCAGCAGCCGCGGGACACGGGCCTGAGTCCGGACCCCGCGCGAAGCCGTGGGCTGTGGGCTGCGCCGGGAGCTGAACTCAGCCCTGGCCAGGTCTGTCCCAGGAAAGTCGGGGGGATGCCAGAGGACCGGGGCCTCGACACCCAGGATGGGGGCGTCGATGGAGCCCCGGTGAACGCGAGGACCGTGGCCTCCCTCCCTGAGCGGAACCAGCCCCGCTCGCCCTGCAGGGGCACCGGCCTCCCGCCCTCGGAAACCCCCGGCCGAGGCGCCGTGTGGAGCAGACGCTGAAGGGCTCAGAGGGCTGGTCTCCCCGCCGATCGCGTGGGATTGCTCAGTCCGCGTGGGCGTGTGGAGAGCCCGGGTGCCGCGTGGGCTCCGCAGCCGGGGCATCCCCGACCGGCGGCTGAGGCCTGCCCTGGGGGCCGCTGGGGGCCTGCGATCCCAGGACTTCCTTAAAGATTATAAAAGCATTTATTTAAAGATCTGGGGTGCCTGGGTGGCTCAGTCGTTGAGTGTCTGCCTTTGGCTTAGGTCATGATCCCAGGGTCGTGGGATCGAGCCCCACGTAGGGCTCCCTGCTCGGCGGGGAGCCTGCTTCTCCCTCTCCCACTCCTCCTGCTGGTGTTCCCTCTCTTGCTGTGTTTCTCTCTGTCAAATAAATAAATAAATAAATAAATAAATAAACATTTTATTTATTTATTTGAGAAAGAGCAAGAGCACAGGCAGGGGGAGGGGCCGGCAGAGGCAGAGGGAGAAGCAGGCTCCCCGCCGAGCAGGGAGCCCGACGCGGGGCTCGATCCCAGCACCCCGAGATCATGACCTGAGCTGAAGGCAGATGCTTCACCGGCCGAGCCCCCCGGGCGCCCCTCCCAGAAGTGCTCTCGCCATGAAAGAAAGGGGCCCGCGTCCGTCGGTCGGTGGGTCAGGAGAGAGAGACCACGCAAAGCCGTCTGAACAAAGCTCAACGTAAAGAACTAGTAACTGTCGCAGGGGGCGGGACTGAAGGCCGCAGGCAGTCCGAGGACAGACATCAGAGAGGACCAGCAGGCTCCCCCGGGGCTGAGGCCCGGGACCCTGTCCAGCAGCAGACACGGTGGGAGTCAGACTCCGCTGGAGGAGAGAGACATTTGCGGGACTTGGGCTGGTGGGCTCGGGAACCCGTGGGGCTCTCCGGAAAGCCGCCAGTGGGTGAAGGCCGCTGGGTGTCCTGCTTGCTGCCGGGCATCTCAGGAGACAGGAGAGCCGCAGGGGAGAGACAGACCCCTGGGGGTGGGCGCCCTCCCTCCCCGGGCCCTGCCCACAGGCCTGGCCCTTGGACCCCACGCGGGCGGGGAGCGGGTCGAGCATCGGGCCTCACGTGGCCCTGGCTTCCCTGGTACCATCTTGGTTCTGGGTTCCCTTCATTCTCTAGGCCGCTTGCCCAGAGGTGCCATCCCCACCTGGGTCTCTGGGACTGCCAAGCCCTGGGCCTGATCCCTTGGTCATGACTGTCCCCGGGGAAGGGCGGCCCAGCAGGTGGGCCCCCCAGGAGCCCCAGGTCCTCAGGGGCCCCTTTCTGCTCTACGCAGTGGCAGCAGCTCCCTGGCTCACCGGGACCCAGGTCGGCCTGGCGATGACAGCTCTAACGCTGGCCCCGAAGGGTCCATGCCGCGACCTGGGGCTGCGTGGACCCGAGTGTCTAAGGGGTGGGGAGGGGCAGCGAGGCGGGCCCCATGCATCTCGCCCCGACCAGAAGCCCCCGTGAGTCCCCACTGGGCTCTCCCGGGGGTGGGGGCGCACCCCAAGCGGCTGGGGTGAGGCAGAAGGGCAGGCTGCTCGAGCCCTGGGCTAGCCCCCCACCGACCCCGGGCCCGACGGGTGGGGAGAAGGGGCGGAGGGTGCCGGGTGCGGGTCTGACCCCCGGGGAACCCCACCTGGGACTCCCACATTCTGTGTTCTCCTTGTAAAGCCGGCTCAGATTTCCCAGCCGGCACCAATGTCCATTCTGGGGGCAGAGCAAGGATTTGGGGACTGTGGCCCTTTCTCAGCTCCCGTGCGCCCTCTTCTGTTGGGATTGTCAAGTGCAGTTCCTCTCCCGAGGGCTGGCGCTCCACTTCCCCACCGCCCCGGCCCAGGGCGAGCAGGCGGTCAGCACGGGAGGAGGGCCACGGCGCTGGGCGCACTCCCCGTGCTCCCTGCTTCTGTCTTGAGGGCAGGCCTGGTCTCCCATAGAAACCCCGCCACCCTTCGTGCTTGAGACCCCGGGCACGGGGGACAGGGCCCCGGGCCATCGCGGCCGCTGGAAAGGGAAGGGAGAAACCCTGGAAAGACAGGAGCCAGGACTCAGAGCCCCAAGTTCTGCAGGTAAAGGGTCCGAACCTGAGGCTCATCCTAAAACATGAGCCCGCAGGGCAGACTCGGAGCTGCCCCGCAGAGCGGACAGGCCTAACCCGCCCGTGCGGGGAATCAGGGCGCGCACTTGGGCTTCGGACGTTAATGCCTGTTGAAAAGGGTGAGGTCCATACGCTCCTTTTCTGAAGATTTTATTTATTTTTTTTTTAGAGAGAGAGACCAAGCGTGCAGCGAAACTGGAGTCAACCCGAGAGACGAGGCACGCGGTGCACGGGGGGCATGGACGTCAGGCGGCCCTGGGCGCTCCTCAGGGACGCCCGGGGACGGAAGCCCACGGCCGACGTCCGTAAGGCTCAGGAGAAAGCAGGAGCCCGCCCGGAACCACACAGCCGCAGGAAATACCCTTCCCAGATAAGAGCAAAAGTGAAAACACTGGGTTGGGGCGCGCCGCAGGTTGGGGGCGCCGGGCCGGCCGTGTCCAGGCGGGAGTCGGGGCCCAGGAGTGAAGGGCAGGTGGGTAAACGGGAAGCTGTGCTCTCCCCTCCCGGGCCCTCTGTGGCGCGTCTGGCCGTTGGGGTGGAACGTGCAGGCCAGCGGGCACCCACGGGCAGTCGGGGAGAAGGGGCCTGCGTGGCCGCGAGGTTTCTGCTTTCAGGAAAGCCCACGTGCTGTGGCCCCAGGCAGCCCCGCCGAGACGCAGGGTGACCCTGAGCTGGAGGGACGGGCGATTGGAATGGGCAGTGGCATGAGGGGTCCCTGCGGATCCCCTGGTCTGTCGGAAGCCCTGAGGCCCGGCCACGTGTTTTCTTCTTTCTTTACCACCAGCCTGAGGGCCATCCCCTCTTCCAAAATGCCCCCCGCCCCCAGAAAGCAGTCCCAGCCCCGCTGTCTCCGGGACAGAGCTCAGGGGTCTTGGCGAGGCTCTGGCTGTGCTGAACGAGGCTCTGGTCTGATCCCGGGTCGGGGAAGGTCCCGCGGAGGCGACACCACGTGCAGGGCTGGCCCCGTCGGCCTGGCCTGTCTGAGGGCACGGGCCTGGGGCCACCTGTTGGAGCCTGGTGCACCTGTTACTCTCTCCGGGATGTCCGGCCCCCAAGCCCGAGCCTTGGCGAGGAGCTGCGTTCAGCAGCACGGCCTCTGTCCTCACAGCGCCTACCGGGACGATCAACCCCGCAGGTGGGTTGGCGGGGGCACATGGGGTCCCACGGGAGACACCCAAGTTTATGTTCTCCCCAGACACCCTGGGCCGGGGGACTGAGACAAGGGACTGGGTCCCGGGAGTCTATCCGGTGTTGCGCAGGAAGCAGGAGGAAGTGGAGAGACTGAGTTGGGGGCGGGGGAAAGGAAAGCCGACAAAGTGTTTTTCAGGCCAGCCGAGCCCCCGGGCCGGGTCCAGAGATGCTGCGCGAGCCGCCACGGAAGTGCGGTGAGGCTTGCCCTGAGGGACAGTGGACCGGTGTTCATGTCCATCCGGTGCCCTCACTGATGGGAGGCAGGACCGCCGTACCCCCAGCCTGCTCTCCAGGCTCGGAGCTGGCTCCTGAGGCCCCACAGGTGCCGTGAAGTGGAGACATTGCCCCGAGACCCCTGTGCGCCTGCCACAGGTGACCTCGGAGCTGGGCTGCCGGACCTGGACCTGGGTGTCGAGAGCATCCGCTCCAAGGAGGCCCTCGGGTTCTGGGCAGCCTCGACACCCCAGGCCCCCGGGTTGTGTCAGCTGCCAGTCCACACGGGGAGCCCAGGAAGGCCAGCTCACCGCACTCCAAGTGCACCGCAGGAGCTGCCCTGACCGTCCCAGCCCCTGGCGCCCCGTCCCCGGTGCGGTCCCCGCCTGGTCTAGCAGCCCTCCGCATTCAGAGCCTCGTAGCCGAGCTCTCCTCTCATCTCCAAGTGTCACCGTGTCTCGCTGTGTCGTGCTGGGCCATCAGAGAACCTTTAAGTCTTAGAATACACCAGGAAGACCCAAAGTTATCTGAACAAACTCATTCCGGTGGCACTTCTGCTCCAGGCATGTGACTCGCCCTCCCAAACCTGCCCAAACTCAGACCCGGCAAGCTTCCAGCCGCACCCGGGGAGGCGGGTTCAGATGGGGCGGCCGTAGAAGCAGGGGCCGGCTTCCTTGGCCCCAACACAGCTCAAACCCCAGCCACAGCCTGATCTGAGCGGCTGGCCCCCTCCCACTTCCCCGCTGCCCCATGCGGGCTGCTCGGATGCAGGACCAATGCCAAAGTCCAGGCAAAGCCCCACCTGGGCAGACGCCCCCCTTTATTCCAAGCCTGACAAGTCTTACTTGGGGAGCTCCATGGATCAGGCCTCTCCCCCAACCGCGGAACCACCCAGAACCAGAGCTTCGTGGGCGTCAGCCCCACAGAAAGACCCCACAGGAGCCCGGGGCAGAGCCGCAGCCCCCCAGCCCCGCACCCACATGCCCGTTGGACCGCGGCACCACCCCCGAGAACCAGGACATCGGTGGGTCTCGCCCCCTTCCCCCCGGCTTGCCCACCCGAGGGGCCCACAGACAGGCAGAGTCACCAGGGATTGCAGAAACCCTTTATGGGGAAACAGGAGCAGGTGGAGAGCAGGGGGCGCAGGAGCGGGGGCGGCAGGAGAGGTGGGGCGGGCCCGGCCCCCGGGGGGTTCCTTCCACGTCCTGCGGGACAGAGGGTCCCGGGGCTGCCGTGCCGGGGTGGGCTGTGCCTCCTGCCCTGGAAAGGAGGGGCGTCAGCGCGGCCAGGGTGGGGGGCGGGGGCTGCCGTGTGGGGAGCCGGGCCGGGCTCGCGGGGGCTGCAGCCCTTGGACCTGAGCCATTGGAAGGAGACGCTTCCCATGGGCTCCCCCCAAGGCTCCCAGCCGGAGGTGTGAGCGAGTGACGAGGTGACTGCCATCGGGGGGGAGGGGGCGGAGGAGGACCCGGGGTGCGGTTCTCGATTGCGGCTCTGCCAGCTCCTGGGCAGGGTCCCCGAAACTCCAGTTTCCAAAAGGACACGCAGCCTGGGAGGCGCCCAGGAGATCTGAAGTAACCCCCGCATGGTTGCCGTATTTCTGAATCCCTTAAGCAACTCACTGGGTAAACAGAGTCACGGGGACAGTTCTGGGGCGAGGAGGAGCAATTTCACTCCCTGGGGCCTGTCCGGAGACCCGTCACCCACACGCACGCCAGCCCGTGACAGGCCCACTCAGGGAAGGGTTTTCCAGCTGCCCGGGGAGGGGGGCGCTGCTCTGGGGGCCGAATCTGCAGCCGCTGCCCCGGAGCGGGCGGCTGCCCCTGCTGGCCCTGGAGGGACCCGGGGGGGGGCACGTGGCCTCCTGAAACCCCACTAACTCCGAGGTGATGTTCGCACGTGTCTTCTGCAACCGTCCACTTACCCTAATCTCCTCTGGGAGAGCAGGTTTCTGGGGGGAAAAGGAAACACATGTGATTCGGGAGCTCCCGGGGAACCGGTCAGGGCCCCGGGACCCTCACTGGGCAGCACGCCAGCGAGCCCCAGAAAGAGCAAAGCCCAAATTAGATGCAGCGTGTTCTCCTAAGTGTCGCTCTGCCGACAGTTCCGCCGGGGCTGGGGGGACGGGCAAAGGCACCCTGCCTACCGCTCTGCGTGAGCTCCAACACCTCCTGGTCAAATCCCGTGGCTCTTACGAAGTTCTGAAAATACTCCAGGGCCTCCTGGTTGTTCTCAGGGTCCCTTCCTGTCGGGGAAAGCAGGAGACATGAGGCTGACCCGGAGGCATCTCCAGCTTGGGCGGAAGCCCGCGCAGCCGTGTGCAGCTGGACCGGAGGGTCCTGGGCCGGGAGGGGAGCCAGGCAGCCGTGGACGCGGAGCGGGGGCCCGGGCAGCAGCCCCGGGGGCAGCACGTCTGGGCGGCTCCCGGGAGTGGGGAGCCGCGGCGGGTCCTGCTTTCCCTTCCCAGGCAGGACCCCACGCACGTGGCGTCCTGGGCCCCTGGGAGGAGGTGGAGCTGCCCCCGGGCGCAGCACGGCCGGCTCCCTGCCACAGCCCTGTGCTCTCGCTGCAGGCACCCGGGCTGGGCACCCTGGTCCTGAAGTCCAGGAGCAGGAAGGAGGGCGGCCTGGAGGAGGCGGCCGCCCGGTGAAGGACGGAGGGAGGGAGAGGGTGTGCGGGGGGTGTGACCTCACCCACGAGCTTTGCCATCCGGACCTTCCTCCCATGGAGCTCGCCGTCACAGTACAGAATGTAGTGGCCCCCGATCGGCGACGGCCGAATGTGCACCACCCGCTTGCCGCCGTCTGTGGGAGGGCGCAGCGCACGTCCGGGGAAAGCCCCGGGATTCTCCAGACCGGCCCGCGCTCGCCCAGGTCCAGCTGGGCAGACCGCCCGGCCTCCGCGCTCCGGGCTCCCACCCCGGCCGGGCCCCGCACCCGCGCGGGGGTCACTGCGCGGTCTCGGGCTGCAGAGGTGAAGAGCTTGGGGCACGGGGCGCTCAGCCCCCAACCACCAAATACGACTCTGCTCTTGGCCCCTGACATGGGCACAGCCGTCCCTGGCACCCCCTGGACAGGCCAGTCCCTCCTGGGGGCAAATGGGCCCCACCTAGGACTCGGGGTGCGGTGTTCGGGTCTGAGGGCAGTCGGCTCATGAGAGGGGACGGTGGATCGCGGGGTCAGACAGGAGCGGACTGCTCAGGCTGGCAGCCACCGCCCTGCCCGTGCGGGGGCACGGCCCCTCTCCAGGACTCACAGGCCGTGTACGTCCCGAGCTCGGAGGTTTTCTGCAGGACCACTTCCATGTCCCGGCACTGACCGTTGACCCTAGAACACAGGAGCCACGGGGAGATGCCGCCCTGGGGGCGCCAAGTCCCGGCTGGACCCTCGGCGCCACATGGGGCAGCTCCCGGGGCTCCGCGGGGAGAAGGTGGGGCCGTCGCACCCGCAGTCAGCCAGCCCGGACCCTGCAGGCCTCTCCCCTGATCCGCGCCCCCGCCAGCGAGGCGCCCCCACGGCGGGGCCCCCCAGCTGCCCGTGCTGCGTGTGCGGAGGGGCTGCCGAGGGCACCAGCATGCGCTGCTTGTCCCGCCAGACGCTGGCTCTCCGGCGGGGGGCCGGGGTGCTGCTGGGACGGCCACAGGCCCCTGGCCGCTGGCACTCACAGCATGGTGATCTTGGCTTCCAGGTCGCCCCCCTCCAGGGCCGTGAGGATCATGGGAGTCACGGACTCAGGCTTCCTCTCTCGCAGGTCCTGGTCTGCGATCATGGCCTTCAGATACCATTTCCCTGACACCTGGAGAAGGTTCCCTTTCTCAGGGCTTGGGCCAATCCCCTTCGGGGTCCCCCTCCTGCTCCGCAGCCCCGGGCTCTCCCCAACCCCCAGGGCTGGGGGCATGAGGATTTCCCTGCCCACCACCCTCCCCAGCAAACGCCCAGTGCCCTTGCCAGACCCGCCCTTGCCAGCGGCCAGTCCCTGCAGGTCCTTGCTCCCAGGGCCACCTGCCCCCTGGGGCTCATCCGGCACAGACCCCTCTTGCTCTGACCATTCCCTCAGGGGCAGGGCTGAGTGTCCAACCCTGCAACATCTCCCCGAGCCCCCTGCAGCACCCCTGCCCCGTCAGAGCCTCACATCTACGGTGTCCTTTCCTGAGGCCGGGGGGTCCTGGGCCTGCAGGACAGCGATGAGGCCGAATGTCAGCAGCACGGTCTTCATGTCTCGGGGTCCAGGCTCACGGCTGCCAGCGGGTTGCTTGCTGGGGCTCGGACAGGCTGTGCCCGCCTCCACACAGCCACCTTTATACCCCTCGGCCCGGGCCCCCAGGAGACCTGGCACAGACCGTTGGCCACTCCCTTCCCGGCCATCAGCGGTGGCCAATTCTGCAGTGGAGCGGATAAAATGTCGTTATTGTGGACCCAACAACTCTTGTTAACCACCATGGGTCATCAGAGAAGGGCCACGGGCCAGGGCACAGCGTTGCAGGTCTTATCCGGGAGGAGAGCGAGTCCGAGGGCTGGGGGCGGGGCGTTCTGTGAGGGAGGCCGTCGAGGGGACCACGAAGTGCCAGTGGACGCCCCTCCGTCCCCACCGACGGGGCAGACGTGCCGGCTGCCAGAGAGAGGACGCAGGTTGGACCAGGGGGCCGTGGGCTTGGTCTCACTGACCCTCCCGTACCCCCGGGCAGGCTGCCTGACCTCGAATTCGGCGTCGAGAAAGGGACCTGCTGTGTGAACACGACCGTGTGTGTTTTTAAAGGATTCACTGCACTCCTGCCGAGGTGTGCGCGTGAGCGGGCCTTTTGACGTCCACTCGCTGCCGCACGTGCAAAGCAGGAAAGATCGGGAGGAGAAGGTGAACCACAATGGGCGGGTGCACGTAGGAGTGCATGTGACACGCACACACGTGTGCCCACACGGCATCACACGGGAGCACACACGACATCACACACGTGTGCCCACACGACATCACACGGGAGCACACGCACACACGACATCACACGGGAGCACACACACGACATCACACATGTGAGCACACACACGACATCACACACGTGAGCACACACACAACATCACACGTGAGCACACACATGACATCACACGGGAGCACTCGAACACATGACATCACACACGTGTGCCCACACGATATCACACGGGAGCACACACGACATCACACACGTGTGCCCACACAGCATCACACGGGAGCACACGCACACACGACATCACACACGTGTGCCCACACGGCATCACACGGGAGCACACGCACACACGACATCACACACGTGAGCACACACGACATCACACGGGAGCACACGCACACACAACATCACACGTGAGCACACACATGACATCACACACGTGTGCCCACACGGCATCACATGGGAGCACACACACGACATCACACACGTGAGCACACGCATGACATCACACGGGAGCACACACACGACATCACACACGGGAGCACACACACGACATCACACGGGAGCACACACATGACATCACACGGGAGCACTCGAACACATGACATCACACACGTGAGCACACACGACATCACACACGTGAGCACACGCACACAACATCACACGGGAGCGCTCGAACACATGACATCACACATGTGAGCACACATACATCACACACGTGAGCACACGCGCACACACACACACACATGACATCAGGGTGGGAGAGAGCAGCCTATGGAGAGAGGAGACCGGCCGCCTGCCGTCCGACGACCCCATCTGATTCCCCGCACATCACGGCAGAACAGGGCAGACCGAACACAATTTTTTAAAAAGATTTTATGTATTTATTTATTTGACAGAGAGAGAGAGAGAGAGAGGGAACACAAGCGGGCAGAGGAAGAGGGAGAAGCAGGCTCCCCGCGGAGCAGGGAGCCCGACGCAGGGCTCGATCCCAGGACCCCCGGATCCTCACCTGAGCAGAAGGCAGATGCTTAACGACCAAGCCCCGGGCGCCCAGACCAAACACGGTGTAAGGTCAAAAGCACTATAGGGATGAAAAAGGAACCAATATAAAACCAACGGGAGGAGCAATCTACCAGGAAGATACAGTAGTCACGAAATTGAAGATAAGCTGCGTCAGAATGCAGAAAGCCAGGCCGGGTGGAAGAACCCGGGGCTCCTGACGGACCCACGGTCGCGTGGGGGACGACCGCACTTCTCCACCAGGAGCAGAGGCCCCAGGTTTAAAAGTTCATCCCAACGCGGAAGAGTCCAGACCAAAAGGATAAAATCTGGGCAGACCAAGACCCTGCCCAACTACTGAAGACCCCCATTCTTTTAAAATACACACAGGATAGTCACAAAACTTGCCCCCATCCCAGGTCACGGGGCGGGTCTCAGGAATGATACCAGGAGTCTACCGTCCCTGGCTACAAGGCCGTGAAGACAGAGCCACAGCGAGCGGAGCAGTATGTGGAGACAAACCTGCAGCTAAGTCTCCCTGCACGGCTCGCGGTGCGAGGGGAATCGCAGGGACAGTACAGGATATTTAGAGGAACTACAAGCCCGTTGCATGTCCAGGCACCGGCTGCCTTTATTGAACAGGCACGGAACGATGGAAATGCACACGTTAAGTATTTAAATCAAGAAATAATACAAGTAGCCTAAAGAAAGGAGAAGCTAAAAAGGTATAAAGAACGGAACTGGAATATTTTTTAAACGGGGGGAAACCGACGGCGATGAAGCGAGCTGTTTGGGAACAATGCCTGCCCACAAACTTTCAGCAAGACCGATGAAAAAATGAGAAAAACAATTAAGCGGCATTAGGATGAGGAGGGGATAGGAAGTTCCGGTGGAGGCTCAGCTGGAGCGGGGAGCCGACGGAGCGCCCGTCCTGGCCGGTCTCAGGGCCTGAGGGGCCGCGGCTTCGTGGACAGTGGGGCGTGGCCGCAGGGCTGCACCAACCGACCCCGAAAATAGAGGAGCCGGCCCAGGAACAGCCCTGAGCAGGGTCAGAAGCGCCGGTGTGCGGCAAGAACGCCTGTGCGGGGGTGGGGGTGAGGGGAACTCACCCACACGGGGTTCGGAAGCCGGGGTCCCCGCCTCACACCGCGCACGCACACACATGCACACACACACGTGTGCACACACACACGCGCGCACACACGGTTCCAGGCAGACTGCGGGGGGTAACTATGGAAAGCAAGGCTTTGGAAACCCCAAAAGAAAAGCAGAGCTAGTGCCGTTGTGACCTCGAGGTGGGTCCCACGGTCCCGAAAAACGCCATAAAAATACAAACGGGGTCAAAGGGCAAACCCGACCAGAGGAAGAGTCTGCCGTGTGTGCCAATGCAAAGCTTCGGTGCGACGCAGCGTCCACGGAGAGCTCCTCCGAAGGCGTTAGGGAGCAACCAGCAGCTGGAGAGCAAGTGGGCAAAGGGCGTGAGGGGCGTTGGGCGTCCGAGGCGCCCGGCTGGCCGTGAGGGCGTGAGGGACGTGAGGGGCGTGAGACGCAGGGTGACCAGCAAAGAAAATCCGACCGCAGGGCCCCCCTCCCCGGGGGCGGGCGTCCTGGCATGTGGTGCGCAGAATTCTCATCCAGAGCCACCGGGTGCGAACTGGTGCCCCACGGTAGGGCCACAGCCAGTGACCAGCCGTGTCTGGGGCTCAGTGGGACAGCGTGACAGTCACTTTAGTGTGTAGGGCTGCGGCTTTTGGGAGGATCCCTACGGCCCCCCGTGCTGATGACCCTGGTGTCCCCCGGAATGTGGGCTGCGGGTCACGCGAAGGTAAGCGGGTGGGTCTTGGCAGAGCGGCGAGCTGGGCTCCGCGTGGGGCCCGCCCGAGTCCGCGGTGGCTCCGTGCACACCGTGCGGCAGACGGCCGTCACCTGCGCTCCCCGCCCACGCAGTGCCACCTCCACGTGGGAGGCGCGCGTGCTCCGGGCACTCTCGCACCGCCCGGCCGGTGAGCACGCAGGGGGAG
>LNAC01000469.1:74676-89894 GCA_002007465.1 Ailurus styani | reverse complement strand
CGCGTGCTCCGGGCACTCTCGCACCGCCCGGCCGGTGAGCACGCAGGGGGAGTCGGTCAGCGCGCTCGCCCCGGCCCGGACGGCCAGCGGCCCAGAGAGCACGTCGGTGCTGGACGGGTGCGTCGCCACGCTCCGGCGGCCGTGGCAGGAGGGTCTGGGGCCCCTGCCGGGGCCGGGGCCGAGGCCGACTTCTCTTTCTCTTACAGGAAGTCGATGTCCGAGGAAGAGGCCCCTGGGCGAGCGGCCGTCAGGGGACAACGCCGTTTCACGGGGACGTGCAGCTCGGAGCTAATCAGATGCCACGGGTTTTCTCGGATTTGCTGAGGTTTATTGTACTCAGCGCTTCTAACGTTTGTCCTTGCTGCACACAAATATCTGTGTTCGTATCTAATTGAGAGTCAGACTTTGCGTTCTTTGTGCTCTCCGTCCGGTCGGTCGGGGGTGGGGGTCCCTGCTGAGCCTCCTTGTCGCCTGAAAGGCCCCCAGGGGCCCCGCCTGCCGGAACTGTGCCCTCCAGGCTCTGCCATCCTGCGAAGCCCAGGCCGGCCCCGCTCTCCCGGGGAGGAAGGGGCCAGCGCAGCGGCCACGCGGGGCTGCGCGTCAAGGCTCCCGAGGGAGCCTCACCCCCGGGTCCGCTCGGCTCCCACCTGCTGCACTATGTGGCTCACGCGCTCTCTCGGGACGGGGCCCAGAAGGGACCTTGGCCCAGCGCCGCCCGCTGGAGCCGGAGGAGCCCAGGGAGCGGCCGCGCAGCCCGAGAGCCCCGTGCGTGCCAAGGCGCTGCTCCCAGGAAAGGTCGGCAGTTTGCGTTCCAGCTCTTTCTTTCCTTGAGCTCCTGCTGGATGCCTGGCTTTTCCGAACACAGGACCCCTTTGTACCACGGGTTTGCTTTGTGTCACCGTGAATGTCACACAAGCAGGAGCCTGCCCGGAGGCCACCTCAGATCCGTGTCCTCCTACCTTGGCGGCTAGTCGACGCCAGCGGACACGGCCTCCGGGGGAGCCTTCGCCAGCCTCTCTCTCCCCCTCCTCCCAGCAAAAGGAGCTCCTCGGCGGCCCCCCAGCCCCTCACCCGAGGAGGGGATCACAGGCCGTGTCAGGAAGCCACGTCAGGCTCCCCAAGGTGCTCAGCGCTTGGGTCCTGCCCACTGGGGCCCAGCCAGCTGGGGCTCCGTCAGCAGCCGGTGCGAGGGCCTCGTGATGGACATGCCAACCTCTTAGCCAGGCTTCCTCCTAGGGGGCTGGACCCCGCCCTCCGCAGCTGGGGCCTTGAGGGTCAACCCAGGAAGTGCCCTAAACGGCCTCCAAACTCCAGGACAACAATCCGGGCACCTTCCCTAATGACCCGGAGTCAGGACAGGGGGGGCATCAGGGAGGAAGGGGTCATAAGCCGGAGCCACTGAGGAGGCGACAGAGGGAAACCACCCCTGTTTGCCTCCGGGTCTCTCGGGCCCATCAGGGCAGAACCAGGCCCCCCGGCCTCCAGCCCGAGGGCCTCCCGCGCAGCCCCCACCGCACCCCAGCTGCTACGGGGGGGGCCGGAGACGCCCGGGTGGGGCCCGGAGACCAGGGGCCAAATGAGGGGGGCTGATTCTCTGTCCTCGGACCTGAGCACCGGCTGTTCTGCCCACACCCCAGCTGAGCACCGGGAGGCTCCTGTCTGCGACCAGGCTGGATGCCTGGCTTTGCTCGGGAAAGTCCTTTCTGGTGAAAGACTCAGAGAGGTAGAAAAATACTTAGGAAATAAGCCGTTTGGGCCAGTCTCACAGGCGATGTGGGGGCGATAAAGAAATCACGAGACGGCACTCGGTTCCGCAGTGCTCTCTGGAGATGGCCATTGACTGAAGACCCAGGAGGAGGCAGAGTCCACACGTTAGTGATGCCCAGACCTGCTGTCGCCGCCAGCATCCACTGACGAGGCAGCGGTGGTCCTGTCACCGTCCCCCGCCCCCCATGCCTCCAGCAGCCCCTCCCCAGGGCTCACGGCGGCCAGCAACTTCCAGGATCTCTTGACCGCCCCCGTGGGCGACGTGCTAAGAGCTTCTGCTGTTTTATCACTACACGACTTCGAGGTATCCACTGAAAGTCCTACCCTCCCTTACCTGCAAGCACCAAAGCTTTCCTCATGCCAACACGACCGGCCAGCTCTCGGGGAGGCGCACAGGGGCCACTGGCCTTGATCTTGGGGGAGCCATGACTCTTGTCCCCTTTCACAGAAGGGGTGGTGGGGCCAGAGCAGGGGTGGGGGTCTCTGAGGCTGGTGCACACCTGGGCTCACGTGGAGCCGCTCCAGGGATGGGGGGGTCTGAATCCCCGCGCCCCTAGAGACTCCCTCTCCTTTCTCCCGTGTGCTGGTTTTTTTGAGTCTTTGGATGTAACCGCCCGTGGGGTGGCCCCCCCGTAAACCAATACTAGAAAGACTGCCCTCGGGGTGGGGGGTTGACCAAGGGAGATTTTAACTCCCACTTTTTAATTTTCAGCACTTTTTGATTTTTGTGCCCTTGACTCTTGAACAATGCAGGGTTTAGGGGCCCTGATCCCACACCCCGGGCAGCTGAATATTCACATATACCCCTGGAGCCCCCCAGAACTGAACTACTAATAGTGCACAGTTGACTGGAAAGCATACTGATCAAACCGTTCACTGACTCACAGGTGGTGTGTTCTGTGCACAACATACTGCGTGCTCACCATTACAAGGAGCTTCAGGAAAGAGAATGTCAGTTGGAAAATCATAAGGCAGAGAAAATACGTTTACAGCCCAGGACTGCATTTACTGAAAAGAATTTGGGTGTAAGAGGACCACGCACTTTAAATCCATGTTGATCATGGACCCACTTGCATAATCAGAATTTTTTAAAAAGGTTATTTGCACTCAAGAGAAGCCAATATATTTGTATTTTAATTTTATTCTTTTAAGAAAATATGTAAATTACCTAAACTCACACCACCACCCCACCCCGAAAAATTTCCCAGGGGTTTTAACAGATTTGCCATTAGGGACATTAATTTGGGGATAATCAGATCGTTGCCACGATTTCCCCCCACTCGTTTGCTCTCCATCTGGTCTGCACGCCCCGTGTCCCTGGGGGGCAGCCAGGCATTAACTCGTGGGTGTCCAACCCATCTTTTCCGGTTTTCCGAGGCATCAGAGAGACCGGTGAGAAGGGCTGACGGTGTCCTTGGGCTGTTGGGCACCCAGGAGCCGTGTGGGTGCGGGAAGTCGGGGGCTCCAGGAAGCCCTTGGGGGGCACTTTAGTGGCTGTCCCAGCCACCGTTCCAGGGGCCCTGCCCGCCCTCCCGGCCCCACGGTGGTCCGGCTGATCTCTCAGTGGCCCCACCCTCTGGAACCAGCGGGGACACATGGGCAGAGACAGGCGGAGGACGTCTGACGGCCACAGCAGGAGCCCTGCCAGGACGAGTCAGCGCTGCGGACCCTTGAGCAGAGACACGGAAAGTTCCCAGGCCCTCGGTGGCCTCCTGGAAGCTTAGACTCCAGCCGCGCGAGCCGAGCTGACGCACGGCCGGGCTGATCCGGCCGTGGGGGGGGGGGGGCGGNCGATGGTGGGTGCCCGCGTCCAGGCCAGGCAGGTGCTGGGCCGTGAGAGGTCGGCTCTGGTGAGACAGGGCCCCTGCACGGGCTGGCCTCACTGCGGATTTCCAGCCACAAGGAAGGAGGCGGTGGACAAAGCAACAGGATGTATTTCTAAAGCTGGAACAGCTGACCTTTAAAACTCCAGAGACGGACCATGCCTCCTGTGTCAAAAGCCCTCACAAACGATGATGCAGTCCACCATGCACGCGGCTGGCCAACATCAACATCCGTGTGCGCAGTGGCTTTCGTGGGCTTGGCTGACCCACGGGGAAGTGCCCATCAAACAATTCTGGGGTCCACCCCGCACGCGGAAAGCCAACACCAACACCTGTGTGCACGCCGGCTTTAGCTGGCTTGGCCACGCCACCGGGAAGCAAAGCCAGTGCTGGGCTTGCCCCCCCCCGCCCCCCGCTCGGACCGCCAGCGGCTGGGGCTGGGCAGCCCCGGGACTCGGTGACTTCCGAGGGTCAGGTCGACAGCTCGCACCTTCCCGTGGGCTAAAGAGAGCGGGGTCTCTCCGTCACGACCTGCTCTCTCTGTCTTGATTTTGCTGTTTTGGGGAAGGGGGTGGTGTGACAGGTGATGGTGGAGAGGATCCCAGGACCGGACGGGCTTGGTAACCACGCTGGGGCTCCCTGGGACGCACCTCCTCTGGGACACTCGGCCCCGGGCGCCAGGGGTGGGGACATTCCGATCCAACTGCCGGGCTGCTTTGGGAGGTATTTTTCAGTTCTTTCTTCCTCCTCTGCCTCGGTCAAGGGACAGAACGGTGTCGAGGCCACCCTGCGACACGTACCTCCTATCCCCTAGGGTTCCTCCGAATTAATGGTGCGATTGAATGGTTTTTCCTATATTTCAGGGTGCACAGCCTCCAGCAAAGTCTGGTTGTAGAACATCCCCAGAAAGGTCCCTCAGGCCCACGGCACCTCGATTTCCAGTCCCACCCCAGCCCCTGGAAAACCAGCGCTGCAGACTTTTCCCTTCTGGACACTTCATATGAAGGGATCACACAGCCGGGGTCCTTCTGTAGCCACGCTTCCTTCATTCAGCAGCACGTTTTCAAGAGTCCTCTCCATCGTACTGGCCGGTGCACCATTCCTCTTTACGGATGAATACCCTTCCATTCCCCCATGTGGAGGGACCACACTTCGTGGCTCCATTCCCCATCTGATGGGCATTTGGGTTGCTCCCACTTTGGGGCTAGGATGATAAGGCCGCTGGGAGCATTGGTGTAAAGGATTCTGCACGGACATCCATCCTCACTTCTCCTGGGTTCGTGCCCAGGGAGGAGTGGGCTCTCGGGTCATCCAGCCGCTCTTCAATTAGTGGGAAAACTGCCAGGATGTTTCCATGGTGGCTGCGTCGTCTCACATTCCTGCTACAACGTACGGTGGTCTCATTCTCCCCCATCCTCGACAACCCCCGTTAGTGCCCATTCTGTAGGCGTGAGGAGGTTCTCGCTGTGATTTTGATTTGTGTTTCCCTGATGACTAACGGCGTCGAGTCACTTTTCATGTGCTTTTGGCCCTTCGTGTATCTTCCTGGGTGAGATGTGTATCAAATCTTTTACCCATTTTTTAGGTGAGTTCATTTTTTATGGCTTCTCCTTCTTCATTATTAACTCAAGAGTTCTTTATTTTTTAATGGTTTAATTTTTTAGAGAGTTCTTTGGGTATCATGGATACAACAGTGTTTTTTGAAACACAAAACTTTTAATTTTGATGATGTCCAATTCGTCTTATTTTAAAGAGATCATGCTTTTGGTGTATATCTGAGAAATTTGGCCAACCCAAAGTCATGAAGATTGTCTCCTGTGTTTTTTTTTTTTCTTGAAGTTTTATAGCTTTAGCTCTTACCTTTGGATTTAGGCTCTATCTTGGGCTAGTCTTTTCATATGCTGTGAGGTGCAGACCTAAATTAATCTTTTTGCCGGTGGTTACACAATTATCCGGGGAGAATTAGTCGAATTATCCTGGCACCTTGTCAAAGTCAATGAGCCAGAAATACCTGGGCTTCTTATTGGGTGCCCCAACTTATTTCACGGATCTGTGTGTCTATACTTACAACAGCACCCCATCACCTTGATTGGTGCAGCTCTATAGGGGGTTCTAAAATGAGAAGTATAAGATCTCCAACATTGTTCTTTTTCAAGATTTTTTTGGCTATTTGGGCCCTTTGCAACCTCATATGTATTTCAAGATCAGTTTGTATATTAAAAAAAAAAAAGACAAAGTCCCACTTGGATTTTCTCAGTGACTGAATTGAATCTATATATTGATTTGGGGAGATTTGCCATCCTGACAATCCTGAGTCTTCTGATCCATGAGCATGGAATATCTCCCCTTCTACTCATAATACCTGAACGCTTGGCAATGTTTTATAGTCAGTGCACAAGTCCTGGACGTCTTTTGTTAAAGTTATTTCTGAGCATGTTATTCTTTTAGACGTATTGCAATTGGAATTATCATCTTGCATTCATTTACAGGTTGTTCATTGCTGGCCAGTGGAAATACGATGGAAGAGTGTGTGCTGATCTTGTATCCTGACACTGCGCAAACTCATTTATTGATTTTTATAGTTTCTTGTTGATTCCCTGGGACCTTCTACACAGAATCTTGCTGTATATGAATAGAGACCGTTTCACTTCTTCCTTTCCAACGGGGAGCTTTGATCTCTTTCTCTTCTCGTTTTTGGTTTTGGCTTTGCTGCTTGTTTGTTTGTTTTTGTTTTTGTTTTGTTTTGTTTTTTATCATAGTGCACTGGCTAGAAACTTCATGAATTTGGAAGACCCTGTGGTTGAACGCATGGACGTTTAGAATTATTTTATCTGCCTAAAGAATCAAGACTTCATTTGTGATGAAATCCCTCTTTGTCTCTGGTAACATTTCTGTTGTCTAAAAGTCTATTTTTCTGATTTTAATATAACTCCTTCAGCTCTTGTGTTCACTCTTCACATGGTGTCTCTTTTCCCATCATGTTGTCCTAACCTACCTGTGTCTTAAACGTGTAGCATTTCTCTTATAGATCATGGAGCCGGACGCTATTTCCATCCAGTCTGACCGGGTCTGCCTTTTAACTGAAGCGTTTAGTCCATTTACATTTAGTGGAATGAATTAATATATATATGTATATATATATTTGCTGTTGAAATAGCTGGCAGTTTTATTTTATTTGAATTCAGTCAATTAACTGAGAGCATATTATCAGTTTCAGAGTCAGAGCTCACTGGCTCATCAGTTGCATGGAACACCCAGTGGTTGGGTTTATGTCTCCCCTCCCACTACCTGTTTCCTCCGTGTCTTGTGTCTTTTCAGTCCTCCATTCCTCCTCTGCTGCCTTCTTTTGTGTTAAATAGAGAGTTGGTTCAATCACTTCTGCTCCCTCTCCCCTCGTCTCTTGCCTCCTGAGTGTTGCTTCTCCTCATTGTACTCTGCAGCCTGAATGCTCCACTCCTTTCTCATCATTTTGTTCTGCTCTTCAGATCAGAGGATTTGTCTTGCTCTCCCTTCAGTTTGCTCTGACTTCGCAGATTCCTTTCTCGGCCATCTCAGAGGTCCTGTTGAGCTCTCCCAGTAGATTTTCCATATACATTACAGTACTTTTCAAGTCCAGACTTCCCATTAGGTTCTTTTTCATAATTCCTGTGTCTTTATTTTCTTTATTCCATGACTCATTATCAACATATTTTCCTTTAGTTCTTTAAATATGTTTACATTAATTCTGTTTTTACTTTGGATTCTGGCTTCCTAGTGATCTACAAGAGCTTGCGCAGAAGCTGGGCTCAAACACTTTCAGTCAGGAAGGCTTCTGTTCCTGGCCAATGGATCTGGGGGTAGGACCGGGAGCACGTTAAAAGTTGTGGCCATCTACCAAGCTGCCCTAGATGGACTTCTTTCCCAGCCTTCTTGTTTCTCCTCTGCATGTGTGCGAGGCCTCACGCTGAGCCAGGAGTTAGCAGAGAGCTAGGGCCCTCTCCGGTCTTTCCTGAATGTGCTCCCGCATCTCTGACCCATACTCCCCCCGTGCCGTCCTCCCCCTTGGACTGCATGTGTTTGGTCTCTGTCCCTGTGGGACCCGGTGACTTGGAGCCTGGTTTGAATCAGAGGCAGGGAAACCCCTGTGGGCCAGATCCAGGTCACCTGCTGGCTCTTGGTCACCTGCTGAAATCACGGCAGGCACCGTCCCCCACTCCCCAGCTGCCTCTGATGTTAGGGCGGCCCTAGCTCCTCAGCTGGAGCAGCTGTGAGAGGAGAAAAGCTCAGCCTCTTGCCTGCCTCTCCCGGGGCCTTTGCAGAGACAGAGCCCAGCCCCAGGCCTCCCAGAGAAGCCACAGCAGGAAGGAACCCTCGCCGGGATGTCTGCCCGACTGCAATCCCCCCGCTGGGTGCTCTGAGCCCAGTCCTTGCTCCTGGCCCTGCGCCAGCCTCTGGGGGCTCCTCCCTGTGGGACCCAGCACCGACCCGTCCCCACACACCCCCAGGCCCCCAGCCCCGCCTTCTCACCCTCGGCCTCGGCCTCCAAGGGCTCCGGGACCAGGACCGCCACCCAATGTTGGGCCACCAGGCCCAGAGGTCTGGGAGGTGTTGGAGGCCTTCCCACCGGGGACTCCTGCTTCAGGGAGGAGTGCGTGTCCACCAGCCTCCTCTGGGCATCTGTGGCCTTCTGCAAGGACAGGGACCGGCAGGTGGCCCGGAGGCATCACAGCCCTGCCCGGCCATCCCCACTGCCCTCCCGCCCAGTCCCCCTGCTGCTTCCAGACCAGACACAGACCCGTGCGTGCCCAGCCCTAAACCCGGACAGTAACCCACACCTGCGGGCCCCTCGGGATAAACCCTGGGCAGAAGCTCGCAGCCCCCCAACCCCGTCCCACCCCGCCAGGCTTGACCTTGAATGTGATCCGCCCACCGGGCATCTGACCCCTCATCAGCCTGCTCTTGAGTGGGGTGGGCATGCCCCACATGAGCCCTCTTTCCACAGACGCGCGCACATACACGGGGCAGGGACCTGGGGCTGCACAGGTCCATCAGAGCGTGTGGGGCTGGGTGGCCAGCTCTGGCCTCCCGGGGTCACCTTTTGGTTCTTCCGGCCAAATGTCCAGCGGCGTCGCACAGCCCTGACTGGACGTCCCCTGCAAGGGGGGTGTTTGCAGGGCGCACCGTCCTCCGCTTATGGCCTCCGGACTTGGGGATATAACCTGTGAACATGTTACTCATTCAAGGTTCTCCAAAGAAGTGAGCTGGGCAGGGGGCTGTCCCTGGAATGTGGGTGCCTGGTGACCGGGGGTCCAAATTCTGTTGGGCACAGTTGTCAGGAAAGTGAGGTCACCACTGCCTGGGGTCCGCTTACCCGACTTCCTCCTCACACGAGTCCCCCGAGGGTCCCCCTCCCCCAGCTGCTCAAGGCTCACCCTCCAGCCCATGCCCCGTCCATACAGTGACACCCACACAGCCCACCCACAGCCCCCAGGAAGCCTGGGTGCAGCCGGTGTCCCCGCTGTGAGGACACAGAGTTGGGTTCAGACTGCTCCTGCTCCTGCCCAGGACTGTGACCCCAGGCTGACCCTGGGCCTCTCAGGGCCTCCCCAGGCTTCCCATCTATATTGTGGGGTCTTCCAGCTTCTACTTCCTAGGGACGCCATCAGGGGTAGCGCCTCTACATTCGTTCTGTCCCTGCTGTCACAGGAGGCTGGTGCAAGCACGTGGCAATGCGAGGGTGAGCCGGGGGCGGGGCGGGGCATGGAGCACAGCCCGGAGGGGCCTGGGTCTGCTCAGGGGTCCAGGCAAAGCCACCCCCTCCTGCCTGTGTCCCGGCCCCCACGGGAAGGTTGCAGTGAGCAGATTCCGACCTTGTCCCCTGGCGACACCGACTTCCCCGGGCTCCCATTAGGTTTAGGCTGGGGTTCCAGGCCCTCACCGGCGCCCATGTGCTGGCAGTCCCCACAGTGGTTCCTGGCGTTCCCGAATCCTGGTCACACATCCCTGTGGAATCCCCTCCCCTCCAGGGTGAACGGCCCGTGCGACTGCGCTCTCAGGAAGAGAACGGGGCAAAATGATGGGACGTCATTTCCAACCTGACGGAGGGAAGTCTGGGACTTCTCCTGGTCCCCTCTCTTGTGTTCACGCTCCGTGTCTTTGTGTGTCTGTGTTCCTGTCTGTCCGTATGTCTCTCTTTGATCCCCTGCTTTGGAGAAGCACGACCAGATGGTATGGGCCGCCCCGGGAGACCCCAGTCCAGAGAACCTACCGAGGGTCCCAGCTGACCGGCAGGACAGTCCCGAGACCCCGTTCTGAACCTCCACCCACCAACACCGCGTGAACGGACGTGGAGACTGAGCCTGCCCCCGTCGGGCCTGAGTGGAGGCGGCAGCCCCGGCCTCCTGGGGGACCCGGAGGCAGGGGCTCCCCGCCGAGCTGAGCCGGGATTCCGGCACAGGGACTGGGAGTGGGTCCCCGGGAGGCCAGTGTGTCCCACGGCCCAGACAGCTAGGAGCCCCCTACCCGGCGGGGGTCTGTTACAGGGACTGTGAGACAGGAAAGTTCTGTTCCCGCGAGCACGGAGTTCAGGTCTCGTCTTTGTCAGGACTCTGGGAGAAATTCCGTGTTCCCCGTCCGTTCCCCAGATGTGCAAAAGGGCATCTGCGGTGTGGAGACCCTGTCCCTGGGGGCTGCTACCCTCCACGCTCTAGTGAGGAAAAGACTAGAAAGAGGCTGTGGCCTCGGGACCCGTGGCTGAGGCTTCGGGCAGCTGGAACGAAGGAGGCTTGCCTACACGGACAGCCACAGCGTCGCAGAGAGCTGTGTTGACGGCAGGGCTGGCCGGGAGGCGCAGACAGGCCTGCCCGCAGCGCCGACCCAGCAGCGCGCCAGCCACGGCGTAGAAAGTGAGGGGGAGTCAGAGGGCAGAGCCAGAGGACGGTGGAGCGGGAGCCGCTCGCGTCCCGGAGGAACGAGGCCCGCCCCAGCCAGAGCCCTGGGCTGCCGCCGGCGTGGCCGCTCTGGGCCGCCTCCACCCCCGTGTCACTGCGGCCTCACTGGCTCTTCCCCCACAGAGGCTGAGCGCACGCAGTCCTCCAGGCCGCATGCCGTGTGCTCCAGGGGGCTCTGCCGGTCACGAGGCCCCGGATTCCATCCTACTGCCCCCATTAGAGGGGACCTGGGACCCTGGGCTGGAGGACGGGCGAGGATGCCTGGCCCGCCTCCCGGGGCTGAGGGCGATGCTGCGGCAGTTGGGGTCCAGGGTCTGAGCAGCCGTGTCTTCCTGCGCCTGTGCCCTGGGCCAGGGTCACACCGTTTCTCCCACTAAGGAGATAACGTGCATCTCGCAGCAACGGCTGGACTTTTGGGTCTGGCTCTGCGACACACTTCACTCAGCAGCCGAAGCAAAAATACCAGGCCCCTGCTGAGCCCTTCTTCCCCGCCGGCCGAGGCCTCACCATCTGTGGCCTCGCCATCTGTGACCTCACCAGCTGTGGCCTCGCCAGCTGTGGCCTCGCCAGCTGTGGCCTCACCAGCTGTGGCCTTGCCATCTGTGACCTCGCCTGCTCGGCGTGGCCGTGACACGAGCAGGATGTGGCCGTGACACGTGCAGGACGTGGCTGTGCCGGTGGGAGGGGCACACAGGCGGCAGAGCCGGCCCGAACCCGTCACGTCCTGCCAAGCCCCCAGCGCGGAGCCAGCCGTGGAGACCCCCACACCGCCCTTCAGCGCGGCCTGCACCCACTGACCCTGGACCCGAAAACTAAGTGAATTTGTGCGGCTCACAGCACAGAGTGCTCATTACGTGGCTGATGGACGCTGTCCTGCCGCGTTCCCCTGGGCAGCCCTCACCGCGCCCGTCCACTCCATTACCCACCATGTCTGGGCGACTGCACGTGTCCGGCTTCTGCGTCTCTCTGTCCTCTGAACTCCAGCCCCCCTCCATGGCATCTCCACTTGGGGGTCCCTGGCCCCAAACTCAGCCCCCAAGCCGGCCGCGCGTTCCCTCTCCTGTGACGGAACATCCCTCCATGGCCTGCCTGTCCTCTCCCATCCCCTCACCCAGCCCTCTGCTCCCACCACTCGGGGCTTCTTCAAACGTGGCTTCCTCTTTCAGGGATGCCCACCCAACTCACCGAACTACCTCTGTGCTTCACTCCTCTTGCAAATGTCCCTTCCTCCGAGAAGCCCTCCCTGACCGTCCTGCCCCACCCGGAACAAGTCAGACCTTCCGCTGTTTTGCACTCTTTCCAGACATGTTTCTCCAAGTCTGCGCGCGTGTGCGCGGGCGGCAGCCTTGCTGCGAGCCTGTTTTGGCGGCCTTGCCAGATCCCTGAATCTGCATTTGCCTGTCTGCCTCTCCCCAGCCACCAGCACCGGCCTGGCAAGTCCAAGGTGCTTAGAAACGGTGCGCGAATAAGTGAACGGCTTCCTGAGACCGTGCAGGATGCCAGGGACCAGCGGCGGTGGCGGACGCGCGGCGGCAAAGGCACGCGGCAAGGACGATGCTGGACTGGCCGTGGTCTATTTCCCAGCCTCTTTCCACCAGGTGATCGGGGAGGCGTGAGCAGACAGGGCCCGGCCGGGCCTCTCCTACTCCCTCCTACCCCCACCCCTCCGTGATCCTGAAGGGTCCCCCCTGGACTCCAGCCATGGCCCTGGACGTCACCCCATCAGCGGCCTGGGGTCATCCTGCGTATCTCAGCAAGTCTTGAACAGCGCTCCCGGAGTCTGGGGGACTGCAGGCCGAGCCCCGAGGGAGGCAGCAAGGGGCGGCCGGCTCTCAGGGGAGGATGCTGTGCGCGCAGGAGGCTGCGGGAGGGACAGAGGCCCAGCGGGGGTGCGGCTCTGCGGGAGCCCATCTGCCCACTGGCGCTCTTTGGCCCTCCCTGGTGTCACTGGGCTGGCCTTGGGCACTGCAAGGGGCCAGGCCGGGCAGCCCAGGTCCTCCAGCCGTGGCTGCAGAGCCCAGTCCAGACGGCGTACGGGGAGACCCCCGTGCAGCCCCGTGGGCGGGCAGGCCTGGTGCTGGTGGGGGACCCTCCTGTGCAGTGCGCCTTCCTGGCCGGCTGCAGGCCTTGAAAAAGATGGCCCTGCCCCCCTCCCTCTCTCTGTGCCGCCCAGTCAGCTCTATGGGAGGCTGGGGGCCGGGCGTGGGGTTGATCCGGGCAGAAGGGCCCGTGGCGTCTGTTACCTTCTTTCGGGAGGACAGTCACACCGTCGGCGACCTCCAGAATCTCACATATGTCTATGAATTTTCTCATGCCCGGGAAGCTGGACGTGTCCTGTCTGCCTGCCGTCGGAAGCAGAGTCACCAGGTCAGAGTTCCCGGCTCTGGCCACCCGGGGCCGCACCGAGCCCGCGGCCGCCGCGGCGCCTCCCAACCAGCAGGGCCGGTGCTGCCCAGGGACACGGCGGGAGGTGGGTGACGGGGAGGGGCCTCCGTCCCCTCCCTGCTCCGAGGCAGGTGGGTGTCCCGGGCGCGGCCCTGGAGGGGGGCACCCCACTGGGCCACTTGGGGAGCCCTCTCTGCTCGCACAGTCCCGCCGCTGTGGGGTGACCGCACCCCTCCACAGGGACCCCACAGGACTCCTGCACCCTCTCCGAGGGGCGCCCTGCGGGCCGTGGTACCAGAGCGGGTTTGTGCCTCCCTCCCCCACCCCCTCCCTGGACAGGAGCTCTCTGTCCGCCTTCCCTTCTGCACAACCCCCCTCCCCCGATCCTGCCCTCAACCCCGGGGGTCCCCTGCCTCCATGCAGATGGTCAGCCCCCCTGCCGGCCCCTCACCCTCTGGGCGCCCCTCTGCACCGGCCTCCCCAGCTCAGCCCCGCGGCAGCCACATCAGAAACCTGCCCCATCGGGCCCCGCGCTCCACCTGCCCACCCGGCCCCCCGCTTGCTCTGTGTGTCCCAGCCCTGTCCTCCCGCCTCCTGCCTCCTGGCAGCCCGCAGGGCAGGGCCGTGACCGCCGCGTGTCCGTGTCCTCCGCACCCCCACGTGTGGGACGGGGGGAGGCGTGTGGGCCGAGCCGGGTGCTCGTGATGGGTCCCGTGCCCGAGTAAGAAGAGGAGACGCCCGAGTCTCCCCCAGCTCGGGACTCGGCCAGAAGGCGGCCGTCTGCAGCCAGGAAGGGGGGCGTCCCCGGAACCCGCCCGGCGGGCAGGCGGAGCCGTGAGCATCTGCGTCCATCGTGGGCAGCACGCGGTCGTGGCGCTGCGTCGTGGAGCCCGAGCTGAGGCGCAGGCCTCCCCCACCTCACCCGCGCCCCGCACGCCCACTCCCCAGCGGCTGCCGCTGGACTCACTGAAGAGCAGCACCGTCTTGGAGGTGCGGCCGGCCCGGCCCAGGCGCACGCAGACCACGCCGTAGCTGTAGTCCGTGGACAGCACGTGGAAGCCCTCCACCCCCTTCACTGGGCCGGAAGGGAAGTGCGGGGCCGCTGGTCACCCTGCCCGGCAGGGGCGTCCGGAAAGAGCCGGGAGGCCCCCCACACCCAGCCACCGTCCAGGCCTAGGCTGCGGGCCCCTGCACGCTTGTGAGCTCGGGGACCGTGGCCACCTGACCACCCCGTGGGCTGCCGTCCCCCCCACACAGCCAGCCCTGGGACAGAGGGGGCTGTGGCCGTGAGGCCGGGGACACGCCCACCCCAGGTCTTCCTCTCGGGGCCCCAGGCCGTCATACGCACAAGTATTCCTGAACGTTGCCTTTTTCCTATCTTTCCGCAGAATTAACATGTGTGACCGGCACCCCTGTGACCTGGGGGGGCAAGGCAGGAGCCCTCTGTTGGCTCTGGTTTTCTGGAATTTTGCAGTTTGGACCAGGGCCAGTCCCACAGCTTAAGTGAAACTCTCCGAGCACCCCCTGTCTGCCGAACCTCCCCGTGTACGTGGGGCCTCTCCCAAAACCAGGCCTTGGATTTGAGGGGCAGGAAGGGGCTTGGGGCGGCAGAGACGGTCTGTTAGATTTCCAGACGATCGTGGGTCTGGCTCCCCCCCACCGGCGCCCTTCCCCTCTGGCCGGGGGGATGCCCTGGGCTGTCTGCGCTGGGCCCCCGCCCCGCCCACTCACCGGCTGAAGGCCAGGACCACCTTCAGCTGGCCCGCTTTGTGCACCTTCACCGTGGATGCCCCCAACTTCCTCCCGTCTCTGCCCGGCAGGAACCCCCGGCCCTCGGAGGCGATAGCCAGGATGTACCAGAACCCTGAAAACTGTGGGGAGCACGCTGGGGACACCGGCCATGCAGGCTCCCAGCCAGGCCCCCAGGAGCCCAGCGGACACTGGCCCTGGTCTGAGGCCCAGCCCGGGGCCAGCACCCCCAGGCCGGCACAGCCCCTGCCCCAGACCCCGGCTGCCCCTCTGGGCCCTGGCGGGTGGGGACCAGGCTGGCCAGGGTCCCGAGGGCTGGGCCGTGGGTGCAGTGTGCTGAAACTCCCTTCCTGTGCAAGGCCCCCCCCTTCCTTCCAGCTCAGCCCTCGGCCCATCCCTCAGACGTCCTACCACAAACCCACAATCCTGGGCAGCCGGTGCCCCCCCCCCCGGAACCTTCCACCCACCAGGCCTCTGGTTATTCCGGAACACACTCTGTTCGTTCTGCCTCTGCCCCCAGCGTCTCCGGTGCCCCGAGGCTGCCCCTGCCTGGGCCCGCCCTCCC
>LNAC01000469.1:55423-74234 GCA_002007465.1 Ailurus styani | reverse complement strand
GGCACACCGTTCCCGGACGGCCCTTTGGAGACTTTCGGGGAGCGATCGCCCAGGCACGCGCTGCACCCCGGCCCCACCAGCCCGGCTGTCCGGCTTGGGGACACAAGCGTGGGCCTCACCCTGTTCCAGTTGAGGTTGTGGGACTCCCTGGGTAGCTGTTCCTGCGGCCACGACCCCAGAGCCAGCACAAGCGCCAAGACCAGCACGCACGTCAGCCTCCCTGGTGCCATTGTCGCCCTCCGTCCTCGGCCACCAGGGCACTGGCTTTAAACCTCCCCACCCACCCGACCCGCCCTGGGCGCCAGCCAACCAGGAGCCCTGAGCCAGCCTGGGGTGGGCCAGTGGGGAGGGACAGGGCTTGGGGACCCAGACGGACGGCCCGGGGGCTCGACCTGGCAGGTGCTGTCTGAATTGGAAGACCGTCATGTTCCACGGGGCCTCCCGTCCTTGTGAGTCACCACCTAGGGCACTTGCCGTGAGAAGCAGGACCACCGTGAGGACGGGGCTCAGACCGCACCAGCATGACCAGGGCTCTCTGTCCAAGCGGGTGCTGACGGACAGGGCTGGGGACCCGGGTGCGCCCGCCCACCCCCGACCCCGCGGGCCTGCCCCTCTCCGTGAGCGATGGGCAGCCCCCAGCCCAGCTTCCGCCCGTGGCCCGGGCTTCTGCCTCGATGTCAGGCATGGCCCCCCAGACCACAGGGGGCCCACAGGCTCAGGCCCTCTGGAATCCTGGCCCTGCCCTGGCCCCAGAACCCCACACCAGGGAAAGCCGCGCTTTTGTGCCCCGGACACCATGGCACCCCAGCCAGGCAGCCTGGTGGGCACCCACACCTGCTGCGTCCCCCTGACCAGACCCCCCAGGGTCTGCTCTAACTTGGACACTCCTTCCTTCCACCAGCCCGGGGACTCTGGCGACCTCTGCTTGAAGAGCCGCTGCCCCCAGCCCAGCCGCCACTCCGGAGCCAAGACCCGTGTCCGCGTGTGCCCCCGCCCCCAGAGCGGCTTGTGTGTCTCACGGTCCAGCCCTCGGGGAGCCCCCCGCGCCCAGCCCCTCCCCCACGCCGACGGGAGCCCCGAGCGGGCAGCGCCCCACTGCATTTCGACCTGCCCTCGGCACACAGGGGACAGGCCTCTGTAGGGTCTGTGGAGTCGCTTTATTTGGAACCGCAGTGTGAGCCCCGGCAGCCGCCCGCCCAGCTGAGCTCCCAGGCGGCCGAGCCAGGAGGCCAGCGCCTGGCCAGCCCCACAGGACTCGGCGGGCACTGCTCCTACATGTCGATGCAGTCACTGAAAACCAAGGAGAGCGTTGGGGGACCCGAGATTCACCGTGAGGGGGTCTGCCCCACTCCGCTTCCCACCCTTCAGGCGGCAGGTTCTGGAGTGCAGGGTCTGGGCTGATGCTTGGGAAGGCAGCTTACCTGGAAAGCCCTGTGCGCACAGGTGACTGGAGAGACAAGAAGGGCTGTGAGGGCGGGCACGCAGGGCACCCGGGGGCCACCTCGCGCCGCCCACAGCCTCGCCCGGGACGGGGCCAGCCCTCCAGTCCTGGCTTGGGCAGGGGCAGGTGACTCCACCAAGGGCTTCCCACCCCAGTTCCTGCCTGACTCCCTGAGGCCCGGAGGGACCCCGAGGCCAGCCAGGGGCCCGGGGGCGTCGGGCGACACTCACGGTCCTGCTGCAGCCTGGCCTGCTGCTGAGACAGGAAGCCCAGAGCCTTGCTCCATCTGGCGAAGAGACGCAGGGCCTCCCGGCTGGCCAGCTCCGTCCGGCCTGCGAGGCAGGAGGGGAGCCCTCAGCGCGCGGGCCCCGAGCCCCAGCCACCCCTCCCGCGGGGGGAGGAAGGGCAGGGATGAGGCTCTGGGACCCTGGGGGCACAGCGTGGCTGCCCGCGGCCGGGAGCTGGTGGGGCCAGCCGGGGGTCCCCGCCACTTACTGTACAGCTCCACGGTGTTGAAGGCCTCGTCCTGGACCTCCAGCTGGGTGAGCACGATGGCGTAGTCCCTGAAGTCGGTGCCCAGCACCCGGTAGTCCCGCACCCCCAGGGCTAGGAAACACGTGCCCCGGGGCAGCATCGGACCTCGCGAGAGGCCCCCAGGGAAGCTGAGAGCTCCCCAGCGTCGTCCCCCGGCCCCCGGGTCAGCACACGGCGGGTCTGCGGGACAGGTGGCCGGGGAGCACCCGTCCCAGCTCATGCTGATCCTGTCCGCTCGGGGGCACCACACAGGGAGGCCTGGGGTCCCCGCGGGGCAAGCCAGGTCGAGCCCCCTGTCCTCCAGATTGGCGTCAAACCTCTGACAAAATGAGTCCTTTCACTTCCTGGTGGCAGTCTCGGGACGGACCGGCCCGCTCCCCTTCCCACGGCACTGGACAGGCTGCCGGGGACCCCAGCCCAGGCTGCCAGCAGCGGAAGCCACCGGGAGGGCCCGGGGAGCCAGCGCCCCCTCCCCCGCCCCGCGCCCGCCTGAGACCGCAGGGGCCGTGGCCTTACAGGGGTTCTCAAACACCCACGCAGAGTTCTGTCTCAGCAGCTCCACCACGGTCACGTCACACCTCTCCAGCCTGCAAGAGACACCGTCCGTCCTCAGCTGCGGGTCCGGACTCAGGACCAGAAGAGACGAGGGCTCTTCCACCTGGCCCTGGCCAGCCACCCGCGTGCCGCGCAGGGGTCCTGGCTGCCGCCGCCGGCCCCAGTCACCTGGAAACCTGTTCTCCAGCGAACGCACCCTGGCCTGGGAAGGAGCTGGCGGGAGAGCCCTGCGAAGGGCAAACCGGCTTCCATACACCTCCCGAGAGGCCCCTGTGCTCCACACGACAAGCCTGAGAGGAGCCTCGGACAAACACGGGGTCGCTGCAATTCTGGGTAAAGACACTCAGCATCCAAAGGGGCCAACGTCCGCTGAGCGGTCAGTCCGTGCAGTGAACACACACAGCAGAAACGCTGTGGTCTCTGCTCACCAAGAGGAGCCCACGGCGGCGGCGTTCTAGAAGGAAGGACAACAGGCAAGAGCCGTCCAGTAAGTGGACGCAGCGGAGCACCAAGCTGCAACAGGGGAAACACGGAGTCTGGAAGGTCAGTAGGCCGAGCAGAGGAACGGATGGAAAGTCCAGAAACAGGGGCGCCGGGGGCGCCGGGGGCTCCGTCCGTCAAGCGTCCGGCTCTTGGTTTCGGCTCAGGTGGTGGTCTCTTGGTCGTGAGACCACGTCGGGCTCCACACTCAGTGCAGAGTCTCCTGAAGCTTCTGCCCCCCCTGCCCCCGCCCGCCAGCCCTCCTGCTCGTCTCTCACTCTCGAGAATAAATACATAAAACTTTTTTAAAAAGTCCAAAAATACAGCAACATGGGAGCATGGGAGTTCAGCATGTGACAAGTCAGCCTGAGTCGGCGGACAACCAGGGGCAATTCGATAAGTGACGTTGGAAACTGGGTAGTAATCTAGAAGAAAACAAGTTGTCCCTCCTTTTTCTCCCCAGGGTCAAATCCCAAATGCAGCAAAGGTGCCAGAAGCACCAGGGACCTGGGAGCCGTTTCCTAACTGACGGTGTCGGGAAGGCCAGGAGCCCTGCAAAGAGAAAGCTGGCGTGTGTCCACGCAGAAACGGAAAGAAATCCTTCATGTAGGTAAAAAAACAAAAAGAAAACAAACCAAAAAACCCTCCTCAGTGTTATAAGAAAAATGACAAACTGGGAAATCTATTTGCAACTGTTTCTGTCGCAGACGAGCATCCAATACCCCGCGTCCTTAAGGGCTCCTGCAGACCGGGGAAACACACCTCAGGAAACAACACGCCAGAGACGCGGGCAGGGGGCCCATCGGGCAGGAAGCACAGGAGGCGCACGGAGGGGCCCACGGCGCTCCCGTCGTCACTGGGGGCGCGTAAGAGCCGGCGGGGTCCTCTGCCGCCCACCAGAGGACGAGGGTGACGGAGGACCAAGGACTCGGGAAGGCAGGGGGCGGGGGCCGGTTCAGGGGGCTGGCCCCGTGTGACCTGCAGCGGGGCCGCTCGTAAGGACTGATCCTCTGCGGGACCGCTCGGGGCGAAGGCCCCCGGCCCACTCCCCAGAGGGCGTTTGCAAGTGCAGAAGGTTGGAGAGCCGGTGTGTCCAGGGCGCAGCAGAAGGCCTGTGCAGGGTCACCCAGCAATAAAAAAGGGCAGAGCTCCCTGGCCCACGTGTGAGGCAGTCAGCGGCCGGCCCAGGGAGCCCCGCAGGGTGCACAGCCGGAGGAACCAAAGGGAAACCCTCAAAGGGAGGCTCGCACATGCGTGTTCGTGGACTCGCACACCCGTGTTCGTGGACTCGCACACCTGTGTTCGTGGCAGCGCCGGTTACGAAACCGAACAGTGGAAGCAACCGTGTGGTCCGTCCACACCACAGAACATGATTCAGCCTGAAAAAGGAAGGAATCCCGACACCAGCTACACTGTGGATGAGCGAGAAGGACGTGGTGCCCGGTGAGGTCAGCCCGGCACAGACGGACCGGTCCCGAAGGACCCGCTCCCAGGAGCCCCGCGAGGGGTCGGACCCACAGACACGGGGAGCAGGAGGGCGCCGTGTGCAACGGGGGCAGAGGCTCGGTGTGGGAGAGTGGAGCGTCCTGGGGCCGGACGGGGGGGACGGCTGCGCGGCGGTGTGAGTGCGCCGCACGGCCCCCGGTGAAGGCGGCATCTCCACACTGCGTTCACCTCACTACCGCTTTTAAACATTTCATAAGGACAGAAGAGAACAAAATTTGAAAGGCTTTAAAGGAGAGCAGAGCGTCTGTGGACTGATATGGGACAACCCCCAGCATGCGTGTGACACGTGTGTGCAGGCGTGTGCCTGCCCACGCATCCCGACGCGGGCTACCCGCAGGGAGGAGACGGGCTGGCCGAGGCAGGGGGAAGGACTGCAGCACGCCCCCGGGAACCCCGATTTTGGAGCCATGCAGATGATAAAATGGGATGACTCAACAGAACGGGAGAGGCCCCGCTTGCCTCTTCTTTAAGTCCTGATGGGACGGTGTGTCTGCAGGTGCGGCCTCGGCACGATCGGCCTTTCCGAATCGGGGTCTGGCCCAGGTGCCCCTGGGCCCCCCATCTCCTGCAGGCAGATGCGGGAACGGGGGGCGGGGCTGGAGTCCCCAGAGAACCCGTGGGTCTGCAGCGCAAGGCATGAGCCCACTTTCAGCAGTAGCTCAAGGGGCTGTGCGCAGAGCCTCTCCCAGCCCGGCCTGCACCCCCCCCAGATGCAGGGCGCCCAGCTCACCGGTGCCTGGACGACAGCATTTTCAGGTTGTTTTCCGGAGTGAGGGTCACCACGACACCCTCAATGATCTTCGTGGCCTTCTCCAGCGCAAAGCCCCTCTCGCCTGAGGCCACGGCAAGAACATACCAGGACCCCAGGAGCTGGTGGAAGAGGAACAGGTGAGTGGGGCCGGTCCCTCCAGCTCTTGGAGGTTTCCTCTCTCTACCTGGGAGCCCAGGGCCCCTGCCTCCGGGTAGTCCATCCCCCCATAGCCAGTCTGGGCTGGTCCTGGGAGGGTAGCCCCGAGGCTGTGTGGCCCCACAGGAGGGGCCTGGGCCCCTAGGACCGACGTGCCTCCAGGCCAGTGCTGCCCCAACAGGAGGCCCGTTACCTGCTTGGGGTCCAGCCTCCCCAGCCACATGGCCTGGGTCCTGGGCGCTGAGACCAAAGCCAGGAGAGCAGTGAGCAGGACAGCCGGCATCTTCCCCAAGAGCCACACGCCAGCACACCTGCCTCGCGGCCAGGGGACTGCCGTCCCTCCAGCCCCTGAAAACCCATTTATATGTCTGTGAATGGGCCACTGTGGGCGGCCACTAACCACCAGGACACCATCCTGGCCTCTCTTCTTGCAAGGTGGGGAATGCACCCAAGGGCGGGTGGCATTATTATTCTGTGGTGGCCTCTGTGCCCTGCCCAGACGTGCTAGAGAGTGGGGACTGGGCCCCCGGGGAACGTGTGCCAAGCGCACACAAAGCATCCTTTGTCAACACTGCCCTGCCAATCCTTGCTTCGGTATGCTTCCTTCCAGTGGAAGCTTCTAGAAAGAGCACCCTAATCCCTGTCACACCACCTCCTCTCCTCCCTGGGGATTCAACACTGTCCCTTGCTCAGTCTGGGAAGCCCAGAGACCCTGGTCTTTAACCCTAGCTGGCAGTAGGCCAAGGCCAAGGCCGAGGGAAGGCACAAACAGTTCTTCCAGGAGCTACAGGTTGGATCTTTTCTTTCAATTGTTAAAAAGAAAGAAAGAAAAGAAAGGAAGGAAGGAAGGAAGGAAGGAAGGAAGGAAGGAAGGAAGGAAGGAAGGAAGAAAAGAAACCAAAAATTAAAAAAAAAAAAAGTCCCCACCCCTTCTGGCTCACCCATTATTCTGCTCTGCTGACCTTGGCCTCCTGCCCCCACCCGCAGTCAGCACCCAGCCCGGAATGTCCTGTCCCTTCTGCCCCTCCACTCCACCGTCTTAACTTGTCCGCTCTCTGGCCAGCCTGGTCCTTGATGCCTCCCGCCTCTGTACTCCATGACCCTGGCCAGACCCCCCATGAGCTGCACATCCCCCAGGGTCCCATGGGAGCTCTGTGTGGGTCTGGCTTCTCACCCCTGGATCATCTGAGCCCCTACCTGGGAGCAGAGGACAGAGGGCTTAGTACTATCTGTCTGAGCCTCTGAAACCCGAGGGGAAGTGGCTAGAAAGATCCTTCACTGGGAGGTTGGAGGGAGTGGTGGAATATGCAGACTATATTTCCAGACCCCTTTGCTGGTCGGCTTCCAGGGGTTCTATCAACAACAAAAGCAAGGACAATTTGGACGGTGGAGGACAGATAAAGCTATTTGTCTTGCCAGGCCTTTCTAAGGAGGGACCTCTGCTGAGCCACCGCTCCAGCCCCTCTTGGGAGATGAGTTTACCAGTGAACAAAATAAACCAACCCTTGCACAAATTTGCAGCTAAACTTTCCACTACCCCAGGGCCTGGCAGGTCTCAGTCCTCAAACATGGATTAGGGTGTCCCGTAACTACCAGCTTCCCTAATGCCTGCCAGAAGATGTAATACAAGGACAAAAATATCACCCTACTCTTCAAATGAGTCCTGTTCACCATGTTTTTTCACGTACAGTTTCCTGACACATTTGAGGAGACTAAGATGAAAGAAGAGAAACACTGCAAAAGAAAGAGATGATAGAAGCAGACCCACAAATGCTGCCTGCGTTGGAATTACAAGGCGGGCTCTCCTAGTCTGCTTGGGCTGATATCACAAAAAACCACACACTGGGTGACTTATAGACAACAGATATTTATCTCTCAACTGTGGATGCTGAAAGTTCCAGTTGGGGTGCTAGCAGGGTCAAGGAGGGCCTCTTGTGGGTCACAGACCTCTCACAGTGTCCTCATGGCGGAAGGGGTAGGGGAGTTCTGTGGGGCTCTTTCATAAGGGCACTGATTCCATTCACGAGGGCTCTACCCTCATGACCTAGTCACCTTCCAAAGACCCACTTCCCAATGCTATCATATTGGGGGCTAGGACGCCAACATGAATGTTGGGGGTAGACACACATCGGAACCACATAGATTGTGAAAACAGCTATGATCACCTTGCTTAACAAGATGAGAACCACATTTGAAATTATATTGTATTTTCATAATTCTCATAATATAGCTGGAAACCATAAAACATGGTACAGATAAAAGACATCTGTGTAACCCGAAATAATCTTACAGATGCAGATTTGGGCTCTCATGAACCAAAATGAACAGGTTGTACTAGAAAGGAGACATCTTAAATCATGGGGGAAAAAATAGAGTTTTGTAAATAAATGCTGTCAGGACAACTGGATATCCATTTGGAAGAAGATTAAAATAAAGCATATTCACCCCATGCATGAGAATAAACATCAAATGGATCAGAGATCTAAACGCTAAACATGGAAATGCAACCATATGAGTAATAAAAGAAATCAGTGGTGAGTTTCTCTATGACTCAGATGTAGGAAAAAGCTTTCTAATTGTGTCAGAGTTCATTCCTGAAGGTGGAACCACTAGGAAGCCTATATATTCACAAGTAAGGGTTTTGTGGCAGGAGTTTGACCTCATATCACTGTGGGAGCTCATTTCACAGGCCCTGTAAGGCTCTTGCCTTCTGGGAACTCTGGGAAATGTCATTCAGCCTGGGCAAATCGAGCCACTACAAACCCATAGGCCACACTAACTACGCATCAAAATCTAGATGTAATAAAAAAAAGTACTGATAAATAACTTGGTGATATTTTAAGCTTTTTTATACCAAAAATAAAGCCATAAACAAAGTCAAAAGATGAATGACAAGGCTGGATAAAATATTTCCAACACATATCACATGCTAAAGGGCTAATAGCCATACTCCATAAGAAACTTTTAAAAATTAAAGAAAAAAGGGCTGAAACCCCAACAGAAAAACGGACAAATGACATAACCAGATAATTCACGTGAAAAACTTAAAATGACCCCTAAACGTACAAAAAGATGTTTGTTATGAATTGCATCCCCCCACCCAATTTCTATGTTGAATCCTGACCCCAGACCTCAGAATGCAACTGTTTGGACATGGAGACTTTAAAGAGACAATTAAGTCACAATGAGATCATTTAGGTTAAACATACCGGGGGTCTTTACCAGAAGAGATTAAGATACACACACACACACACACACACACACACACACACGGGTGACCATGTGAGGACATGGGGGGAAGATAGTCATCTACACACCAAGGAGAGAGGCCTTGAGGGGTACCAGCCCTGCCACGTCTGGATCTGACTCCAGCCTCTAGATCTGAGGGAGGCTGTATGTCTGATGTTTAAGTCTGCGGTATTTTTTAGCAGCAGCCCTGGTGAGTGGACACGATGCTCATTTTCATTCACAATAAGAGAAATGCAAGTTAAAACAAAGCGGGGATGCCATTTATCACCTATCATATTGCCAAAAATGGCAGAGCTTAATCATACCAACCACACTTTGGCTTTACGAGCATGCCCACGCGGGGCCCCTCCGACTGCAAATGGTATAATCATTATAGAGGGGAACGTGGCAACACCTAACAAAACTTAACTAGGTGCCCGTTTACCTTTTGTTCTAGAAACCCCACGCACAGGAATCTACCCCAAGGAAGTACTTGGGACAGTACAAACGACAGACACACGTGGGGTTACTCGGGGGTTTTACTCGGTAAAGCATTGTTTGCGATTGAGAACCGCTGGAAGTCGGCTCGGGGCTCACACCCAGGAGACAGGGTGAATGACAGATGTTGTACCCACAACAGTCCTATGCAGCTATAAAAAGTAACCCAAGGTCTCTATCACCAACGTGGAGTGATAGGACACGCAGGTGTACTGTAATGTGGGAGAGCCGAGTGCCAAAGGGCATGTGAAGTGCACAGCCTTCTAGGCGAGACAGAAAGGGCCATAAGAAAACGAGTGTCTGCTTCTTCTGCAAGAAGAAACGCAGGAAGGATAAATCGGAGTGTAAAGAGCTTAGGCACCCACGGGGGTGGCCTCGGGAGGAAGTTAGAGCCCTCCCCGCAACATACCTTCTTCCCCCCGCCCAAGATGTACTATTTATTTTAGGAGAGAGAGACAGAGAGGGCAGGGGAAGGGGCAGGGGGACCAGGAGAGAGACTCCCAGCAGACGCCATGCTGAGCGCCAAGGACCCCGATGCCGGGCTCGATCCCGTGACCCTGAGACTGACCTGAGCCGAAATCAGAAGGCAGACGCTGAGCCGTCTGAGCCACCCAGGCAACCCCAATCATACGTTCTTTGTGTAGTTTTGCCTTGGGGATCACACTGATATAGTGAACTCAGTAATAAATGAACGGAATACAACTGTGTACTAAGTAATGATGTAACCCCGTGAAGGGGACCAGAGGAATCAGCCCTGAGAAACTTTGGGTGGAGTATTTTTTCTACATATTCTCATGCTAGAGAGTAAAGGAGCTAGAAACAAATTCCAAGTTCTGGTCTTCCTGAGGCTTGCTGTCTGCCCTGGTGAAACTGCTTCCTGTGTGCGCAGGGGGCACGGATCCGAGGAGAATGGTTTCCCAGGGTTGGGAAGGCAGGCGGAAAGGGGGCTCACTCTGCTGAGAAGGTCCAACACCGTCCGTCCCAGTGAGAAGCACCGTGGAGTGCTCCTGGCCCCCAGACCGTGGTTCCTCAGCTCTGGTCTCTGCAGAAGGAACCCGGCTCCTCGGAGAGAGGATTCCAAGCTTGAGTCACAGGAAGCATAAGAGGAACCTGGGGTGATTCTGGTCCCAGACAGTTAACATGTGTTTGAGGAATCAGGGGAACGTGTCGGAAAGACCCAGGGCCACCCTGAAGGAGCACCCCCGGACAAATCCACGCAGGTTTGCGCGTCAGGCTAGAAGGAAGGAGGAGCCTGAGTCCGTCCTGGCAGATGGACATACGTGGCGGAGAAGCGAGGGCTCGAGGTGCCCGGAGGACGCTGTCCGGGTGTGCTGAGCCCTGCTCTCCCGGCCCTGCCGAGCTCCCGCAGACCGGCGTGGGCATCTCCGGCGATGCCCCTCAGCTGGGGGCACGCTGGCATCTCCTCCTCGTACTGCACATGGACGAGACACGCTGTCTGCCCTTCGGTCAACGTGAACACGGCTTCGTTTCGGGCAGCTCCCGGTTGTCTGCGACCTGCCCTCTGCGCCTGGCCTCTGCTGGGAGCGCGCCCTCGTCCCCGCTCCGTTCACGTCTGCAAACCGCCCCCCGTCCTGCGTCGGCCTCCCCCAGCCACGCGGCTGTGTTTTCTTGGGCATATTTTGGCCTCTGTTTCCTCAAATGTTTTTCTGCCCCATTTTCTCTGCTTTCTCGTGCGGAGATGAGTCTACACGCGCAAGCTCGCCCCCACCAGTCATTCTCCGCTCTGTTTCTTGGCTCCGACAATCTGCGTTGATTTGTCTGGGTTCCCGGCCACCTGCCGTCCGCTGAGTCCATCCGGGAAAGTCCCGGACCCGGCGACCCCGAGCGGTGCCTGCGTTCCGGCCTGGCTCTCCGCGGGGTCTCTGCCCTGCGGCCCAAGGGCCCCGTCTGTTCCAGGATCGTTCTCTGCGCGTTAGCTGACTGTTTCATTCTGCCGTCTCCTCCCGAGCCTACCTTCCCTTTGTCCTTGAACTTACTTACAAGGGCGGTACTGGGCCAGTGCGTTGGAACCCGCCCGCGGGCCTTGCCGGGAACCCCGGTGGTCTCCCACGCGCCTGTGCTTCCTGGCGTGTCCAGCGGCCTGCGCGCCCACCACGCCTGGCCGAGGCCCCAGCTGCCCTTGTCGCCCTCTGAAAGGTGTTGGCTTTTGTCAGGGACGAAACTGTGGCCCGAGAAGTCCCACTGTTGAAGCCATAGTTGCCAGGCAGCTGTGTCTGCAGCTGGGGCCTCTCGGGCAGTGACGGGGTGTGGGCGGGCAGTGCGGGTGGGACCACTTCTCCTAGGACCGGCGCCCCGCTAACAGGTGGGGAGCCCGGTGCACGGGCCGGAGGCCACGTGTGGGCACCACGGGAAGCCACCGCTCTGGGCCAGGAAGCCGGCTCTCAAGAGACCGACCCTGTCAGCTCCCTGACCTTGGCGTCCAGCTTCCGGAAGTATGAGAAATAAACCCGTGATGTCACGGGACCACGCCCGGCCACGGCGCTCTGGGACACCCACCTGAGCCCATGACGTTCACTGTCACCCTCCGGGCAGGTCACTCGCACTCGTTGCAAGCTTCGGCCTGACAGATCCGTGGAAAGTCCAAATCGTCCCCATGCACCCCTAATCTGTCAGAATGCACCTTTCAAACATCGCTCCTGGGGGTCTTTGGGGAACTGGGCTCAGGATTCGGTCCCAAGTCCCAGGCAGGGACCCCTCGGGGCAGGCCTCACACCTGGCTGGCCGCCGGAATGTCACTGGGGTTTCTCTGCTCTGGGGGGCCCGGTGCCCACCAGCCCCCAGCACTGCTGGACCTCAGGGACATCTCTCCTGCCTCACGCATGAGGCAGCTGCTCCCCAGAAGCCTTGGTGGTCCCAGGCTGTGCTCAGAACCGTGGGGCTGACAGCCGTCCCACTTTCCCTGCCCTGATCAGGTCGGCCTGTCTGCCGTCCAGTCTCAGCCCCAGCTAATGGAAGAAAATGGGGTGATCAGACAGTCAGTGCAGATCATGGGGTGACAGGGGGCATGACTGGAAAGGCTGGACCAACCATGCAGGGTTGGGTGCAAGGAAACCAGCAGGGGATAGAAGAACAGCCAAGGATGGAGGGCCCTGGCCACAGTGCCCACAAGTTTGACGTTGGGACAATAGGGAGCCATGGAAGAATGCAGGCAGAAATGCAGCTGAGAGAGTTAACCTGCAGTTTTGCTCAAGCACACCAGGCCTGAGGCTCAAGCTGTCGGGGGGCAGGACGGTAGGCTGAGGGGGACTGTGGGGCCCACACAGCCGGGCAGCCAGGCCTGTGGGCTCTGAGCAGGCAGGGCTGGGCCTGACCCCCGGCGGGAAGGAGGGAGAGGGCCCTGTCGTCCCGCATCGAGCTGGGTGGTCCCCGGCCCCACAGGGAAGGAAACACGGAACAGACTGGAAGCCGGCCCGGCCAGCGGCGGCCCCCCAGCTCAGCCCTGTCGGGGCAAAGGCCCAGCCGGGGCTGGATCTGAACGGCTCCCGTTCCCCAGCGATGGTCACGGCACGCACGGACCAGCAGAGACTTCCAGAGCAGTCACGGGAGCGCACCCCGCAGCCCGCCCGCCCCCCCTCAGCCCGGTGCCCCAAGGAAGACTCTCGGGGCAGCGGGTTCAGCAGCAGCTTTATTCGGAGCAGGTGCGAGCCACCCGCCGGGGCCGGGAGAGGCCAGAGGGACGGCGCTCGGAGCATCCCGGCCTGGGCCCGGGGCCCCTCTAGATCAGCTCCTGAGACACAGAAGGGCAGGCCCTCAGGGCACGGCCTGGCCTCCAAAGGCCCCTCGGGGCAGTGGTCAGGGCCACGGGTGGGGGCCGGTGTCCTAGCTGCATGGCCGTGAGCAAAAGCCTCCCTGGGCCTCAGTTTCTCCGCCTGCAAGGCAGGGTCACAGTCCCCACCTCCCGGGGCTCTGCTGAGACAGAGGGGATCGTGCAGGGGATGGGCTGGCCCCGGGCGGGACACGGGGAACCCGAGACGGTGCCCACGAGGCCTGTGTCCCACCCCCACCCCCACTGCGGGCGGGATGAGAGTGGCCGCTGCCCAGAAAGGTGCAACGAGACGAGGCCCAGCCTCCTCCCTTCCCTCCTCCAGGCCTGTCCTCGGGCCCCAGCCTCGGGGGCCCCTTCTGGCAGCCCGGCGTCCCCACCCTGGAGGCCCAGGATCCAGAGCGATTCAGGGCCCTTGTCAGGATGGGAGACTCAGCTTGGGGGGCTCAGCGCAGCCCGGGGCAAGGCTCACCTCCTTCAGGAGCTGGGCGCATCTCCCTGCGGGACAGGGGCCGCGTGAGGGGCCGCAGGCCTGGGCCCTTCCCACCCGCAGGGCCCCCAGCCCAGCACCCTCCCCGAAGGCCTGGGGCTCACCATGCCGGGCCACCAGGTAAAGCCCCATGTCTGCGGTCAGCTCCCGGAATCTCCAGAAGCCTGGTCCATACTCGTCCTCCAGGCTCCGAGCTGCAGGGGGCCCAGGGGGGCTGGGCTGGGCTGGGCCGTCCCCAGGAGGGCAGCAGCAGGCCCATCCCCCCCCCCGGGTGCACTTACTGAAATACTTGAGCACGTGGTAGTCCTTGCCTTGCCAGTGCAGGGACAGCCTCAGAATGGCATATTGCTTGAAGTCCGTGTCTATCACACGGATCTCCCTGTGGCCTGGGAGCAGGAGGGACCGGAGAGACTGCACCCGTGCCAAGGGGCACCGCGCGGCCGGGCAGACCTCGGAGGCGGGGTGCGGGGTCTGGCTCCATCCTCTCCCCCCTCCAGCGCCTGGACCCTCCATCATGCTAGGCAAGGCGGTGGGGGGATAGGTAGCCTTTGAGGGATGACCCACTTTGTGCTAAGAGAATGGGAGCGTCTGGAGCGTGAGGAGGAATGCAGAGAACAGTGTGGGGAACAGCATAGGAAAAACAGCAAGGCCAAGTGCAGCTGGTACACAGGGCCAGGGGCTGTGACTGTAGCCATAGGGCAAGGGTTCTCACCAGGAAAAACGAATGTCCCCGAAACGTCTATTTCCGAGCCCACTATTTTTTCTGTCTCACAACTTCCTGAGCTGGAAGACAGCAGGGTGCTCATCAGGGAAATACCAGCCAGCATTCTGTCTGCCGGGCCCATCCCAGGGGGTGCGAGCGGGGATGAGTCCTCAGAAAGGGCTCCAGCAGTGTGTCCGTACCGGGGAGAGCTCGGGCCGGGTGAGGCTGGTGGAGGTGCCAGGCAGGCGCTGCAGAGGGCCCTGTGCCCACTTTCCCTTCTTATAACCTAATGGGGCTTTATCAAAACTCTGTGTTCTTTTCGGGAGAATTGAAGGTCTAGGGGCAGATCTACATGTGGCAGCTCCAGGATCCTGGGGCGTCTGGTGTTGGGAAGGGGTCAAGGTCTGGGGTTTTGGACACAGGGAGGGCTGACCCGGTGCAGATCCTGCAGCCGCAGCTGGTGCGGCCGGGCTGCCCCCAGGCCCTCGGCAGCTCTGCCTGCTCCTCCTGGAGCTACCAGGGGCCCCGGGGCCTCTCACCTGTTATACGCAGCCTTGACGGTCAGCTCACGTCCACTCAAGGTCAGGAACAAGGCTTCCAGCCTCTTTGGGGTCTTCAGCGCCAGGTTTTGGCTGGAGGCCACCCCAACTTCCCGCCAGAATCCTGCGATCTAGAGAGAGAAGCCAGAGCCCCGTCTGCAGTGGCAGAGCCCCAGGGTCCCCGAGCAGGGCGCCGGTGGTCTCTGGAGGTCAGCGAGTCTTTGTGGAAAAGCAATGGTCACCATCCTTCAGAGGAGTCCCTTTGCCCGTCCGACGGCACTGCGCCGTCCGTGGGGTGGTCGGAGCCGTGGGGCGGTTGGAGGGGGAGGCAGCAGCCAGCTGCCAGGGGCACCCGCGGGAGGGAACAGCTTCGCCGCCACGCCGGGAGCTGGGGTAGGGAACGCCTGCCTTCAGAAACCCTCCCACAGCCCAGAGCTTCCGGCTGAAACTGGAAGCTGCTTGTTCTGCGAGAGGAAAGGACGCATGTCCCCAGCGCGTGTCCCCTCTGAGCTTCCGACACGCTCCTGGCGCGGCCGCCGACACAGACCTGCGAAGAAGGAACTGGGGCAAAACCCCAGCGAGCCCCCCGGCCGGGAAAGCGTCCTCTGGTGGCCACTCTGCAGCACCCCGGGACCCGGTACGGCAGGGCTGCTCCTGGGTCCTGACCTGCTCCTATCGGAGCTCCTGGGACGGACCCCACTGATCCAGGAGCAGGAGGGGGCCACACTGAGCCCCGGTCCCTGGAGGCCCTGGAGGACCAGGTGGCTGCCCACAGGAGACCCTCAGGGAGGGCTCTGGCCCTGCTGGTCCCTGGGCATTTGCTGTCGCCCCCTCTCAAGGACGGGGTGACCAGCCAGGGTAGGCGCAGACCCTCAGCCAGCTGCTCTGTCCAGGTGGGCCTGGGGGGTCCTGGGGCCCCTGATGTAGCTGCTCTGCTGTCGGCTGGGGGGCGGGGGGGCTGGACACTCAGACCCCTCCCTGCCCCGACCTCCCACGTAAGATAGAAAGGCCACCTTCTGCAGATCCAGGTCCTGTGAGGCTGTGTCCACCTGCACCATGATGACGCTCAGCACGGCACTGAGCAGCCCAGCCTCCATCGCGGCCCGCGGAGCAGCTGCTGCCCCAGGACCGGGGTTTATAGCCGGCGAGCGTTGCGCAAGAGCCTGAGCCAGTCACCAGCACACGTGGCCGAGACGGCTCGGAGAAGCGGCCCCGCGACACCCACAGCCACTGGGTGGGGTCAGCCCGCACTAACGCCACCGACCCCTTGGCCTGGGACGCGCACGGACACTGCAGTGGGGCGTCTGGGGGCCCTGAGCACAGGGGGACGAGGCCCCCCATGGGGCGGCTGGGGACCCCAGCCCCAACCCCTAGGAGCCGGCAGACGGTGCCGCCCAGGCCCCGGGCTCAGAGCTCCTGCCTCGCAGGGCACGTGGCGGCTTTCGGGCTCTTTCTGATCAGTCTCGGGACGGGTGAGCACAGGCTCCGAGGGCCTGGCACGGCTCACTGAGCCGAGGGAGAAATGAAGGAGGGGTCCCGTCTCCCTGGGGAGGTCCCGCGGGGAGGCGAACCTTGGGAGCAGCTTGGGAGAGGCACAGGGGTCCCTGGGAGACGGAGGTGGGGGCACACCTCAGCGACCTCTGCACACCCTGGGGAGCCACCCTCCCGGGGCCCGTGTCCTCGTCCACCGTGACAGGACCCAGCCCTGTCCCCAGGCCAGGCCCCATGCCTGTGCTCCCCGGGATCAGTCAGGCCCCACACAGCCGGGCGCGACCCGCCGCCCGGAAGGCCGGCCTGAGAGAGGCCCCGTCTTGCTGCCGCCCCCACCTGGGGAGCCAGGATGTCAGCCAGCGGATGGTGGGAGGCCAGAGCCGGCTCCTCCCAGCCGGGGCCCCCCCCACCAACAGGAGATTTTATTCCAGACGAAGAGAATGGCAAGAGGAACCCGGCTTCGGGGACCGGGGCCCTGGCCGGGCCAGCTGTGTGGCTCAGGGCAAGCTGTGTCCTTGGTTTCCCATCTGTAATGGCCACAAAGCAGGGGGACAGGTGCCACGCAGCCAGGAGGGGTGTGAGGGCGCCCAGAGCAAGTCCTGCCCGGATCAGCATCTCTGGCTCTTGACTAGTAGGAGGCAAGCTTCCCAGCTTCGGGGCCAGAAAAGCGCACCCTGGAAGGGCTGCAGGCTTGGTCAGGTACAGGGGGGCTTCCGCTCCCCAGGGGGACAGGCCACTGCAGACCCTGGGTGCTCACTGCTTAGGGTCCGGTGGGGATGCAAAGGTCCAGGCAGGACGGGGAGGCCCAGAGCTGGCCAGCCCGCCAGAGACCGAGGGGCCACCACACCGCAGGAGGAGCAGGGGCCCCCCGAGGAGGCTGAGGACTGGCTGATCTGAGCCCCAGGCTGGTCCCAGCCCGGGCTGGGGAGAGAGGGTCCCCCCCACGGATGCGCTTGGCCAGGCAGCGAGGGAGGACAGGAAGCGTGGGGGACACTGTGTCTGCATGACCAGGAGCAGGACAAGGACGGATGGCCCTCATCTGATCTGGCCAACGGCCTCCGGCTCCAGCCCTGTGAGGGCTGCAGGGCGCCTGTGAGCAATGAAGCAGGAGCCCCACTACCTTCCTGCCCCCCCCACACCCGGCCCTTTGAAGTGTGTGCACCGGGGGCACACTTCTCCAGAAGCTGGACGTGCAGAGCTCCTATCAGGAGGAAGAACGGCGGGGCCAGGGCCCCCAGGGAGGGCTCTCTTACCCCCACATGTCACGGAGGGTCCACATGGAGCCCAGGCCCTGGAGACTGACCACTGGACCTGAACCTCAGCCTGGCCCCTTGCTGGGCAGGTCACCAACCTCTCTATGCCTCAGTTTCCCGAGTAAGGAAGGCAGCAAGATCACCGTGTGTGTCCTGGGGTGCACTGTGGAGCATATGACATGCCCAAGGTCAAGGTCACCCCGGCAGCAGGAGGGAAACCCCCATGAGCCCTGCTTCGAAGCCCCCATGCTGCTGTGCCCCCAGCTCGCCCGGCCAGGGGTCTGTGCATGCCCAGCGGAGCCCCAGTGGCAAGGCTGGTCTTCACAGGGCACCCTGGCTCCCTGAAGGTGCTGTGAACCCATGGGGGCCAGGACGGTGACATTGGGGTGCAGAGTGCTAACCATTGCACTCCGGAACCAGGACGGCGGCATCAGGCTCCAGATCACCGCCTATGGGTACAGCCCCTCATGGTGCCAGGCTGGGCTGGAGCTTCCTGTCCCCTCAAGCCAGGAGGTGCCCAGTGGTCAGCGTCTCCTGCACGCCCGCTCCCCTGCCTCAGTTTCCACAGGAGTCCTGGATCAAGACAGGGCTCTCCGAGGGCCCCTGCAAAGAGGTGACAAGCCTCTAGACTGCAGAATGTGTTTATTGAGTGGCAGAGGGAGGCCCAGGGATGGGGAGGAGGGGTCAACCAGGAGGGCGGCGGGTCCGGACACCTCGGGACGACAAGGTCGGCTGCGGCAGCTCTCCCTGCACAGACAGGAAAGGCACAGCTGCTCCAGGCACCCGCTGCGCAAAAGCCTCGCAGCCTCTCACTGCCCCGTCCACGGCATGCACCGCTGCATGGCAGAACTAATTCTACCAAAACACCTCCACAGCTACGGGAGCCCGGCACGGCTGCCCCGGAGGCCAGCAGCGCACCGCGGTGCAGCCCGACCCCTTGGGCCCCCACACAGCCCCACCCGCTGAAGACCCTCCCTCCCTGGCTGCCCAAAACCTTGCTTCCCGGGGGCCTGGGGACCCTGACCCAGTACCCAGCACCTCGCTCGCTCGCTGGCCGGCATGGCAAGAAAGCCCCAGAAGGGCCACTAAACCACAGCAAAACCCCCAGACTCAGCCCCTAAGAAGGGGTCCGTGTGGGGCACTTTACGCTGGACGTTGGGTGGAGTGCACAGCAAGAAGCTGGGGCTCCTACTCTCCGAAGACAGAACCTTCCGGAGGGCGATCTGGCACATCCCTACCCCCCTCCTCCCACCTAAGACAACCGCCTGTGTGGTGCAGCGGGACCAGGGGGCTGGCAGCATCTTCGAGACCCACCGGAAGTTAAAACAGCCCAAACGCCTCACTGGGTGAGTAGCCAGCCGGGCCAGGGAGAGCAGGATGCCGGGGGGGGTGGGGATCCTGG
>LNAC01000469.1:31289-47230 GCA_002007465.1 Ailurus styani | reverse complement strand
TCAGCCCCTACCAGCCGGGCAGGCCTGTCCCCAACTGCCTGTGATGACTCTGGTTCTGGGAACGACCCTGGGTGGGGCGGGGAGGGGTGCTGTGTTTTGGAGAAGGGCACTGGCACCCACACTGGCCCAGCTGGCTGAGGTGGAGGAAATGGGGTGTCTGCCCTTGCCTTGGGTCCCCTTTTCACGGAGAAAAGCTGATCTGTGAGGAACAGGTGGCCCACTGTCCAGGACCGGGCGCAGCCGGGCAGGAACGGGCTGAGCCCACCTCATTAGCAAGCAGACCACTGTGGGGGCTCAGACCCAGCACTGGGAAGCAGCAAGCACAGGGAAATGGGCTGGCCTGCTCTCTGGACCCTCGTGTCTCTCCCCTGCCCCTTCCCCACCCGGACCCTGCGCCAGGAGGGAGGCCCGTCCAGGTACGAGGGGCCGGCTCAGACGCACGGACTCATGCACACGCACCCCTCTGGGTGTGGGCACGGGGGAGGCAGGTGGTGGGAAGGGCAGAAGAAGCTCATCCACAGAGTGTGGACAGCACACTCAGTCGGATGGCCTCTTTGGGGTGCCCGGGAAGGCGGAAGGGTGCCAGCCTGCGGCCCACTCTCCCCTGTTGTGTGCAGAAGTGGAGGTAGGGCCCTGGGTTCAGGACAAGGCAACCATCCTCCAAGCCTGCCCTGGCTCTTCTGGCCTTCGGGGCGGCCACACCACGCAGCGTCAACGACAGGAAGCATCATCAGCCCCGGGCCCACCAGGGAAAGACGTGCACTATGCCTCCTACAAGAAACGGTCCCCGCACCTTATCACCCGGAATGCTTGCTTCTCTCCAGCAAGCCTGCGTGCAGAACGACCCGTCCCACTTCCTCCTTCTTCTCCACAAAGTCATGTGTCTCGCTTTCATTGGTTGGGCTCGTCCGTGGTTTTGCTGTAGCTTGCATGTCCCGAATTGCAATTCTCTCCTACTCCCCAATAAACTCATAGTTGCTGGTAAAATAACTTTTATTTTTCAGGTCAATGCAACCATTTACTGCAGGGCCAGAGCCCCAGAGGAGGGGTCTGGCCCACCCAGAATGCCCAGCCTTGGCTGCTGGACAGGGGCTGCCCCCCACCCAAGGGGCCTCGCCCTCAGGCCAGGAGGCAGCTGTGTCTCTCCCCTGTGGCTGGGCATGCAGGTGAGCTAGACCCTCCCACAGGCCACACGACAGAGTAGCCCGGATCTGTCTCTGAAGCCATGTCCATTCCCAGGCCCGCGTAACACCTAGGACTTCGGTGTTCTGATCAGCGACCGAAACGGATGCCCACTCTCCCCCAGGAGACCTGGCCAGGCCCCAGCCTCATTCCCCTTCTACTGCAAAGGCCGCCCCCGTCCCGTATCCCTGACTCTCCACCACCACCACGCAGACCCTCGGCCCTTCCCACCCTCTATCAGGTCCCCAGCCCCGCCCCTCCTGCCTGCTTGTCCCCGCCCCCTCCGCCCGTCCCGCGCAGGCTCCGCCCCCGTTCGCCCCGCCCCTTCGCCTGTCCTATGTAGGCTCCGCCTCTCCGCCTGTCCTGTGCTGGCTCCGCCCCCCGCCCGTCCCGCGTAGGTTCCGCCCCCTGTTCGCCCCGCCCCTCCGCACGTCCTGCGCAGGCTCCGCCCGCCCGCCCGCTCCCGGTGACCTGCCAGCCATGGTGAACCTGGGACTGTCCCGGGTGGACGACGCCGTGGCCGCCAAGCACCCGGTGAGAAGGCCGGCCTGGGACGCGGGCCCCGGACCGCAGAAGCTGACCTGAGCGGGGCGGGTGGGCGCAGCGGGGAGGAGAGACAGGGCGGAGGGCCCTCCCGGTGGGGATCGAGGCAGCCCGGGGGGCACGGCGGAAAGTGGGACGTGCCCAAGCCCCCAGGGCCTCACGATGAGGGGTCCCCTCCTTACGGCCAGGGTGTGCCCGAACGAGGGGCCGGAGGGCCTGTGAAAGGGGGGAGGGGAAGTGAGTCCGGACCCCTCCCTCATCGCAGGGACTCGGGGAGTACGCCGCGTGCCAGTCCAAGGCCTTCGTGAAGGGCATTTTCACCTTTGTCACAGGTAGGCCGGGCCCAGATGTCCCGCGGTCTGGAGAGACCTCCCCTTCCCGTCTCGGCCTGAGTCCCCGGGAGGTGGCGTCCGGCCGCCGTCCTCAGATGCTGGGAGCCTGCCCGCGGCTGTGGGCACTCAGACGGCGCCCGGGCGGTGGACAGGCTGGCTGATGGGGACCTTGGCTCTTGGCAGGCACCGGTGCCACCCTCGGCCTGCAGGTGTTCATTCGGAGGAAGTTCCCGTACCCCTTCCAGTGGAACGTGCTGGCGGCCGTGGGTGGGTACCCCAGGGCCTGTGCCTCCAGCCTTTGACACGCGCCTGAGTCGCCGGAGGTGCTGCCTGCTCTCCAGCGGGGGCGGGTTCCCGCGAGGGGCGGGGAGGCTGTGGTCCCGCACGTGCCCGCCTCCTGGGATGGGGTCCAGTTCTCGGTGGGAGTCCTGCCAAGCCCACCACCACCACGTGCCCAGAAGAAGCCTGGGCCCACGTCCCCTTTCCCTGAGAAGTGCAGAGGCCCAGGCCCACAGCCCACTGGCCCATGCCCCCCGCTCCCCAGTCACAGGCTCAGTGGCCAGCTACTGGGTGACCCGAGTGGAGTCGCACAGATGCAGCAACCTCTGGCTCTTCCTGGAAACAGGGCAGCTCCCCGAAGACAGGGGCACAGGTGAGAGGCCAGGGGGCAGCGGGAAGCAGGACCCGAGGCTCCGGGGCCAGAGGTTTCAGCGGGCAAGCCTGGGGCCCAGGTGTAGGCTGGACCGGGCCTGTCCCCTCTGGCCTGCTCATCCTGGAGGACCGGGAGTGGGTGGCATGCAACAGCCAGACCTTCCTGAGCCCCTTGTGCAGGTGGGGTGGGTGGCCCTGGGATGGGGGTTGCAGAATCAGGAGTGTGGACACCCCGAGAAGAGTGGTCAGACACCAAGCCGACTGACGTCAGGCCTGTGTCCTTCTTGGTAGAGGCCTGGTGAGCAGCTTAGGCTGTGGTTCCAGCTGTCTCCCTTTGCCTCCTACAGATCGGCACAGCTAGGAGAGCTCCAGCTGGGGCGCAGAAGACCTGGGGCCGGAAATTTCTAGAACATAGCCCTCAGGGCCTCCTCGCCTCAGGCTCACCCTTCCCCCTCACACAGGCCCTCCTCACACCCTAAGGGGACCCAACGGTGGCCCCTGCACACGTCCATGCAGGTCTGCCGACGCTGTGCAAACCTTTGCTCCTGCCCAGGTCACACCAGAGGGGCCGTCCCTGCGGTGGCTGGCCTCCCAGAGGGCAGGGAGAAACATGGTGGACGCTGAGATGACGCATGAGGTGAGGTGACGAGAGGATTGGAGAGGCCCTGGGCGCTTGGTGGAAGGGACTTCTGCAGGCCCTGGTGCTCTGACGCTGCCTGTCTGGTCCTGGCATCGCCCGCAGCCAGAGTGGACAGCCGCTGCCGGGGGTTGCTGGACAAATAAATGCCTGCTTTTTCCCAGCTGAGTTCTGGGACTGTTGGGACGCACGTCAGCGCAGTAAGGTGGAGACAAATGTCCCCTCAGCACCATACACTGACCCTGGAGGACCTGCCGGGGAGTCCCCAACACAGCCCCAGAATCCGATGGTTCCGCAGGCCTTCCCACGTGGGGTCTGCTTCCATGCGTCCAGCCGTGGAGGAGCAAAGCAGGGGGAGCAGCCAGTTAGCACCGGACCCCCGAGACACAGGGCACAGGAAGTGGCCATGCCTACCTGCCTACCGTCCCAAACACACCTATCAGACGAAGTCACTTCAGTCCAAGGCAGGAGGAGGAGAGGGGTGTAGGGAAGCCGGCGCTAGCTTACTGCAGGTCCGTCCGCATGGAAGGAAAGCTCTGAGTGGGCATGGCCCCACGCACCCGACAGAGGGAGAGCCAGAGATTAGGTAAAAGCTGGGCAAATCTGTCGTCCTGGACAGTTGCCCTCCGGTCACACCGAAGGCCCACGACATGGGGCCACGCTGCACGTGGCCTAGCCGTCACTCAAAAGAATTCTGAGGGGCGCCTGGGTGGCTCAGTGGGTTAAAGCTGCTGCCTTCGGCTCAGGTCATGATCCCAGAGTCCTGGGATCGAGGCCCACGTCGGGCTCTCTGCTCAGCAGGGAGCCTGCTTCCTCCTCTCTCCTCTCTCTCTGCCTGCCTCTCTGCTACTTGTAATCTCTCTCTCTGTGTCAAATGAATAAATAAAAAATATTTAAAAAAAAAAAAAAGAATTCTGAGCACCTACTGTGTGCCAGGGAATCGGCTAGTGGGAAGGCAAAGTGACAGGAAGTCCAAGGTAACCATGGTGTGAGCGAGCTGGACTTGGGGTTTTCCTTCATGTAACAGTCCCAGGGGGTGATCCGGGGCTGATGGGTGGTCAAGGACCCAGGCTCCCTCCTGTCTGCCCCCTGCTGTCATGGCCTCTCTTCCGGATGCACCTTGTGGTCTTGGGCAGCTGGGCCAGCTCCTTCCCCAGGGAAGAGTCCCCAGGGAAGAGGACAGTTCACTCACCACTTGGGCTTACCCTCCACTGGCCAAAATTAAGCCATGGGGTACACGCCTGGGAAGACCGCCTCGTTCTGGGCGGCCGCGTGCCCCGCTAAAATTCAGGGGTTGTTTCTCTGAGGAAGAAGAGAGAACCAATTCTGAGGGACAGCGAGCAGGCTTTGCCTGAGGCCCAGGGAGAATGGGGGCAGGGAGGGACTATGGCTATGACGGGTCCTTCCAAACCCCTGCGGTCTCAGACGGACGGCAGAGGGTGAACGTGGAGTTTTAAGTGGGACTGGACTCACTTTTTAAATACTGGCAATGACCAGGAAAGCTAAAAGGTCTGTGTGAGGTCTTTGACCTCATGGGTCTAAGCATATGGGTGTCTGTCGGCCATGGTTATGAACGCGTGTCCCCAAATTTACACGTCACAGCCCTAACACCTGGGACTTTGGTGGAACATGACTGCATTTGGAGACAAGGCCTTTAAAGAAACGATTGCATTAAAATGAGGGGGAGCCCTGATCCCGTCCGGCCTGTGTCCTTCTGAGGGGAGGAGGACACAGACACAAAGAGGGACGACCTTGTGGGGGCGCAGCGAGATGGCTGTCTCCTAGCTCAGGAGGGGGGAGCCAGCCCTGCCAGCCAGCACCCTGATCTCAGACTCCAGCCTCCAGGATACGAGACAATGAATTTCCACGGTTGCAGCCACGTGGGCTGTGGCGCTCTGTTATGACAGCCCCAGCCAATTCATGCAGCGTGGCCAGAAAGAGTAACCTAGCTGGTGTGCACCCCCAGGATCCCAGGCTGTCGGGGTTCGGGGCACACCACTCCGCGGGCAGTGTGGGCTGGGGATGACCCCTCCCCGAGTAAGTGAGACCTAAAGCTAGACCCAGGAAATGCCCCGAGGAGGCAGAGGCCGAGCAGGATGGGCTCCAGGCCGCAGGCGAAGGGCAGGGAGAGGTGGGGTCTCACAAGTCAGGTCGTCCAGGGTGTGAAGTCTGAGCCCGGGGTGGGGTGAGGGAACGGAGATCCCATAAGACAGAGATCAGAGGTTTTAGGAGACTCAGTGGAGGACAGCCTGGGGGTGTGCAGGGGGTGGGGAGGGTACGGGGCTGGTGTTGGGTACAGTGTCAAACCACCACGGAGCACATCCTGTGGAGGGCGCCTCCTCCAGTGCTCCCGAGCCCCGAGAGCAGCCATAAGATTCACACATCCAGGGGACAACCCCCCCCCAGGCTCGCTAGGGGCAGCGGGTGGGGGCAGGGCAGGCCGGGATCTCCAGAACTGGACATCAAGAACCTTGACCCCCATCACAATGGGCCGAGATTCCGAGGACAATCTGAACTGCATGCAGTTCTGCCCAGCAGGCCCAGCACAGGGAGGGCGGGAGGTGCAGAGGGCCCCTGGAGGACCCCGAGGGCCACCATGAAGATGCGCAGCCAGGCAGAGGTGGAGGAGCAGATTCAGGAGCTAAAGACAATCACGCAGCTCCAAGGTGAGCCCACCCCCAGGGGACTAGCCCGCCGGGCCCCTCCCTGGGCTCAGGGGCTGTCGGGTTGAACCCAGGGCAGTCCAGGGCAAACAAAGGCTAGCGGCCACCCCCCAAACAGACCTAAGAGAAGACACCAAAGGGGCTGCCACGCAGGGGGGCTTCAAGGAGATTTGCGAGCACCGTGAGCCCCAAAGCCAGAGGAGGCAGGAAAGGGCCCACCTGCTTCCCTGGCCAGTGGGTCTGGAAGGGAGCCCAGAATGTGCCCAGCACGGCCATCCACATAAGCACTGTTGAGCCGTGAAGCTGGTGACCCTAAGGAAGCGGCCGGCCTGCGGCCCCCCTGGTGTGGAGCCTCCCCAGCTCAGGAATCCCGCCCAGCCCACGTCCTGGCCCCCGGGCCCTCCGCCCCTCCTTTCCCCGCCCCCCACCCCAGAGCGATGTCGGGCACTGCAAATCCAAGCGGTAAAGGAGAAGACCGCCAAGAACAAAGGCATGCTGGCTCTCCTGCGAGGCAGCATCCGTCGGGGGGCCCAAGACTGGGCTTTGGCCAACACGGTGAGCAGTGGCATCCCCTCCCTGCGGCCCCTGGCTGGGGATGGAGGGGCGGTGCACCTGCCGGAACAGCCGCACACACAGGCGCAGGGGCTGGGGATGGAGGGGCGGTGCACCTGCCGAAACAGCCGCACACACAGGCGCAGGGGCTGGGGATGGAGGGGCGGGGCACCTGCCGAAACAGCCGCACACACAGGCGCAGGGGCTGGGGATGGAGGGGCGGTGCACCTGCTGAAACAGCCGCAGGCGCAGGGGCTGGGGATGGAGGGGCGGTGCACCTGCCGGAACAGCCGCAGGCGCAGGGGCTGGGGATGGAGGGGCGGTGCACCTGCCGGAACAGCCGCACACACAGGCGCAGGGGCTGGGGATGGAGGGGCGGTGCACCTGCCGAAACAGCCGCACACACAGGCGCAGGGGCTGGGGATGGAGGGGCGGCGCACCTGCCGAAACAGCCGCACACACAGGCGCAGGGGCTGGGGATGGAGGGGCGGCGCACCTGCCGAAACAGCCGCACACACAGGCGCAGGGGCTGGGGATGGAGGGGCGGCGCACCTGCCGAAACAGCCGCACACACAGGCGCAGGGGCTGGGGATGGAGGGGCGGCGCACCTGCCGAAACAGCCGCACACACAGGCGCAGGGGCTGGGGATGGAGGGGCGGCGCACCTGCCGAAACAGCCGCACACACAGGCGCAGGGGCTGGGGATGGAGGGGCGGCGCACCTGCCGAAACAGCCGCACACACAGGCGCAGGGGCTGGGGATGGAGGGGCGGCGCACCTGCCGAAACAGCCGCACACACAGGCGCAGGGGCTGGGGATGGAGGGGCGGCGCACCTGCCGAAACAGCCGCACACACAGGCGCAGGGGCTGGGGATGGAGGGGCGGCGCACCTGCCGAAACAGCCGCACACACAGGCGCAGGGGCTGGGGATGGAGGGGCGGCGCACCTGCCGAAACAGCCGCACACACAGGCGCAGGGGCTGGGGATGGAGGGGCGGTGCACCTGCTGAAACAGCCGCACACACAGGCGGAGGGCAGGCACCTCCTCTTCCCCCCCTCCCCCCCTCCCGAGCCAGGGCGCATCCTGGGGAGGGCCTTCCCAGGACCCGTCCCCCTAGCTCCAGTCACTCCCGAAAGCCTGGCAGGCGGAGTGGGCCTGACCGGGGTCCTTTCGGGGGGCTACTCCCTGCAGCACAGGCCCCTCCGGCTCTCTAGCCATGGAGAGGAGACCTGGGCCCTCTTCTCCAGACTCCCATCCCATCTCAGCTGCAGTGGCCTGGATGGGGCCGTGCTGCTGGGCCAGCCCAGGGAAGACGAGGCCAGGGGGATTGCCTGGAGGGACGGGGGCCTGGGGGTACGCACAGAGACCAGGGCCCCAGCTCAGCCACCGCCGCTCTGCAGTATGACCAGCAGACCATTTCCAAGGCTTGCGGGAAGGACGTGTCCATGAGGCGGGCCCACGGCCGCTCCTCCATGGAGGTAAGGTGGGGGGGCGGGGGGGTACCCCTCGGCCTCGCCCAGTCAGCGCACCCCACCACCACCACCACTAGGCGACGCTGCGGAGCCGGTGGCGGGCAGAGCGAGGTCCCGACCCCAGGGGTCCGGCCCCTCCAGCCCCGTTGCGCGCGGGCTCTGGGGCCCCCCGCGCACCCACGCGCCGGCCGTGCCCTCCCCGACCCAGGTGGCGCGGGAGAAGCTGCGAAAGTACGTCTTCGACCGCGTGAACGTGCACGACGTGCTGATTCACCTGGTGCGGCGGCGGGGTCGGAAGCTGGAGAGCATGCAGCTGGAGCTGGCCGGCCTGAGGAGCCAGCCGGACGCCGCCAAGGAGGAGCTGCGCCTGCTGCAGGTGGCTTACNGGGCGGGGCTCCGCTGGGGCGGGGCTCCAGGAAAGACACACACGCCCTCCCTGGAAGAAAGCGCAGCCCCCAGGTGGGCATCCCGGTGGTCTGTCCCCAAACACTGTGTGCCCTCGGGCCACCCCCAGGTCATCCGCCAGCTGGAGAACAATATTGAAAAGACCATGGTCAAGATCACCACAAGTCAGAACATCCACCTGCTGTACGTGGACCTGCTGGATTATCTGAAGAAAGTGAGCCCCTCACCCCACCCCCAGCCCAGGGAAGCCATCTGGCCGTGAGCGCCGGGGTCTGGGGCCCCAGCCCAGGTGCAGGGCTGGCATCTCAGTGGGGACAGGAGCCTCCGGGCGGGGCCACGCCCCCCGCCGCCCCCCCCCCGCAGAGGGGAGGGGCTGCAACTCGCTTTGGGGCCAGCGTGCCCCAAGGATAGACCCCTGCTTTGGGCCCCCGCTGAGCGGGGGCACCACGTACCTGTACCTGGAAACTTGTTATCTGCTACTTCAAAAAGGCATATTATGGGCTCTATCAGAATTGCTTAGGTTTTCTTGCATGTATTTGATTGTTCAGTGTTTGTGTTTTGCCCCAATCTTTGTCATTTGCCTGACCTCCGGGGGCAAAAGATGGGTACTGAGCCCTCAGAAAGTGCCCTAACATCATAGAGGGTAAGCCACTTCTGAGCAGGCCGGTAACCTCGAGCTTGCTGCCCGCCTCTTCCAAGCCTGCGGCTCCCCGCAGGAGAGGCCTGGAGGACGGCCCCAGGGTCCATGAGTCGCATTGGGAGGCAGGGCCCCTCCATGGGGAGTAGGAGGACCAGAGACGGGAGGGCTGGACAGGGGGTGCTGCGAGGAGCAGTGTGGCAGGAGGGGCAGGGAGAGTGAGGGTGCTCTCCCAATTCCCGCCTCCTGAGGCTGGCGCAGGGGGAGCCCCGGAGGGCAACCGGGTAGGTGACCGGTGTAAGTGTGGTTCAAGAGGAGGGTGGGTGGGAAGGGTAGGCACTGCAGCTCCTCCTGGCTCCAGTTCTGCCTGTAGCCCACAGAGGCAGGCACTGTGGTCCTCCTGCCTGTCCCTCTTGCCTCAGCGCCCTGTTCCTAGAGACCCAGCTGGAGGCCCTGCCACGTTGCCTCCCTGGGCCCACCTCCTCACACCCCTGCCCCCTCCAGCTGCACTCCGGGGTCAGCTCTCCTTCATTTGGGAGCACGATGTCCCCCCAGAGGCAAGTTATTTTCAGAACATATGCGTTTTTTTTCTTAATTTGGCTCCATGCCCAGCATGGAGCCCAACACAGGGCTTGAACTCACGACCCTGAGATCAACACCTGAGCTGACATCAACAGTAGGATGCTTAACCAACTGAGCTATCCAGGCACACCCAGAACATATGCATTTTTAAAAAATAACTCCCATGGTCATCTGTATTTTTTTTTAGATTTTTTATTTATTTATTTGACAGACAAAGAGAGCACAAGAAGAGGGAGGAACAGAGAGAAAGGGAGAAGCAGGCTCCCCACTGAGCAGGGAGCCCGACGTGGGGCTCGATCCCAGGACCCTGGGATCATGACCCCAGCTGAAGGCAGACACTTAACCAACTGAGCCATCCAGGCGCCCTCATCTGTATTTTTTTAAAAACTAGCAAAGGTTCTACATTGTAGTTATTAACAACAAAATACTAAGAGTCAGATATATTGGATATTTATGAACCTGGCTCTGAGCTTCATGCCTCATTATACCTTCTCAATAGATTCTGACAGCTGCCTTCTGGAAGAACCATTATCAACAGATGGGGACATTCAGAGAGGTTAAGTGGCTTTCCCGAGTTCCTGTAGCCAGCTAGTAAGGGCAGCCTTGGCCTGGAGCCCTGAGTCTCTGACCCCACATCTGTGTTTTGAGCCTCCCTGCTTCACTTCGGACAGCAGCCACTCCCTAGCAGCAGGCTCCCGGGGTTGCGGTCACCTCTCGCACAGTGGGACACCCCATCATCACCTCAGGGCCCACATGGCCGGGGGTAAGGAGTTGGGGGCAGGCACGCTGCACTCTGGAAGGTCAGCACCTGGTTGGCCTGTAGCCCCTGGGCCATCAGTTTCGTGCCCACCCACTCTTGCCCCTTCTTGTTTTAGGATGTATTTATTTTAGAGAAAGAGCATGCACAGCAGGGGCAGGGGCAGAGGTAGGAGAGAATCTTAAGCAGGCTCCACGCCCAGCGCAGAGTCCAACATGGGGCTCGATCTCACATCATGACCTGAGCCAAAATCACGAGTCGGACGCTTAACCGACGGAGTCCCGGGGGGCCCTGCTCTTGCCCCGTTCAATGCAGGAGCTGGCAGGCTACCCCACCGAGCTGGACAAGCTGCAGACCCTGGTGGGCGACTACTGCTCAGAGCTGTCAGACATGACCGTCACGTCCCAGGACGCCATGATGATTACAGACGAGGTCAAGGTGAGCTCAAGCCCCAGGCCTGGGGGTCCCGCAGGGCTCCCTCCCAGAACCGTCTGGCCCAGGGCCCATAGGAACACCCAGACCCACACAGCCTGCCGTCACTGGCTACCCCACGAGCCGGCTCCGCTCACACATGATGGCCCTGGACACGGAGGGTCCCGCCAGGCACGGAAGCCTGGAGGGAGACACAGGAGGGAATTCACCTGGCCCGGCAGGGGCCATCCCGTCACCCAGTCTGTGCCCGCAAGTCAGGCACGCGTCATCCTCACGAGGGGGCACCGTACGAAGCCATCTAGCCGTCCATGAAGAAATGTCACCGCCATTGCCCCCCACGGCAGAGAGAGGAGTGGGTACCATGGGGCCATCCTGGGGCACTTACCTGCTCAGGGCGGCGATGCTTGAGTGGGGCTCTGGAGGTCGGAGGGGCCCGGGCCCTGGAGGATGAAGGACAACAGAGGACCTGGGGCAAAGCCTGGCCAAAGGAGAGGCAAGTGGCTGGAGCAGAGAAGGTGCAGAGGAACAGAGCCTGTGAGCCGGTGGAGGCAGGCGGCAGGCACGGCTGGGGCTTAGGTCCCGACCCCCGACCCAGCCTGGAGCTCTGGGAGGAGACACTGGGGCAATGGGGTCAGATCTGCATTTCAAAAACAGGCGTGGTCTGGCTGCAGAGACTGTAGGGAACCAGGGTCCAGATGCTGGTCATCTGGGACCGACCAGTGGTAGCGCCGGGTGCCTCAAGTCAACGGGGCCCAGAAGTCTCTAAGGGTCACCCGAAGAGGTCTGGTGCCGAGTCAGATGTGGTTGGGGTAGGGGAGAGCCCCGTCCAGGCTGCATAGGCAGGTGCGGGTGGGTGATGGGTTTAGCCACCAAAGCAGGACACAGGGGAAGAGACCAGGCTTGGCAGAAGATGTCACGTCCCTTTTTAGACACGTGGAATCACTCCCCATCGAGTGAGTTCTCAGTGGAGCCGGCCGAGGCAGCGCGGAGCCCAGGCACTAAGAGAAGTGGGGTCCCCGAGCCCTGGCTGCAGCTGGGGCCAGTGACTCCAGCACAGGAGGGGAGGGCAAGGCGGCTCACCTCAGAGGCCCGGCAGGGGGAGGAGTCCAGAGAGGAGGGTGGAAGGCAGGAAGGATGTTGAAAGCCGGCAGGCAGGAGCATTTTAGGAAAAAGGGCGCAGCCAAAAGCCTCCGACGCTATTCCCAAATCTAGCAGATGGGGACTGAAACGGAGTGCTGGACTTAGCACCAGCGGGTCCGGTGAGACATAACCACGCCCCACCTTCCTGTCCCCAGATGAACATGTGGCAGGGGGAGGCGACTTTCATCGAGGAGCGCAGGGCTCGGGAGAACCGGCTCAATCAGCAGAAGAAACTGATTGACAAGATCCACACGAAGGAGACCAACGAGAAGTACCGCCGGGTGAGTCCCTGCGAGACCCCCACTGCGGCGAGAGGAATGCTGGGTGGCCCGCTCCCCAGCAGACGGGGCTGCGCACCTCATCCTCCCCTTCCCACCAGGGCCGGCGGGACTTGGACTTCCCGTCCAATCTGATGGGTGCAGAAACTGTGAAAGGTGAGTGCTCAGCTCTCTCTGCCGCCCCCAGCCAGGGTTTCAGAGGCCAGCAGGGGCTCAGGCCACCCAGTCAGGTCTCTGTGAGGCGAGGTGCACCTGCAGCGGCCAGGGTGAGGGAGACACCCGGCTCTGCCAGCTCTACCTGCAGGGGCCGAGGGCCAACAGCCACAGCCTCAGCCTTGGGCTCGCTGCCCAGCGTGGCAGGCACCCCAGGGCTCCACCACCCAGTGATTTCCCAGAAGAGACAAGCCTGGCCCCCTGGACCCTTGGGCTGCCTCTAAGAAGCGCCACGAAGCCCCCCTGTCAGGCTGCTTCTGGGAGGAGCGGCCCAGGGGCCTTCTGGAAGGGCCAGCTGCAGGGGGAGGCAGGAGAAAAGTGCAGGCAGCCCTGATGGGTACTGCCCAGCTCTCTGGTAGCCTCCCCGACGCCTGGGCGGCTATCCACGGACGTGTCTGATGGCCTCGAACCATTCCTCCATGCTGGCCACCCTTCCCCTCTGCTCTGCCCAGTGAGGAAAAGAGAGACCTCCAAGGCGGACATCAAGTACCAGACAGATGTGACCGCTTTAGTGGAGAAAGTGAAGACGGCCGTGCGGTGCTCCCACCTCTGGGTACCGCTCCCTGGCTCTCGCGGGGGTGGGTGGAAGGCAGGGAGCCCCTGCCCCAGCCCGAGGCCCGGCTGAGCCCGCTGAATGAAGGGCCACAGAGCTGGGGCTCCCACGGCTGAAAGCAGAGAGCCGCTAGCATCTCCGAGTCACGTGCCGGGGCTGCACGGGGCCTGCTGGGATCCCAGGATCCAGGTGCTGAAACCTCCAGCGACAGCTCTGTCCCTTCCCGAACCCCCAGGACCACAGCGAGAGGCCGCCTCTGCCTGGCGCGTCCATTTAATCCGATCTGGGTTATTATTAGTAAGCCTTAGCTCGGGTCCTCGGCCCTGACACAAGCTTGTCCATCCTCAGACGAGTGGCTCAAGCAAGGCAGTCTTTCAGGGCTGGTCTCCTCGTCTCTGCCTTGGGCCCTCCCGGCTCGTAGTGTGGGTCCCGTGCGCTGACCGGCGGAAAGGGCTTCGCCCAGTGCCTGGCCACAGTCAGCATCATTCCCGACCACGGGGAGGGGCCCAGAAGGAACCGGTTCTGTGGGGGGCCTGTGCCCACCTGGGCCACACCTGCTGCTCCCCACGCTGGCCCCGCCAGGACATCGCTGGCCGGTTCCTGGCTCAGAGGAACACCGAGGAGAACCTGGAGCTGCAGATGGAGGACTGTGAAGAGCGGCGGGCAAAGCTGGAGGCTTTGATGAGGAAGCTGGAGGTGGAGGAGGCAGTGCTGAAGTTCCGCGAGACGCCCAGCTCCGTCAGGTACGCTGCCCGGCCTCCGGGGCCCCCGACGGCGTCCTCGAGAAGAGCCCGTGCACGCTGGGGGGGGGGGCCCAGCTCGGAGCCGAGAGTGTCCGCTGCCCACGGACTGCGGGGGCCCGGCAGGGGGGCTGGGGGGCGCCGCACGCCCACATCTGAACTTTGGAGCCCCTGAATTTAGCACAGCACCCAGCTCAGGGCTCAGGGCGCCTGGGCTCGGAGCCCGTGCCACCGTCCTCCTGCACAGCTTCAAGTCCGTGGAGAAGAGAATGAAGGACATGCTGAGGGAGGAGGAAGACAGGGTGCAGCGGGCCTGCTCCAGCATGACCAAGAGCCAGAAGCTGCTGCTGACCATCCAGACAGGCATCGACAACCTCTTCATCCGGCTGATTGGCATTGCCCTGCCCACAGCCCAGGTACCGGCTGGGGCGGGGGCTGCCTGCAGAGCCCCTGGGAGAAGCCAGCGGCGAGACGGAACCCTTCTCCCGGCCCCAGAAGGAAGCGGCGCTCTCCGACGGCCTGGACGTGTTCGGCAAGCTGGCCTACTGCGAGGCAAAGCTCCGGTACCTGGCCGACCGAGTGCAGACGCTGTCCGGCACCGAGGAGGTAGTCGGAGGCTGGGCCTGCCCACGCGTCCCGCGTTCCCTGGAGCTGACAGTCGCCTGTGCCCTGCAGGTGGACACGAAGGTGTGGGACACCCTGGAGACCTCGACGCTGAAGGAGAAGCACAACACCAGGATCAGCTTTGAAGACCTGGAGGAGGACATGATAGGTACAGCCCCGGGGAGGGGAGGAGTGGCAGACGGCTCCGGGTGACCGGGACAGCCTGGAGGCCCGGGACCTGGAGGGGGACATGATAGGTGCAGCCCCGGGGAGAGGAGGAGTGGCAGACGGCTCCGGGTGACCGGGACAGCCTGGAGGCCCGGGACCTGGAGGGGGACATGATAGGTGCAGCCCCGGGGAGGGGAGGAGTGGCAGACGGCTCCGGGTGACCGGGACAGCCTGGAGGCCCGGGACCTGGAGGGGGACATGATAGGTGCAGCCCCGGGGAGCGGAGCAGTGGCAGATGGCTCCGGGTGACCGGGACAGCCTGGAGGCCCGGGACCTGGAGGGGGACATGATAGGTGCAGCCCCGGGGAGGGGAGCAGTGGCAGACGGCTCCGGGTGACCGGGACAGCCTGGAGGCCCGGGACCTGGAGGGGGACATGATAGGTGCAGCTCCGGGGAGGGGAGGAGTGGCAGACGGCTCCGGGTGACCGGGACAGCCTGGAGGCCCGGGACCTGGAGGGGGACATGATAGGTGCAGCCCCGGGGAGGGGAGCAGTGGCAGACGGCTCCGGGTGACCGGGACAGCCTGGAGGCCCGGGACCTGGAGGGGGACATGATAGGTGCAGCCCCGGGGAGGGGAGGAGTGGCAGATGGCTCCGGGTGACCGGGACAGCCTGGAGGCCCGGGCGCTACGAGGACGGAGAGGCTGTATCCCCCGCTCCCACGGGGTTGTAGTTTAGGGAAGTGACTTAGTGAGGACGTGGAGAGGCTGATGCCCTCGAAAGGAGGATCTGTTACATTTCCTGACAGGTGGGAGCATCACTGCCGTGGGATTCCAGAGAGGAGCAAGGGAAGGGCCTGGGCCAGAGGCTTTCTTGGGGTTTGTGCAGGAAAGGGGGGGGGTTGGACGGGGCAAACGGCTTCCGATGGGCTTTTCGAATAATTCTGGTGGGCCTGGGGTGCAGGGGCTGTTCCCAGAGACCTGGTGCCCGGCCCTGGGTTGATTTCGGGGGGCACGTTGGCTTCGGTGTGAGAGTCTGATAAAGCGGGGGGCGGGGGTGTGGGCTCGGGGTAGGCTGGTGTGCAAGAGAGACCACTCCCCGCGGCCAGCCTTCTGCCGTCTGTAGGACGGGGCGAGCCCGCGCGGGGCGGCCGGTGTCCCGGGCGTGTACGTCCCTGCAGCCAGAGCACCGGGAGCGGAGAACACGACACAGCAGCTGCAGGGGCCCCGGGAAGCCCGCGCGCCGCCGGGGTCCGAGGGCACGCCGGCTGCCCTCCTCGCCCTCCTCTCCAGACACCTTCCAGTTCGCCGACGTGGACCACGGCTCCGTGCCCTGGCGGGCCGAGATCAAGCGGCAGGCCCAGCGGCTGATGGAGGCGAGGCTCAAGGGGGCCAAGAAGAAGAA
>LNAC01000469.1:13225-30077 GCA_002007465.1 Ailurus styani | reverse complement strand
GGGGGGCGCCTCGGGCCGCGCGGCTCCCCTCCGACCGGTGGGTCCCTCCCGAGGGCTGCCGGCGCGCTCCGTCCGCCCGGTGACAGCCCGGGCCGATCGCGGGCTCCGCGGCGCCGGGGGGCCCGCATGACCGCGTGCGCGGGCGCTGCTTACATAACGCGGGACCCCGCTGCGCCCGGGCCGGGAGCCACGTGACGGCCTGGCCAGCCGCGGGCGCGTCGGGATGCTGCTTCGCAGACTCGGCTTAAGGGAATATGGTCTGCGCCACGGATTCCTGCCCGCCCCCTCCTCTCTTAGGGAGCCTTCGTAGGGGGTATGTTTGGGAAAAGCTGCAGAAGGCACAGAGGCCCTCACTTCCTGTAGGAGGCTTCTCCTCCCGGGAGGGAAGCAGGAGTTATTTTCAGATGCCCCGAGAGCCCGGGGCGTTTCCAGTCCTGTTATAAATTATGTAGATTCTTATCGCTCCCGGACGCTCACCGCTCTCTTGACCTCTTTTAAGCGTGTCCACCTCGCTGTCCCTTTCCCAGCATCCTTTAAGCTTTTTACGTTGTTCTCTGCATTTGAATTGTTCCCTTTCAGGTATTTTCAGGTGTTGCTACAAGATTTTGGCCTCCTCCCTACCCCTCCCTTTGCTACTTTAAGGGGAGCTTTCTGGTCTCTGGGGTGACCTCTTTAGGCAGTGATGCACCACACGAAGAAACTGATTAGAAGGGTCTCTGTGCGGCTTTAAAGAGAGGTCGTTTTACTTGTATTCAACTCACAATTTTGTATGTATTTCTTTCACATTCAGAGAAGAGAATGATAAGCCAAAATACCCATTCGTACAAACCTATGGGATCTCCATTTGGAGTCCCTCATGCGCCTTACGGTATTATTTTAAACTTGATCCTGGTCTTGTGGAAATCAGAGCCGGAAAGTGTAAATTTTTCGCCTTCTGAAAAGCACTCCCTGAGGCACTTGCCTGGCCTTGGGTGGTTAAAGAAGGGTGGGGGTGCAGTAGAGATGTTCCAGAGAAGCAAACTCGCCCTCGGAACCTGTTGGGGGACAGGTTCTGATTCCCTGGGACTCCAGGAAAGGGGGTGAGATGGAGAGAAATTACATTTAGAGGGAGGTTGTCTCTGTCGTTGAACAGTGTGCAACTTTGAAACGTTTTATTTTCCAAAATACCTTACTTAGGGGAAACAAGCCAGCAACCTGATGACTATAGATGCAGGGTTCTTACAGGCAAGAGCTGATGGTGTCCAAGTGTAGATGTCGTTTCTTGCAGATCCTTGTCCTCTTGGGGCAGACAAGTCGGTTCCTTTTACATTGCTCTGGTGATGAGAAGTGGCTCCGGTCACATGCAAGAGCCCCAGCATACGCATCTAATTTAGAATCAAAATCTGAATGAAACATTGGACCGTAATTATACTTTGAAAGTTATGTGCGTTCAAAGTCGGAGAAAGAATGTTTCCTGACTTGGTCTTTCCTTTCTACCATCACTGGACACAATTTCTTAGCCCTGTTTGGTGAAGAAGCCTTAACTGGGGCAATCTCCCAAGTGAGGAAACACCAGCCCTAATGGAACTTGTCAGGAGTGCCCTTGCTCAGGCCCGCACTCCTCACAAAGAAAGCCTCCAGACACTGGGACAGCCAGAGTCCTGGCCAGGTGGCTCTCGGTGCTAGAATTTAAAAATGGACTTAAGCACTCCTTCACTAAGAAACCTTTCAAAAGGTTGATTTCAGAATAAGAGAGCTTTTCCAGGGTAAGAAGGAAATAGCTTTAAGATTATATCAGGATTCTGTGAACAGACAAGTCATGTTTGAGAAAGAACCAAAAAGAACCTCTAGGAGTGAAAAACATGGTCGTGAACACTAAAAAGTCAGCAAACAGGTGAATCAGCATAATAACCAGACTAAAGAGAGAATTGGTGCTGGAAGAGACATGTGCAAGCCCAGAAATGAAGCACATTCTAATACACGCCTGGTAGGACTTTCAGACAGAATAGTGAGAATGGGGAAGAAGCAGTATTGGAGGGAATGAAGACTGAGAATTTTCCAGAATTCATGAAATACACGAAACTCCCAAGAAGTCCATGTCCAGAGTCTTAAAAACATGCATAGCTAGACACATCATTAGAAATTTTCAGAACAGGGCATCTGGGTAGCTTAGTCGGTTAAATGGCTGCCTTAGGCTCATGATCCCGGGGTCCTGGGATCGAGCCCCATGTCGGGCTCCCTGCTCAGCAGAGAGCCTGTTTCTCCCCCTCCCTCCACCTGCCGCTCTGCCTACTTGTGTTCTATCTCTTTGTCAAATAAATAAATAAAATCTTCTTTAAAATTGTATTTATTTATTTTCAGAACGTCGGGGCGCCTGGGTTGCTTAATCGTTTAAGTGTCTGACTCGTGATTTTGGCTCAAGTCTTGAGATTGACCCCCGTGTGGGGCCCTGTGCTCAGCGGGGAGTCTGCTTGAGATTCCCTCTCTCACCCTCCCTCTGCACTGCCACCCTCCCCCCGACACAGGAACGAACAATGTCCAGAGCGCCGAGCATCACTCTGGCCAAGACAACACATGGCAGGCAAGGGCGCTCAGCTTGCTTCTTGCACGTGGTAAACTCTGGTGCCAGACAGAGGAGGACAACACAAGAAGCAGGGTGGCCGTCCAGTCCCGTCCGCGAGCACAGACCTGGTAGTGAGCGGTCAAGAAATGAGCACTGGAAAAGCATCAGAATATTAATGACAAATCATTGCATTGAGATCAAGTAAGACTACCCCAGGAACACAAGGATTAACAGAAAGTATATATTCTGTGCCTTACCGTGGATTGAAGGAGAAAAAACATTATCTCAATAGGTGTAAGAAAAGGATCTGATAAAATTCAACACCCACTCATGATTTACAGAAAATAAAAAGAGGTTGAGATTTTATTTTTATTTATTTTTTAAAGATTTTATTTCTTAAATTGACAGAAACACAGCAAAAGAGGAAACAGAGAGTGGGAGAGGGAGAAGCAGCCTCCCCGCTGAGCAAGGAGCCCAATGCAGGACTCGATCCCAGGACCCTGGGATCGTGACCTGAGCCGAAGGCAGACACTTAACGACTGAGCCACCCAGGCGCCCCTGAGGTTTAATTTTAAGTAATCTCCACACCCAACCTGGGGCTCAAACCCACAACTCTGAAATCAAGAGTCACATGCTCCACTGACAGAGCCAGGCAACAGGCAGCAGTATTACAGGGGCCTTCTGATGAACGCGGCTTCAACCCAGACCTTAAAGAGGCCCTGGAGATGAAGTTACAAGAAACAACCAGCTGCCGGTAGAAGATCAGGAAACACCCGGTAAATGAAGCACGCAGACAGGGTCCTGCAGGCGCAGCAAACATCAGACCTTGCTCTGAAGACACCAGGTTTCACAGAACATGAAGTCGGTCCGCAGTCGGTGATAGTGTGACCACTTGGAATGGTGGCAGATGGTAGCTGCCCCAGAGGGCGGTCATCTCGTGATGTAAACGGCAAATCAATAGGTTGTACGCCTGAAACTCACACCATATTACATGTCGACCCTACTTCAGTGAAAAGTAAAGCCAGTATGTATAATATGTGCAAAGAAATAAAAGAGGTTTGCAAATAAAAGCAGGCATTTGAAGACTATACAAAAGGGCCAAGTAGATTTGAAAAAGGAACCTGCCTCCCGAAAGCTGAGAGAAGGTAAGACACTCAGCCATGAAATGAGAACATCGTGCTGTAACAAGGAGTATGCAGAGAGTGCAAAGATAGTGCGGCTCCTGGGCCACTCTCGGGATGGTCTGGGGGCTGGTGCTTTGGAGCTGTCCAGCCCTCAGCCTGGCCAGGGGTGGAGAGCCCTGGGGTTAGCACATGGCCTGTCCCCGCTCATCCTCACTGAACGAGGGACAGAGGCCCCAGTATCAGGGGCCTCCCCTAAGCTGGCACACTTCCCGCAGGGCGTTCGGGCTCATGACAGGGAACCAGGACCTCCTAGAGCTGCGCTCACAGCACAGACATGTCCTGATCTCTCTCCCGGGTTCTCCCCGGTGTTTGGCTTCTGGCTGGAATCGAGTCTAGCTTGCCTGGACCTCGAGGGCAGTGGCTGGTTGTGCCCTATCTGGGGACATGATACAGCAGGTGGACGAAGAGTGCCCCTGAGGTCCGACCGGAGAGGTTTTGAGTGGAGAGCGGAGACTGAAGCTGGGACTGGGGGAGCATGGGACGGGGGAGGAGGTTGACGTGGTGACCTAGTTTCCCAGGAAGAATAGTGAGTGTTCAAGAACAGAGGGGCTTCGGAGCACTTGGGGGTGCAAGGAGGGAGACGCCGGATGGCCAAGGGAGCCAGACCAGGGCTCTCGGGCAGCTCCCCGGTGTCCGCCCAGCCTCAGGGCGTGAAGCATCAGTCCCTGTCCTCAGGGCCGCTCCAGGCGGTCCAGGAGCATGGTGGGCCCCTCCCACAGCCTGCCCATCTGCACGTCTTCTCAAGCCAGAACCTTTCCCGGGGGTCCAGCGCATCACCATGGCCGTCAGCTTGGCTCCCATTCTCGCCCCTGCCCCCCTGGCTCTCTGGCATTCCTGACCACTCTTCATCTTTCTAGAACAAAGCGGACCATGGCACTCTTATACTGAACGCTGTGCCATCTCGCAGAGGTGGCAAGAAGCCCATACTCCTGCACAGTGCTGCAGGATTTGGCCCCCGCCTGCCCAGAGTCCACCCCCTTGGCTGCCTGTGGTCTTGGTCCCCGCCTCACGTGCACACCCAGCGCCCAGGCTGCTCCGTAAATACATGTGCGGCAAGTAAAACTAAATCCTCACTTTGTGCTCCAGCTCCAGCTCCACCTGTGTGTGGCCCTGAAAATGGTGACACTCTGCAGAACTGTGCTAAAAATACCAGGGCTGTGCAAAAGTAGGTTAGGGGCAAGCTGTGGAAATCCAGGGAGCTGCACCCCAGCCCCTCCAGCAGCCGGCCCCGGGCCCCATGAGTCAGGGGTCCCCAGGACATCCAGCTTCAGGGGAGACCACTTTCTTGCTGGTGCAGAGTCTGACCGGGCTTTGACTCCACCAGCCTGGGGGAAATGCCTTCGGGGCCCTCCTCTGTGGAACCTTGGGGGTCTCCCAGCAGCCCAGCCCCAGCACCTGGCTTTCCCTGCTCGCCAGCCATACCGGCCACGCTCTGTGCGGAAGCAGACGTGGGTTGCGTGTGGGCTCCCTCCGTGGAGTTCGAGTTTGCTGCTGGTCTGATCTGCTTCCCTGATCTGTCCTTTCCCCCCAGTGAAGATCGTGATCCGAGGGGACAGAAACACGGGCAAGACTGCACTGTGGCACCGGCTTCAGGGCAAGAAGTTCGTGGAGGAGTACATCCCCACGCAGGAGATCCAGGTCACCAGCATCCACTGGAACTACAAAAGTGAGGCCCGGCTGCGGGCGGGGGGCCGGGCAGGCGAGAGGCGGGTTGGAGCGCAGGCACGGTGCCCCTCGCGCGGTGGGGGGGCTCTCATGGACCCTCCCGAAGCCTGGTTCCTCGGAGACCCTACCCCAGCATCCTCGGCTGGGGCGTCATCATGGAGACCCTGTCGACGTGAGGGAGCCTCCTTGAGCTCAGAGACACCGTGATGGGGGCTCACTAGAGCTGCTCCTGGGTTGCCCTGAAACCCCCTCTCCCCACGGACAGCGCCACAGAGAGACAGGGCAGTGGGGATGCTCTGCGTCGGAGGCTGTGGCAAAGACCCACTCTCAGTTCTAGAGACCAGCAAAGGGCACAGAGTTCAGGTTTAACATGGGGGACATCTGGGGGAGCCGTAGGCTGGTGCTCCCCGCTGCCGCCGGCCCTGGGCCCACATGTGCTCCACCAGCAGGGGGGACCCTTTGAGCCCCAGTGCTTTTCCTCTGCAAGCTCGCCTGACGGGCAAAACACGCCTCGCCTTGCAGCCCCGTGGGCAGCTGACAGTTGCTTTGCATATTCAGAAACCATGAAAGTAAAAGTCCTTTGAGCCCTTTCAAGCATTCCTTTTTCCTGACAAAATGATGTAGTTGTGAACAGGGCAGGTGGGCCTGCAGAAGTTGTGACTCCCACTGAGTGACGGCCCAGCCACGTCCCGGACAGCTGCATGGGCCGGAGTCACCCCAGCTCACCCGCGGGGGCTGGCGGAGCCTGAGGGCAGTGCCCTTCCCGGCCGGGGCAGCGTTGGCGTGCTCCTGTGCCCTAGCTGAGGGCCGGTGCGTGGCAGTTCCCCACTGGTCCCCGTCCCCTCGGAATCGTAGGGAGGGAGAGCCCACTGTCCTCGCGCTGGGGCCACCACCAGGAGACACGGCACAGGCCCTGGGCACAGGCGGGCCGTTCACAGGGCTCACTCCCTGGGTCCTGGGACCCGTCCCAGGAGGAGAACCGCCAGAGGAGGGCTGAGAGTCTGCTCTCTGTGAAGAGTAAGCAGAGCACAGAAAGACAGGTGGTTCTGAGAAAGCCCGGTGGTGAGCCGTACTGACGGCCTGGTAGAGCACCCGCCTCCCGGCAGGGCCTGTGCCCAGCCGGCTGCACCACGGGCTCCGGTGAAGCTCGACGCTGGGCCGCTGGCTGGGGAGGGCCGAGGTCCCGCGAGCAAAGTTGAGGCCAGTCGCTGGATGACAGTCAGGCCCACTGAGGCCTGTCCCAGCACCCAGAGCCTGCTCGCTGGGTGTCCCCGCAGAGGCGACCCTGGCTGTGTGGACCTGGCTGGGGACTAGCCCACCCCAGGGACACCTGCAGGAAATGGGGAGAATGTCAGCTGAGGACAGGCCGGGGTCGTTCAGTGCAGCCTGAGCAGAAGCCTAAAACAGCAAGCACCTCGCTGCTCTCTGGGCAGGGAGGCTGCGGCTGGTGCAAAGGCCGCACGTGGGAGCAGGGTGTCCTTGGCAAACATGCTGAGGGAGGAGCCCGAGGTCTCTTGGCGGGGCACCCACATTGGAAGAGTGGGACCACACAGCAGCACCTGGACAGCCCCTAAGAGCCCAGTGTGACCAGAAGGTCAGAGGTCATGCCGGACACTAATTTTCATGTCTTCCCCTATTCTAGCCACTGATGATATCGTAAAAGTTGAAGTCTGGGACGTAGTTGACAAAGGTAAGCCCTGTCTTTTCATCATGAGGACTTTTTCCTGATGCTTTATTCCTTCCGTGAGCAGAAGCCCTCCCTGCCCCCCCAGCATGGCCACTTTGTTGGCGCCGTCCCGGCGTCTCAAGCAACAACCCTGCGTTCCCATCAGACGCAGTGTGGGCGCCGAGCGTGCGACCTGAAGGGCCGCTCTCTGGAGCAGCAGCCCGGGGCTGTCGGAGGTCTGGGCCTTAGACCCGCTGCCTCCTGCGTCAGGGTTGGACGGGGAGGGACGCGCACTGGTGACCCGTGAGGACCGCAGCCTTTGCTGTTTAGATGCGCGTCTCGCCCACGGAGGCAGCACGCGGCAGAGGACGCAGGCTCGAGCGGAACTGGGCGGCTCCAGACCCGCACGGGGCTGTTTCAGGAGCCCTTCCTGCGCCGCCGCCGCCGCGGTGCCCCCGCGCCCAGCGGGGAGGCCCAGCTTGTTGGTTCCCGAAGCCGCCCTGCCTCGGGGGCACATGCCCACCCGAATGCTCCGCTCGGGCACGGCCGGTGCGGCGTCTCTGACGTGCTGGAGCTCTCGGGGGCAGGACCCACGTGCACCTGGCGGTGAGGGGCAGACGTGATCCCTTCGGCACCCTCTTATTCCCTCCTCACTCTCAGGCCTTGAGGCCGTGTCCCTCCCTGGTGCCCGTGCAGCCCGTGTGCTACTGAGCATGCTCTGACCGCTGACCTCTGACCTGGGAGGGTTGCCGTTGCTGCACATGTCTGCCAGTGAGAACGGAGACCGTGGTTGCTGGTGCAGAGTGCCCAGCCCTCTCCCCTCACCGTGTCCTTCGGGGGTTAGGTTCCCGGGATCGATGGAGCTGGTAGAGGGCCTCCCGAGGACGAGCGGGGCACCGAGCAGGAGCCGCTGCCGCCGGGACGCCTTCAGCCTGCGGGCGCCTCCCTGTGCTTCCAGACCTGGGCCGGCAGCGCGTCTGCACGCATGTTGGGAAGGCAGCCCTGTGCAGCCTTTACCGCTGTGACTTGAGGGGAAGCCTCCGCACGCTGGGGGCCCCCCTCCTGGAGCACTGCCCATCCCTTCCCAGCCTCAGCTCCATCAGTTTGGGGTAGGATGCAGGTTTGCAGGGTGGAGTCCATAGCTGGGGGCCAGGGCCCCTTCCGGTCAGCGTGTGACGTCACCACTGGTGGGAACGGGCCTGCAGTGCACAGGAGACCCAGTCCCGCCCCACGGATCATCAGTGCGCCCCATTCCATGCCTGTGGAAGGCACGAAGCCCGCACAGCACGTGCAGGGACGGCGGGCCGGGGGTCCCTGGGCCCGGCTGTGCACGATATCCCGCTGAGCCGCGGAGAGGGCCGGGGCGGGGAGGCTCCGCAGCGGAAGGTCCGAGGCTCGCGTGTGAGCGCGCAGCATCCCGCAGCTCCGCGCCGCCTGGCCCCCTCGGTGAGACGGGAAAGCCTCTCCGCCCCGCTCCACCGCTCGCCTGGTGGGCAGGGTCTGAGCGCCATGCACGACAGCGGAGGGCGTCAGGTCTGAGAGCTGGTGGCAGCAGAGGCCGAGATCCTGGTGGAGAGCGGGAGAGGGCACGGAGGCGAGGCCCGGCAGTCTCGGGGCAGGGCCCAGAATCTGGTGAGGGCACCCCAAGAAGGGAGGGCCCTGGGGAGCGGCCTCGCAGCCCCCAGGCAGCAGCAGCCCCCTTAGACGGTGGGTGGTGCTGGGGGCCTGGGGGCCCTGGGGCCCCAGGGCAGCCCCCAGGAGGATGCTGCGCGGCCAGCTTCTGCTGACCTGGGACGGCCCCGAAGCGGGTGAGAGGGTCCGAAAGAAGCTGTGGAAAACACAGCGGTCGGTTTTTTAATAAAGAACGCAGTTTGCTGGGGGGAGGAGAGGAGGGCTTTCTTAGATTGCCCAGGCCATTCCTCAAACTGAGGCACCCGGAATTCACGGGGGACAGTCCTTCCTCCTCGCTTGGCAATGTCTCAGGGCTCAAGGGGAGGGAGCACAGCTGGTCGGAGCCCTTTAGCCCTCAGCTGCCCTAGAGCCGGCGCCCTGCACTGCTCAGGGCCTCAGCCCAACCCGGAGCCTCCCCAGCCTCAGGCAGCACCTGAGAGACTGGGCTGGGCTAGCCTGTGCCAGCCGGGGGGACCCTTTGGGGGGGCCAGGAAGGAAGTGCCAGAGTCTGGGGGCGGGGGGCACTAGGGCCGGCTTGCTGAGCACCCCGCCAAGCTCTGCGGGGCACGTTGGAATTCATCAGGGCCTCAGGTCTCGGTGGGGTTGCCGCCCCTCCCTGCCACCAGCCGGGTTGGTCCAGTGCCAGCTGTGGGGCCGGGGCTCGCCGTCAGACCAGTCTGGTGCCTGCTGGAGGTGAGGGCCGGGTGTGGGGGTGGGACGTGGGAAAGAGTGTCCTTCCCTGGGGCCATGTTTCCCCCCATAACTGTCGTCTCTTCTAACAAGGGAAGTGCAGGCGGCGAGGTGACGGCTTGAAGGTGGAGAACGACCCCCAGGAGGTGGGTAAGCTGTGTCCCCCGCCCCCGTGGGGCCGCCGTTCCAGGTGGGGGTTGGGACCCTCCCCAGGACTCTAGCTGGACCAGCCGCCCCCGCTCCTCATGGGACCCTGTGTTGCTCACGTGTAGATTTCAGGATGGCTGGGCTTGCCTGAGCTGCTAGCGGTGACATCTGCCAGGCCCCATGAGGAGTCTCACCTGAGACATATTCGGGTGCACTGGCCAAATTCTGCGGCCCCAGGCACACGGGCACGAGTGTGGCTCTCAATGGGCGCTCCTGGCAGCCACCACCCCTGACACAAGTCCGGGGCAGACGGGCACCCCTTCCATCCCAGGGAAGCTTTCCCATTGTTTTCCGAGGACCCTGCTCTTTGGGTCTTCCTGCCCGTAGACAGTCTCCGGGTGGTGGACAGCATCCTTGCTCCCCTTTAGGGCAGGAAAGTTGGGGGACTGCCTGGTCCAGGTCTGTCTGGCCCTTCATGGGACACCGGGCTCTTGCTCCCCGCCCCCCACTGCAGCCACACCCGTCTGTGTGCTCTAGAAGGTTCTCTGCCAGCGTCTTCCTCGGGTCTGGATGCACACTGTGCAGTGCGGTGCTGGCCACTCCAGCGCTCTGTCCCTCTGCATGCTAGAAGGTTCCTGAGGCTCACAAGGAGGATGCTTTTGGCCGGCAGAGAAGGCACCAGATCAGGGGCAGAGTGGCTGTGGCCCCCGAGCCTGGGCCGTTTACTACTGTAGGCCCTTTTGGGCAAAGTTTTCTGACCCCACTCTCGATAATCTCCTTTACGTATTTTTTTCCAAAATGAAAAAGCTCTCACTTTTCAGACTGTGCTTTCCAGCCGTCCCGGGAGACAGGGCTCAGAGCTGTGGGAGCCCCGAGCACCGCCTCATGCCGCCTGTGTCCCGTCCCTAGGCAGAGTCCGAGATGGCCCTGGACGCCGAGTTCCTGGACGTGTACAAGAACTGTAACGGGGTGGTCATGATGTTCGACATCACCAAGCAGTGGTAAGGGGCGCATCCGGGGGTAGCCGCGAGGCTCCTAGTGCCGTGCCAGCTGGGGGGCCTCCCCGCCGTCCAGCAGCCTGTAGTGACACCGGTGTCGCTGCTGGTGCCAGATAACTCCAGGCTCTCCGTGGGCACCGTGCACACCAGCAGCTCAGCCACATGGGAGCCGTGCCTGGCCATCTCCGGGCACGTCCGCGAGCATAGAAGGGGAGTGTGCGGAGGGCAGGCTGGGGCGGGACAGCACCGGGGCGGGGGGTGCGGGGCGCACCTTCCCCAGCCCCAGAATCCTTCCTGACAGTGCCGTGCAACGTTTGGCAGAATCACGTGGCCATTTTGGGGGGTTCCCTGAGACACCCCTGACATTCTTTGACTGACTGAAGGGACACAGAGCTAAGATCCCAGCCAGAGACTACAGAGTGAGGTGCAGGGGAGAGAGAGGGGGCGGCCCAGTGACAGCTCCCAGGGGTCCCCCCTTGTGGAGTCACATGGGCAACATGACACGGTGAAGTGCCGGCTTCCAGGGCAGATGGGGACGCTTGATGCCCAGGCCTGCCTGGCACCGGCGCTCCTGCCTCCCAGAAGGAGGGCAGGGGGGCTGCTTCTGCCAGGAGGCTGTTGGCGGAGACCACCAGGAGCCCCGGCCCAACAGCCGCCCAGGGCGGCCCTCCCGCAGGCCTTCCCAGGAACCTTCGGGCCTGCCCGCGACCGCTCTTGGGCTCGCTGCCGGAAACGGACGTCTCCCAGAGTGCTGGGGGGGCGGATGGCAGCCTCAGTAGACACGGCCTACGGGGCCTTCACTCCGTTTTCACTCTGTTCTTACATGTTCATGATTTCGTGTATGTAGTCCACGTTCACTGTCGCACACACGATCCTGCTGTCAGACGCGGGTGGGATCCAGCCCGGTTGTCCCCGGGGGGTTGCACACACAGACTTTCGTCTTACTATCGGGTGTGTGTGGGATACGTTCACACACGGGGACCCGACAGGGCCTCCCACCAGCCCTCCTGGCGCGCAGGGCCGCACCCCTGGGTGCCTCCCGTCGTGCACCACCTGCTAGCTCGTGCACGAGAGGCCCAGGGTGGCGGCAGGCGGTGGCGTCCAAAACGTACAGGCAGGGCGGCCCTCGTGGCACAGACGTGCCTGTGTGAGAGGCCGTCACACGTCTCCTGGATGAGCCGCAGTGGTCCCTCCCACCCAGGGAACTGGAGGTGGCTTTTCCTGCTTGTAATCCGGTAGAGATACCGTTAGCGGCCACCCAGCTTCGGGCCGGCCCTTGGCATCCCTGAAGCCCCGCAGCCTTTGCCGAGAGGCAGGAGGCCCATGCCGGGGAGCCCGCTGGGAGGCACACCAGGGCTGCAGGGAGGAGCAGCGGGCGCCAGCCTGGGGAAGTGACGGCAGACCCAGGTCCGCCCGCTGGCGCTCAGATGCTGGGCTTGGATGCCGGCAACTGCGGCCGGCAGCACGCTCCCTGCAGGTGGTGCCACTCTGTCTGGGTCCATGCTGTGGCCAAGGAGAACAGCCCCACTGACCCTCTTGTGGGTCAGCTGGCATTTGCAGGGGACAGTGCGGCCGGAACAAGGCCCGAGTCGCTGGGCCCCGTGGGGCAGAGGAAATGCTAGAGACAGGGCTGGAGGGCAGACACCCCTGGCCCTTCGTTAACACTCCCAGGGACAGCGTGTAAGTCAGAAATAAAGTCCAGTTTGTCACGGGCCTGCGTGTCTGCGGTTCCCGCTGCAGCCTCCGGATGGGGGCGCGGCACTCATTCCCTCGCGCGCCACCTGGGAGCCCTGGCCATGGGCCCCGGGCCTGGAGAGCAAGGCTGTGACACAGCAGAAGGGCCCCCTCGGAGAGCCCCGCGGGCGGCAGCCGTGCCCCCCAGAGAGGGTGCAGAGACACCCCACCCCAGGGACCCCGCAGGGAGGGGACGGGGTGGAAACAGCTGAAGCAAGGGGGGACGGGGTGGAAACAGCTGAAGCAAGGGCTGTTGTGTAGAGTGTGGGCACTTGGCCCTCGTGCTCCGTGCACCCAGGGTCCTGGGCCCCCAACACGTGACACGGTGGGGTGGGGGTCTCGAGGTGGACCCTGACGGGGTCTCTCCTCGCCTGTGCCTCCCTCCTAAGGACCTTCAACTACATCCTGCGTGAGCTTCCCAAGGTGCCAACCCACGTGCCGGTGTGCGTGCTGGGGAACTGCCGCGACATGGGCGAGCACCGGGCCGTCCGGCCTGATGACGTGCGCGACTTCCTCGGCGGCCTGGACAGGTGGGTGGGGCGGCCCACGGGGACGCGCCCCCTGCCCGCCCAGCTCCGCGGTCCCCGGGCAGGAGCTGTGCGGTGGGTGGTGACGGGCCGGCAGGAGGACCTGCGACCGAGGACAGCAGAACGAAGTGTTGGCAGCGGGCTTCCTGGCACCCAGCGGGCCTGCGGGGGCGGGGGGACCTCCGTCCCTCTCTGGGGCCGGGGGTTGTCGGGCTGATGCGGTGAGGCCCCTGCCTCCGCACGCGTCCAGGCCTGGTGTCGCCTGCTGTGCCCTCAGCTGTGAGCCCTGGGACGGTGGGGGCACTGCCTCGAGCCCGAGCCCAGGGCGGGGGAGGCGCCGGCATCAGGAGCAGCGTCACGCGGGTGTGGCCCTTGGCGTGGAGGGGCCCTGCCACCCACCACCGGCTGCCTCCACCTCCAGAGCCGCGCTTTCTTTTTGCACACAGGCCCCCGGGCTCCTCGTACTTCCACTACGCTGAGTCCTCCATGAAGAACAGCTTTGGCCTAAAGTACCTTCATAAATTCTTCAATATCCCGTTCCTGCAGCTTCAGGTGAGCATGGGCCGGAGCAGGCGGCCCTGCACCCTGGTACGGGGACGGGGCCACTGTCAGAACCGGTGTGCTGGTGCCGGCAGCCCCAGGATGGCCCGCTGCGTCCCGTCCCGTCCGCCGGCCTAGCCTGAGACCCAGGCCCCTAGATCCAGCTGCAGAATACAGGGATCCTTCAGATGCCCCTCGCAGGCCATTTCTGACCGATAAGGTGGGAACTGGAGGCGTAGGTGGGTGGGTGACCCGGCCCCGATCCCCTCGGGCCCGCACCGAGTCCTGCTGTCATGCCCTTGTGCCGGTCCATCTTCCCCACAGAGTCCGGTTTGCAGCCCTGCTGACCCCGGCAACCGCGCCCGTGCTCGGGAGTGATTCTCGGTGCGCAGGGAGGGCGGGGGGTGGTGCCGGGGCGCCTGGGCCCCTCACTCTGCTTCCCCCGATGCCAGCCTCTCGGGTCTCCCCAGTGCTTCTCTCCAAACCCTGGAAGCAGCGTTGGGGCACTGACGTGAGGCTGTCCCCGGTGTCCCTTGCAGCCCCCACCTCACGTGGAGCGTTGGCCTGAGCCTGCTCTGGGCTGGGAGAGCGTCTCAGGGAGCCCCACCCAGGGTCTGTCCGACATAAGGCCAGGTCCTGGGCTCTGAGGGGGAAGACCACAAAGGTGACTGCCTTTCTTGTCACATCATAGCGCAGGCATGCGACATTGCATCATCGTGCACACGGCCCCTCTGGGGCCCGGTGGCTGCCACTCCTTCCTCGGACTGTGTGGGCCTGCTCAGGGGACCTGGTGGTCTTCCCTCTGCTGGCTTTTTCCCTTGGGAGGGGAACGGGGGCCCCACACACAGGGTGCTTGGTGGTGGTTTCAGCTGGAAGGCAGGCTGGTACGGACTGACGGACTCCTCAGCAGTGCCCGCTGCCCCCGCACCCTGCTCTTGCCCCGGGACCCGCACGTGTCGCACACATCCCTTTTCTAGATCCCTGTAGTTTCCCATCCACGTGTGACAGGCACCCAGATCCCTAGGGGAACAGCCCGTGTTTCTTGCACCTGGCAGTCAGCGCCGCATGTCGCTGGAGGAAGCAGAACGGCCTGTGGGTCACAGGCGTGGCTAATGCCCATGGGAGGGCGCGTGTGCCGGAGCTCAGAGTGTGCAAGGACACGGCGGGAAGCCTGGTGTTAGGCCTGTTGGAGCCGCGTGGGCTCCTGGGGGCACCGTCCGTGTGTGGACGAGGTGCCGTCTCTCTGGGCGTTGCCCGCATCATTGACCCTGTTCTCAGAGCCACACCAAGCTGCTCGGGGGACCTGCTAGCCGCTGGGTCACCATCAAGGGCTGGCTAGTGGGGCACAAGGCTGAAGGGGTCTCTGCTTTGTTCTCTAGCGAGAGACCCTGCTCCGGCAGCTGGAGACGAACCAGCTGGACGTGGATGCCACGCTGGAGGAGCTGTCTGTGCAGCAGGAGACCGAGGACCAGAACTACGACATGTACGTGAGCCCCAGGGCGGCCTTCAGGCTCAGCCCTGCCTGCGGCTCCGGGCAAGGGCCAGCCTCCCTCCGGACGCCGTGAGCTCGGACCTTGCCAGCCAGCAGCGCCGAGCGCCTCCCTCCTGGGCAGACCTGACACCCTGAGTGGGTCGTGTGGCTCCAAAAAACCCGAGTCATTTCAGTCTGGATGTGGCGGTGGGCGGGGACCGGAGTGCACGCGGGATAGTCGTCCTCCCCGTGACGTCAGCCCTGCGGCCCTTCCTGCTCTCCGTGGCAGGGAGCTGTGTCACTCACGCCCAGCGCAGCGCATGCTTGTCCGGAACAGGCAGCCTGACTTGTACGTGGGCCTGCCTCCCTGGGGGAGCAGACCACCGGCCCCTCTAGACACTCCCTGGGGCCCACGGAGCACACCGGGGCCAGGCCTTGTTAAATTGACCTGACCGGATCCCAGGGCCTCCAAGCTGATGGGCATGCCCGGGGCCCATCCATGTACCAGAGGTGGTCGCTGTGCCGGCTGCCACTGAGCCAGGACAAGTGTGCGCCCAAGGCCCTGCTGAGAGCAGCTGCCCTCAGGTTTCCTGGCTCGGGCTGCCATGGGTTGGAGGTCAGTTTCCCCAACTGCAGAGCAGGCCCTCAGAGAGCTCCTTGACCTTGGGAGAGGCTGGCGGTGCTGAAGAGTGGGGGCCAGGGATGGAACCTTCTGGTCCTTGGTAGCAGAGGGAGGGAAGTTCCTGGCCACGCTCAGGCAGGCCTGGCGCGCTCCGGGGGCTCTGATGGCCACCCCCACAGCTCCTGGGAGAGGCCCTCGCTGTCAGGAGGGGGTGACCCCAAACTACTCCTCAACACAGGTGCTTCTGTTTTGTTGGGTTCCCACAGAAAGCACCTAAGTGCCCCCACTGCCCGTGCTCATGTGCTGGGCATGCCGGCTCCCCCAGCAGGTGTCTCTCCCAACATGGACTCACAGGAGGGCCTCTGGGTCTCCCCAGAGCCACATCCGTGTGCTGGTCCTGGACCTAGCCAGAGCGGAGGATCTGGGGGAACTTGGGCTTCTCGGGCAGTCCCCAGGGGAGCCCCATGTTGGGGGGCAGCCACCTGGCGGTGGAGCCCCCCGTGGTTGGCTGACCGAGCGAGAGCTCGGATACCTGGCACTGCCCAGCACGTTGCCCCCTGGGAAGATGGCAGCCGGAGCCTCCCCTCCACACGTGCCCCCCAGCCAGCCCTGGGGCCGTGCCGCCAGGGGAAGGCAGCCCTGCTGGGGGCTTAGCACTGCCGTCTCCATGAGCTCTCGCAGAACATGTGGGATCGGCCAAAGACTTGGGCCAGGGGCTGGGTTCCTCCCTCAGCCTGCCCCTCTTCTCTACCCCTAAATCCTAACTTGGAGGTGCACGGGGCCGGCCCACACCCACCCTTGTCGGTCCCCAGGGAGCCCGGCCAGCGAACGGGGCAGCTCTTCCTTGTCGACCTCCTGTCGGAAAGCCTGACCCCCAGATAGTAGGGCTCGTCACTGAGGCCCTGCTGATTTGGAGCCTCTGATTCAGGCTGCTCCCTATCTTGGGGGTTTGGGGCCCTCCCTGTAGCAGGTCCTGTGCCTACCGATGGATGGCCAGAGTCCAGGGTGTGGGTGCGGAGCCGCCCAGCCTGCCTGTCGGCACTCGCCACCCCTTCCCTGGGGGGACCCTCTGCTTGATGCTTGTGAGGGCTGATGAGCCCAAGGGCCAGGACACTGCTGTCACCTGCATCTCAGAGGAAGAGACTTCGGGGAAGGCAGACTGCTCACCGCCTGCTCTGTGTCTCCCCAGCTTCCTTGAGATGATGGAGGCACGCAGCCGAGGCCACGCGTCCCCACCGGCAGCCAACGGGCAGAGTCCGTCCTCGGGCTCCCAGTCTCCAGTGGTGCCTCCCAGCGCTGTGTCCACAGGGAGCTCCAGCCCCAGCACACCCCAGCCAGCCCCTCAGCTGCCCCTGCATACCCCCTCGGCCTTCCCCTGCCCCCCGCCCCCCACGG
>LNAC01000468.1:1232085-1309237 GCA_002007465.1 Ailurus styani | reverse complement strand
TGTTCAAGTGAAAACAAGCAATTTTAATTAAAACAAATGATAAACAGTATACATAACACGGTAGAATAACCTACCCCAGCCCCTGCCCTAACACTTGGCATTTACAGTGACGTGGATAGAACTGGAGAGCCTTACGCTGAGTGAAATAAGGCAGAAAAAGACAATTATATGGTTTCACGCATATGTGGAATATAAGAAACAGCACAGAGGATCACAGGGGAAGGGAGGGAAAACTGAATGGGAAGTCATCAGAGAGGGAGAAAAACCGTGAGAGACTCTTAACTCTAGGAAACTCTAGGGGATTAAGAGCACACATACCGTGATGAGCACTGGGTGACGCGTCTAAGTGTTGAACCACTATATCGTACACCTGAATCTAATATAACACCATATATTAATTATACTTGAGTTGAAAAATTAAATAAGAAAAAAGAGTGATTAATTAAATTAGTTATATTTTTATATAAAAAGTATCCGAGATGACAAAAAAGAAAAAGAAAGACCAAACAACCCAATATAAAAATGAGCAGACGGTGGACTCAACCAAGCACTTTACAGAAGAGGATATTTCATAGGATAAGCTTATGCAAATCTGCTTTAGTCATCAGGAAAATGTGAGTTAAAATTATAGGGAGATTCTAATACTAATCCACTGAAATGATCCAAAGAGGACTGACCCTATCAAGCAAAAATTGGGAAAACTGAAATATTCAGATATGGTTCTGGAGGGTAAATTGGGACAACTTGAGGAAACCATGTGGTAATATTTCCTAAATATAATATGCATGGTTCTGGTGTGGTGATTCCATCTTTAGGACGTGCCTTTGTCAAGCAGAATAACGGTATGCCCAGAGACCCCTGGGTGACTCACCCGGTTAAGCGACCGCCTTCAGCTCAGGTCATGATCCTGGAGTCCCAGGATCGAGTCCTGCATTGAGCTCCCTGCTCAGTGGGAGTCTGCTTCTCTTTCTGACCTTCCCCCTCTCATGCTCTCTCATTCTCTGTCTCAAATAAATAAATAAAATCTTAAAAAAAAAATAGCACCCCCAAAGATATGCATGTCCCAATCTCTGGTACCTGGGATTAGGTTACCTTACTTGGCAACAGGGACTTTGCAAGTGTGTTTAAATTGAAGATCATAAGATTGGGGAGGAGGGCTCATCCTGGATTACTGAGGTGGTCTCTGTCTAACACATGGGTCCTGACAGGAGCGAAGCATGGGGTCAGATTCCGGAGAAGAGGTGTGACAATGGGAGCTGGCATTTGAGCGACGAGTGAGTGATGGCTGAAAGGGACCACAGGTCGAGGACTGTGGGTGGTCTCTAGAAGCAGCAAACTGACCCTGGGCTCTCCAGAAGCAATGTTTTCCAGCCAAAACCTTGATTTTAACCCAACGAGACCCATTTGGGGCTTCTGATCTCCAGAACTGTAACATTATAAACTTAGGTGTTTTAAGGCACTAAATTGGAGGTAATTTCTTACATAAGCCATAAGCAGCTATTACAACATCAAAAGAAATGACTACATATGTGTACCAAAATACATTCACAAGACTGTTTCAAGAGCATTATTTGTTCAGTCTAAAACAGAAATCTCAGCTCTTTCCACAGTTTGGGTATTGTGGACATTGCTACAGATGAATGGATAAGGAAGATGTGATGATACACACACACACATTCCTATATATGTATGAGAATGTAACTCAGCCATCAGAAAGGATGAACACTTGGCATTTACAATGACGTGGATAGAACTGGAGAGCCTTACGCTGAGTGAAATAAGGCAGAAAAAGACAATTATATGGTTTCACGCATATGTGGAATATAAGAAACAGCACAGAGGATCACAGGGGAAGGGAGGGAAAACTGAATGGGAAGTCATCAGAGAGGGAGAAAAACCGTGAGAGACTCTTAACTCTAGGAAACAAACTGAGGGTTGCTGAAGGGGAGGGAGGTGGGGGCTAGGGGGTAACTGGGTGATGGGCATTAAGGAGGGCGTGTGATGGGATGAGCACTGGGTGTTAAACGCAACTGAAAAATTATTGAACACTACATCTGAAACTAATGATGTACTACATAATCATGGCTAATTGAATTTAAATTTAAAAAAAGAAGAAAGAAAAATAAATACATAAAGCTGGAAATCATCCAAACACCAATCAACAGTAGAATGGTTAAATACACAGTGGTCTAATCATTCAACAGAATACCGTACAGCCAGTGGAGGGGCGCCTGTGTGGCTCAGTCAGTTGAGTGTCTGCCTTCTGCGCAAGGTCATGATTCCAGGGTCCTGGGATCGGGTCCGAGTCAGGCTCCCTGCTCAGCAGGAATCCTGCTTGTTCCTCTCCCACTCCCTCTGCTTGTATTCCCTCTCTCACTGTGTCTCTCGGTATCAAATAAATAATTTTAAAATCTTAAAAAAAAAAAAGGATACCATACAGCCAGTGGAAATAAATGAGCTACTCTTATACACAATAATATGTGATGTAGGTGACTCCAGAGGGGTTCTGGCAAATGTGTAACACTGTCTCTCTGGGGAAAAAAAAATCTCTCTCTATATATATACATACATATACTTATTATGAATTTTACTACTATAAATGATGGGTAGGATGCAATCTACAAGTAATAAAATCTGTAATACTCCTTAGTGGAAATTCCATATTGCCAACTGATTCTCCATCGATTTTGTTGATTTTTGCTCAACTCCTGTATCTGTAGGCAGCCTGTGGGTCCGACCCTTAAACCAATGTAGCTCTGGCATGCTTGTTACTTGATCGTTGTACTTATGTTGAAGAATAAGACAAAAGAAAATTAAGATTCATGTCAAGACTTTCCTCATTTGTCAATGATGGAGCAACTTCTATACTGAATTGGATAACAGTTTTGAATACTGGAAGAATAGTTCCTCATTTTTGTGTGTGTGTTTCTTACAATGTAATTTAGGCTACAGACACAACATACTTTTAAGGTTAATCGGCTCTCTTAATTAACATTTTCTCCATCACTTTCTTAAGTCTAGACAATCAACAGAACCATAAAATAAAGCCCTAATTTAAAGTATTTGCAAATTTCTGTGATGCAAATACTCCCACCGTGGCCAATTTCAAGCTACCAATGTGACGTATTGAACACAAGGTTTGGAAGAAATACACAGCACTGCTCCTTACAATGATGCTTATTCCATGAAGTTACAATTAATTTACATAACCTCATGAGCATAGATAAAAGAAAAAAGTAGTTGAATAATTAGGAAGCAAAGAGTTTTGAGTATTTATTACCTTTGTTTTTAATGTAATTTGTTTAATTATGAGTTTTTATCCTGTAACTTTTATGTTATGTTTGACACCTGGTTTCTAAAATTCCCTAAAATTTAACAGTCAGCTCTTGAAAGCTGTTACAAAACACACTGATAGACAAACTTCAAAAAATAATATTGAATGAAATCAGCTAGACATAAAAAAATACCTATTGTATGCGTCCGTCTATGTAAAGTACTAAAAGAAGGGTAACTTAACTATTATGTTAGATGTCAGGACAGTGGCCCAGCTAAGCCCAGTCTAGATCAGCTGATCCCCAGACACATAAATGAACCCAGCTTAGATTAGCAAAGCCACACATCCGTGGCAGTAGTGATTTCTGTCTTAAAGAGTCATTGAATTCTGGGATGTTTTGTTATGAGCATTTTTGTGGCAATAGCTAAATGATTCAGAAATCGCACCCTCTCCTTTGGGGAGCAGGGTAAAAAGGGCAATGTCCAGAAGGCAATGTTTGGGATGCTGGGAATTCTATTTCTTGACCTCTGTTCTGGCTATAGCCTGTGTTGGCTTTGTGACAATTCACTGAGCTGCACTTTTTTTTTTTTTTTAAGATTTTATTTATTTATTTCACAGAGGGAGAGAGATCACAAGGAGGCAGAGAGGCAGGCAGAGAGAGATGGGGGGAAGCAGGCTCCCCGCTGAGCAGGGAGCCCGATGCGGGCCTCGATCCCAGGACCCTGGGATCATGACCTGAGCCGAAAGCAGAGGCTTTAACCCACTGAGCCACCCAGGCGCCCTGAGCTGCACTTTTGATTCGCACACTTTTCTTTATGTGTGTTTTGCCGCAACAACAAAAAAATTACTTAAAAAATACAACTGGCTGATGAATTCATGGAAAAATGTTCTTAGGGTTCTCCAGAGAAACAGAACCAATATGTATGTACATGAATGTGTGTGTGTGTGTGTGTGCGCACGCGCCCGCGTGTGTATCTGTGAGAGGTTGAATAGTCCCACCATCTGCCATCTGCAAGCTGAAGACCCCAGAAATATGGTGGAATAATTTGGTCTGAGTCCAAAGACCTGAAGACCAGCAGACCCAATGGTGTAAGTTCCAGTCCAAGAGTTGAAGAAGGTGAGTTGAGATGTTCCAGCTCAAGCACTGAGGCAGCGAAAAAAGGGTGAATTCTTCCCTCCTCTACTTTTTGTTCTGTTCAGGCTTTCAGTGGACCGAATGATGCCCACCCATATCAGGGGAGGGCAAACTGTTTTATGGAATCCACCTGTTCAAATGTTACCAGAAATATCCAGAAATAACCCCACAGACACACCCAGGAATAATGTTTAATCTCTGCACCCTCTGGCAGGTCAAATTGACACATAAAATTAACCATCACAACCTATAATCAAAAATATTAAAATTAAAATAAGTAAATGCCATTTCCACCTAAAAATTGGCAAAAATGTTTAAGAAAATGAGCATCTTTAATATGTTGGCCTGTCACCAACATATTAAAATGCTTAGTATACCAACATCTTGGTGGGGTGATTATATACTGATACAAATTTTTTAAAGAGTTATTTGGCAAGTTTATCAAATACTTATCAAAATATCTCTTGACTCATAATCTCACATTTGGAAGTTTACAGTAAGGGAATCATTTAAATCATTTGCAAAGATTTAGTTATTAGCATGTTGATCATGGGTTGCTTTTGATAGTGAAAAAATTAAATGTCATTAAGTTGTGATTAATTAATCAAGAAGGTACATTCCTGCAAGTGTAGCCAATTTAATACAAAGGAAAGCATATACTTAATTCTACAGAATGTCGTTCATGATCTACTACTTAATGGAAAGAAAGAATTTTATAGAATAATATGTATAGTATAACCTAGTTTTTGTAAATAGAGCTTTATTTATGTAGCTAGGTTTACATGTTAGGTGTTAAAGATAATGGATGGTAAGGCAAGTAAGTAGGTAGATATGGAGATAAGTAGGTAGGTAGAAAACCAAAAATGTGCCAGGAGACACACCAAAACACTGATAGTTTTTTGTTTTTTGTTTTTTGGTTTTTTTTTAAGATTTTATTTATTTGACAGACAGAGATCACAAGTAGGCAGAGAGGCAGGCAGAGAGAGAGAGGAGGAAGCAGGCTCCCCGCCAAGCCGGGAGCCCGATGCGGGCCTCGATCCCAGGACCCTGAGATCATGACCTGAGCCGAAAGCAGAGGCTTTAACCCACTGAGCCACCCAGGCGCCCTCACTGATAGTTTTTATAACTGGATAATTTCCATTTACTGCTCTTACTTCTATTTCCTAATTTCTTCTCTGATGTGTGTGTATTTTGCTTAACTCAAAGTGACTAACACGAGCATCACCACCAACAAAAGAGTATAAATCCTTCATGTCAGGTCAAGTGTTGCTGCCAAATGAGCTTTTCAGAGCTTCGTGTATCTTGCAGTTTCTACTAAAGGATCCTTGACTGTAACGTGTTTGCATTAGAACTTTATTACCTGCTTCCTCTACCTGACCAGGTGGCCGCAGAACACGCCCACTGGGACGCTGCTTTTGTTCATTTCTTTTCTCCAATCCTTACCCCTGTGCTCCACCAAGATCCTACTTCCGGGTCTGGATTTCTAGACATAGAAATCCACGTTGTTGTTCTACTGCTTCTGCCTGAAACAAGCTCCGCGTCCCTGGGTTCCATTTTAAACAGTATCTTCCAAAATCCTGTGATAGTCTGATTCACCACGCGCTGTTCTAACTCCATTCACTTTATTTACTCTGCATCTTCTATTTAATAAATATCTGAGGTCGTAAGTTTTACCTCTAGCTCCTTTCCTTACTGTTTTCTCATGTGAATCACCAGATACTCATTTCCTTGCCATAACTGCTGTTTTCCATAATATTTCTATCCATGTCGCTGTTTCTCCTCTGTTGCTCATTCAGTTTAAATCACTCTTGATCTGATTAACGAGCCTTTAGGCAGATAATAATACAAGAGCTATTAAAATATAGATCATATGTTTATATCACACATTTTCTATTTTTATTTTTAAATGTATTTTTTAAGACCTAAAAATTTTTTAAAGCTTATTTATTTACTTAAGTCATCTCTATACCCAATGTGGGGCTCAAACTCGTAACCCGGAGATCAAGAGTCACGTGCTCTTCTGACTGAGGCCATCAGGCACCCCTCACCATGTTTTTTAAAATATGAATTCCTTAATTACTCTCAAGGATTTTAATTATTAATAAAATTGGAAACTAGGATCACTTGGTTTCAAAACATCTGTTTAAATATAGGGAGAATGTCGTCACTGTTCCCGAATGTTAACATTGGTGCAGGGAAAGAAAGGGACAGTCTGGGTGTCCGCATCAAGGCACCACGGGTGGGGTGCCAGGATTGAGAAGGAGGCTGGCAGACGAGCTCATTGTCCTCAGACCCCAGCCATGTTACTGCATTAGAACCTTCCCCAGGCCCAGTCCTGCATCGTGGTGCTTTACGTTACAAAGCCACCCACCTGTATTTTAAACCTTGTGCAAATGAACCATTTGCCTATGTGATCGTGTTACTTATGGCATGTCTTTCACTGACAAATACGCAAGAGCTTTAAAACCCACACTTACACAGAATTATGGCTACTTCAGACCCAACCCAGAAAGGACGTGAGAGTACTTCATATCTTAATATGAACCGTCACAAACTCTTTCTGAGATCACACATCTGATTCGTTAAATACAGCTTAACCCACTTCTGATCTGAGTTGGAAGCTTTGGAAGCAAAGCTGGAATGGCACTTCCAGGGATTTTGTGTGAGGACTTTTCTGTGAACCGAAGATGTGTGACTTAGAGAGAAAGCTAAGAGAGACTTGGGTGCATTCCTAATATTTAGTTTTAACTCATAAACCTCTCTAAGAAATTGACAACTTTTAGGCATGTTTGGTAGCCCTTATTGGCTTCATATTTTCTCAAATGCAAACTTGTGATCTTCAAAAGACCTGTGTTTTGAAGATATTAGTTACTGCATGTTATGGTTTGGAGGAAGAAGATGGGTGGGGTGAGGGACTGGGGTGGACAGAGCAGAAGTGACTTTCCCTGGGTTACCCAGCTGGTCAGTGGCTCCCAGGGCCTTAAACATTATAATCCCACGCGCACTGTCCTGGGAAGTAAATGTACAAATAAACAGCATAGTAAGTGAAAGTTAATATTAAAGGTATTGAAACAAAGAGTTTTAAAGATAACATTTAGTTAAGAATTCAAGAGAGTGACCAAAAATTCTCCACCACAATCATCATGAACCTACTTTTCATCCTCTAATCCCTCCTGGTGGGCTTCAGTTTTCTAGTGCTTTCCAACACTCATTCTAGGGATTTGCAGGAAGTCATAATTGAAAGGGGATGGAAGCCAGCTATGCTGTCCCTCCAAGCTTCCCCAGGCTGACCCTAACCTTGTGCTATAGCCAGGCATTCTGAGAAGGGATGCCCGTCTCCTCTTGGAACAACAGCTGACCATCTGGTGCCAATTAGCTCAGTGTCTTGGCAATAAATTAGCCCAACTCGGGGTCTGCGTCTGGCCTCCATGTTGATGGGCCTATCACAGTTCTGCTCAAGTGGAAGCATCTGAGAATCCCACCATCTGTTCCTGGAGAGGGCTGTCCCAGGATTGGCAGAGAACCCAAAGCCCGGAGGGAATGACGCTGATGCAACATCGGGCCCTCATGACATTAATGTTAGATACTAAAGACGGGTGTGTGCCCTCCTTCCTGCTTTGAACCTGCAGACAAAGCTACAGTAGACCCAGGTAGAAAGATCATTACCCCTTGCTCCTCTGAAGGAGATCACTGGAAAGAACCAGGCCTCCAGTCTCAACCTCCTCAGTCTCCTGCCTCTCAGCATGGACTTGGACACCAGGCCGCTTGGGGATACAATCTCCCTTGCACTTGTCAACTAATGATTGAACTCAACCAAACCTTATCTTCCTCATCAGTGAAAGGAAATAGTAATAGGAACTCTCTCTTAAGAACATTTAGAAGATCGAACGAGATGATAGATGTAAAAGAGTGCTCTATTTCATCAGTACTGACCATTATTATTGGCTGTGGGACCACAGGGCAAGGTCAGGGTACGTGCCTTCCTCAGTAGATAGACCAACAGAGAGACCTCCTTAGTGAGTCCCCAACCAAGGTTCAGTAGGATTTTCCTCTCTCTGGGCACCAGGATGTTAGTTCTGCTCAGTACTTAAGTACACCCGCATTGGAATCAAGATGAAATTCTGGCTTCTCTGCCTACAGCCTCATGACCTTGGGCAAAAGACTTATCACTTCAGAGCCTTATTTTTCTTACCTGTGGAATGAGGATAACAATATCTGTGCCTCTTAGGTTTGGGGCCTAAGCTGGTGCATGGATAAATTGTATGTGTTCCCTAAACTGTCAGGCTATTCCTACTGTCGTATTATTTTTCTAATTATCATTTTCTCTAGTTCGAGTATAGTAGGTCAGGAAGATAAATTAGGATTATGGAACAGAGACTTTTTGTCAGGCGTGAATCCTTTCTGATAAAAAGAGGGAGAAAAATCTAGAAAAGATGCTCTAGGAAAAGAGGTAAATGGAAACCAGGGAAATTCAGTTTTTTGATGTTGGATCCTTCTTCCTCTTCTGTCTTCCTTTCTTTCTCTTTCTCTCTCTCTCTCTCTCTCTCTCTCTCTCTCTCTCTCTCTTTCTTAAATACATTAGGCTTTCAATGGAAACAATTTGAGTGAAGGAATTTAGTTGAATGGGATTACATTTCAAAGCATTTGGGGTTTTATTTTTTGTAAAAAAGAAATCTGTCAAATATTTGCAAGTTGTATGTCTAATAAGGAACTAATATCCAGCGTATATAAGGTACTCCTTCAGCTCAGTAAGAACAGTTACACAAACAACCCAATTTCAAAGTGGGCAAAGGACTTGAATAGACATTTTTCCAAAGATATAAAAATAGTCAATAATTATATGTTTATCTTTTCCATACACAAATCATTTGTTGACTGCATGTATAGCAGATATGTTCTCCAAGGTTGTCTGTCTTTTTGGTCTGAATCTTTGATTTGAAAATTTTTTATTTTAAAATGTTGTTGGGGCGCCTGGGTGGCTCAGTGGGTTAAAGCCTCTGCCTTCAGCTCAGGTCATGATCCCAGGGTCCTGGGATCGAGGCCCGCATCGGGCTCTCTGCTCAGCAGAGAGCCTGCTTCCTCCTCCTCTCTCTGCCTGCCTCTCTGCCTACTTGTGATCTCTCTCTCTGTCATATAAATAAATAAAATCTTTTAAAAATAAATAAATAAATAAATAAATAAAATTAAAAAAATAATAAAATGTTGTTGAATTTGTTAATCTTTAAGTTGTGGTTTCTGCTTTTTCTTTAATAAACTCTTTTATTAAACTCTAGTAAACTCAAGTCATAAAGATATTTTTCTATATTCATAAAGATATTTTCTATATCAAAAACATTTTCTATATATATGTTTTTGAAACCTTTTCTAGATTTTGCATTTCACAGTTAGAACTTGAATCATCTTGGAGTTATGGGGTGCTTTTTGGTGTGAGTTTAGGTTTTTTTTTCCCTATAAATAACCTATAAATAACCATTTTTTCCCTATAAATAATCAGTTTTTACGTATTTTAATTCTATGTCATATTAGACCTATAAAACATTACTCTTATTGGTTCATACAGCCACTTAAAAATACATTTTCCCATATAATTATCACTTTCTCTGCTTTTTATTCCTTGCATCTTCCTTCTACTTAAAGAATATCCTTTACAATTTCCCTAAACTCTCCAATGTCTGGGGCTCCTGGGTGGCTCAGTTGGTTAAGTGTCCAACTCCTGATTTCAGCTCAGGTCATGATCTCAGGGCGGTGGGATTGAGCTCCATGTCGGGCTCCATGCTCAGTGTGGAGTCTGCTGGAGATTCTCTCTCTCTCCCTCTCCCTCTACACACCCCACCCAACTCACATGCTCTCTCTCTTTCTCTCAAATAAGTAAAAAATCTTAAAACATAAACTCTCCGATGTCTGCTGGTGGCAACCTGAGTTTTTATTAACTTAAAAATGGCTTTATTTAGCCTTCACCTTTGAAAGGTGAAGGCTTTGGCTGGAGGTGTGTGTCTGTGCATGTGCATACTTCTCTTCACCCAGCACACTGAAAATGCTCTGTTTTTGTCTGACTTCTACAGCTGCAATTGAGATTTATTGAGCTAATGGTTGCTTCTTTGAAGATACCCTCTCTCTTCTCTCTGATTGCTTTTAAGATCTCCTCCCTGTCAGTTTTTCTGCTGTTCCATTATGTGAGCTATTTGTCAGACCTTTGCATGTGCATTTGTGTCTTTTGAAAGTTCTTGAAAAACTGTAACTATTGCATGATCAAATATTGTCTCTGCCTCATCTCATCTGTCTTATCTTTTTTCTTTCCTTCTGAACATCTTGTTATACCCATGTTAGACTTCCTCACTTTACATTTCTTGCTTCGTAACTTTGCTTTCAAATGCCCCATCTCTTCCTCTTTCTATGGGATATTTAGTAAGTTCTTAAGATCCATATTTTATTCTTAAGATCCAATTCTCTCTTTTGTCATGTCTAATGTGTTAAACTCATCCATTCAGATATTTATTTCACTTACTACATTTCTTTCTAGACATTCTGCTTCATTCTTTTTCGAATCTCCTTGGCCATTGAAGTTTGTTTCTTTTTTAACATGGAAAGCATGGTTATTTTAATTCTGTGTCTGATAATTCCAGTATCTGAGCTCTTTACAAGTCTATCTCTATTGTTGTTTGCAATGGTTCTCACTCGTGCTACCTGGTTTCCTTAAATATTTATGATATTTTTCTGTGAGCTGCTTGTTTTCCTTGGAAATGTATTTGAGAAAGTTCTTGGAGGACTAAGAATTCCTAATTCTGGAGAGAGGAGTTAAAATGGCAGAACCTGAACTTGTTTTGTCCCTCAAACACGTAGTTTTCAAATTCTTCTGAACACCCAAGAAGTCAGTCAGAGGTCTTAGAAAACAAAAACTGCAAGTCTGCGAGTAGAAATGCAACCACCTTTTGGAAGGTAGGAGGTGTGGAAGTTCACCTGTGGGAGACAGAGCTGTGGATGCAGTAGTGGAGAGAGTGCCTGCTTACAGAGACTAGCATAAAGTATTAGAGGCAGAGCACAAAATCTGAACTTTTAAGTTCGCTATTGTGGGGGTCGTGGCTGGATTAAAGGCACTCAGGTGGTGAAGAGGGGCAGAATCCCAGGAGTGACAGGAGGGTCTAAGCATCCCCCAGGTCACAGGAAGAGCGAGTGGTAGCCAAGTTGCTATGCTTTTCCCAGGCATAGGAGCTAGGAAGCCAGCAAAGAGCAGGGGATCTTGGTCCTGGCTTTCTGCTAGAAAGTGTGAGCTGCCATTTGGGCGTGGGACTGCTTTCCTGGGACGGGCTCCAAAGCGCAGTGAGACCCTCCCCTGGAGGAACAGTACTGTGGGTGGGGGTTCCTGAAATCTGGAGTTTTGAAACTTGGTTCTGCGCCTTAGATAAAAAGCTCAGACATGGGCAGGATGAATGCAGGGTTCAGACAGAAACCAGGGAAATAAATAGGGTGATTGCTTTTCTGTGAGGGCTCACTGCAAAGTAAGGGGTGCAGACTTTCACCTCAAGGGTACACAGCTCAAGGGTACACAGAACAGGGCGCAGCCATTTTCATCCCTCCCATCAGTGGGGAAAGCCTTCAGGGAGCAACACAGCGCCACCACCTGGGAGCATATACACCTAGCCCAGCCCCTCCGGCGCCCGTGGAGGCACATTTCCACTAAAATAAGTTGGCTTAAGAGTCCGCATGCCGGGCCCCTCCCCCAGAAGAACAGCACAAACAACTGGCTCACACCAAGTTTACTGACCATAGTGTGCTGCAGAGCTTCAGATCTAGGAAAAATCAGATGGAGCTTCCTTTTTATTTTTATTCTTTATTTCTTTTATCCTTATTATTTTTTCATTTATTTTCTTATGTTTTCCAATTCCTTTTTAAAATTTTTATTACTAATTTTTAAAATATATATATACTTTTCATATATGTATCATTTTTTCTAATTTTATTTTATTTTATTTTGGGACTTAGATTCTTTTAACAAGCAGACCAAAACACACCTAGGATCTAGTTGACATTTTTAAGACTTTATTTATTTATTTATTTATTTATTTATTTATTTATTTTGAGAGAGAGCATGAGTGGGGGGAAGGGGGCCAAGGGAGAGGGACAAGCAGACTCCCTGCTGATCAGGGAACCTGACTCTGGGCTTGATCTAGGACCCCAGGATAGTGACCTGGGTCAAAGGCAGATGCTTAATGGGCTGAACCACCCAGGCACCCTTGATCTGGTTTTTTCTGGGGGGGTGGGAGGTTCTTGTTTTGTGTTTTTGTTTTTCTTATTTTTTTCTCTTTGTTTTTGTTTTTTGTTTGTTTTTGTTGTTCTTTTTTCTCTCTCCTTTTCTTTTCTGGACAAAACAACAAGGGAGAGGAATTCACCCCAAAAGAAATCAAAAGTAGAAATTTAGAATCAATAGTAGAAAGTAGAATCAATAGACATAAGGAAGATGTCTGAACTAGAATTTAAAACAATTATGAGGATACTACCTGAGCATGAAAAAAGCATAGAAGACACTAGAGAATACTTTACTACAGAGATAAAAGAAATAAAATCTAGTCATGCCCAAATTAAAAATGCTATAGCCGAGATGCAAACTCAAATGGATGACACAACAGTGAGGATGGATGAAGCAAAGGAGCGAATCAGTGATATAGAAGATAAAATTATGGGAAATAATGAAGCTGAAAAGAAGAGGGAGAGAAAGGTAATGGACCACGAAGGTAGATTTAGAGAACTGAGCAACTTAGTAAAACATAATAACATTTATAACATAGGAGTCCTAGAAGATGAAGAGAGAAATAAAGGGGCCGGAGGCTTATGTGAACACATTATAGCTGAAAGCTTCCCTAATCTGGGGAAGGACTCAGACATCAAAATCCAAGAAGTACAGAGACTCTCACTAAATTCAACAAAAGCTGGCCATTGCCAAGGCATATAAGAGTCAAATTCACAAAATACACAGACAAGAAAAGAAACCTGAAAACAGCAAGGGGAAAAAAAATTCCTTAACCTACAGGGGAAGACAGATTAGGTTCACAGCAGATCCTGTCCACAGAGACCTGGCAAGCCAGAAAGGAGTGGCATGAAATGTTCAATGTGCTGAACGGGAAAAATCTGCAGCCAATAATACTTTATCCAATTGGCTAAGTGTCTGTCTCTGGCTCAGGTCATGATCTCAGGGTCCTGGGATCAAGCCCTGTATCAGGCTCCCTGCTCAGCGGGAAGCCTGCTTCTCCCTCTCCCAGTCCCCCTGCTTGTGTTCCCTCTCTTGCTGTGTCTCTCTCTATCAAATAAATAAATAAAATCTTTAAAAGAAATAATACTTTATCCAGCAAGGCTGTCATTCAGAATAGAAGGAGAGATAAAGAGTTTCCCAGACAAAAACAAAAGTGGTTCATGACCACTAAACCAGCCCTGCAAAAAATATTAAGGGGAATTCTTTAAGTGAAGAAAAAAAGACCAAAAGCAACAAAGGCTAGAAAGGAACAGAGAACATCACCAGACACACCGCCGCTACAGGTAACACAACAGCACCAAATTCATACCTTTCAGTAATCACTCTGAATGTTAATGGACTAAATGCCCCAATCAAAAGGCATAGAATATCAGAATGGATAAAAAAACATAACAAAACAAACAAACAAAACAAGATCTATCTATATGATACCTACCAAAGACTCATTTTACACCTAAAGACACCTACAGATTGAAAGTAAGGGGATGGACAACCATCTATTGTGCTAATGGATATAAAAATAAAGCCAGAGTAGCCATACTTATATTGGACAAGTTAGATTTTAAACCAAAGACTGAAACAAGATATGAAGAAGGGCAATGTATCTTAATTAAGTGGTCTATATATCAGAAGATCTAACAATTGGGGGTGCCTGGATACCTCAGGTAGCTAAGTGTCTGCCTTCAGCTCAGGTTATGATCCCAAGACTCTGGGATCCAGCCCTGCATCAGATTCCCAGCTCAGTGAGGAGTCTGCTTCTCCCTCTCCCTCTGTTCTTCCCCCTGCCCCTCCTCCACCTCTCCCCTTGTTCATGCTTGTGCTCTCTCTCTCTCAAGTAAATAAATAAAATCTTTTTAAAAAATCAAAGAAAAAAAAAGATCTAACAATTGTAAATATTTATGCCTTCAGCTTGGGAGCACCCAAAAATATAAATCAGTTAATAACAAACATAAAGAAACTTATTGATAATACAATAATAGTAGGAGATTTTAACACCCCACCTATAGCAATGGACAGACCATCTGAGCAGAAAATCAGCAAGGAAAAAAATGGCTTTAGATGAAACACTGGACCAGAGACTTAACAGGTATATACAGAACAATTCACCCTAAAGCAGCAGAATACACATTCTTCTTGAGTGCACATGGACATTCTCCAGAATAGATCACAAATCAGCCCTCGAACAAGTAGGAAAATATGGAAGTCAACCACAAGAAAAAATTTGGAAAGACCTCAAATACATAGAGGTTAAAGAACATCCTACTAAAGAAAGAATGGTTTAACCGGGAAATTAAAGAAGAATTTTAAAAATACATGGAAGCAAATGAAAATGAAATCACAACACCCCAAAACCTTTGGGATGCAGCAAAGGCAGTCCTAAGAGGGAAGTATATTGCAGTAGAGGCCTATCTCAAGAAGCAAGAAAAGTCTCAAATACGCAATCTAACCTTACACCTGAAGGAACTAGAAAAGGAACAGCAAATAGAGCCTAAAGCCAATAGAAGAAGGGAAACAATAAAGATTAGAGCAAAAATAAATTATGTAGAAACAAACAAAAAGAAAGCCAGTAGAACGGATTAACAAAACTAAGAGCTGGTTCTTTAAAAGAATTAATAAAATAGACAAATCCCTAATCACATTTATCAAAAAGAAAAGAGAAAGGAGGGCGCCTGGGTGGCTCAGTGGGTTAAAGCCTCTGCCTTTGGCTCAGGTAATGATCTCAGGGTCCTGGGATCAAGGCCCGCATAGGGCTCTCTGCTCAGCAGGGAGCCTACTTCCTCCTCTCTCTCTGCCTGCCTCTGCCTGCTTGTGATCTCTCTCTCTCTGTGTGTCAAATAAATAAATAAAATTAAAAAAAAAAGAAAAGAGAAAGGACCCAAATGGATAAAATCACGAATTATAGAGGAGAGATCACAACCAATAGCACAGAAATATAAACAATTATAACAGAATACTATGTAAAATTATATGCCAACAAACTGGACAATCTGGAAAAAAAGGACAAATTCCTAGAAACTTATAAACTACCAAAACTGAAACAGGAAGACATAGAAAATTTGAACAGACCCATAACCAACAAGGAAATTGAATCAGAAATCAAAAATCTCCCAACAAACAAAAGTCTTGGGCCAGATGATTTCCCAGGGGAATTCCATCAGACCTTTAAAGAAGAGTTAATATCTATTCCTGTTAATATAATTCCTGTTAATAATAAGAGTTAATATCTATATCTTAGGTTGCAGGGATGGTTCAATATTCACAAATCAATCACTGTGGTACACCATATTAATAAAAGAAAGGATAAGAACCATATGATCCTATAAACAGAGGCAGAAAAAGCATCTGACAAAATACAGCATCCTTTCCTGACAAAAATGCTCAACAAAATAGGGATAGATGGACCATAACTCAACATCAAGAAGGCCATATATGAAAGACCCACAGCTTATATCATTCTCAGTGGGGAAAAACTGAGAGCCTTTCCCCTAGAGTCAGGAACAAGACAAGAATGTCCATTTCCAGTATCACTATTTAACATAGTACTGGAAGTCTTAGCCTCAGCAATCAGACAACAAAAAGAAATAAAAGACATCTAAACTGGAAAAGAAGAAGCCAAACTTACACTATTTGCAGATGACATGATACTCTACATAGAAAACCCAAAAGACTCCACCAAAAAGTTGCTAGAACTCATACATGAATTCAGCAAATTTGCAGGGTATAAAATCAAAGTGCAGGAATCTGTTGCATTTCTATACACCAATGACAAAACAGCAGAAAAAGGAATCAAGGAATGGATCCCATTTGCAATTACACCAAAAACAATAGGATACTTAGTCATAAGTCTAAATAAAGAGGTAAGAGATCTATACTCTGAAAACTATAGAACACTTATGAAAGAAATTGAAAAGGACACAAAGAAATGGAAAAGCATTCTATACTTATGGATTGGAAGTACAAACAAAATGTCTATACTACCTAAAGCAATCTACACATTTATTAATGCATTTTAATACACCAGAATTTTTCACAGGACTAGAATAAACAATCCTAAAATTTGTATGGAACCACAAAAGGCCCTGAATAGCCAAAGCAATTCTGAAAAAGAAAAGCAAAATTGGAGGCACCACAATTCTGGATTTCAAACTATATTACAAAACTGCAATTGTCATGGCAGTATGGTACTGGGATGTCTGGGTGGTTCAGTCAGTTTCCCATCTGACTCTTAATTTTGGCTCAGGTCATGATCTCAGGGCCTTGGGATTGAGCCCCACAACAGGCTACCCACTCAGTGGGGAGTCTGCTTGGACTCTCTCCCTCCCTCTGCCCTTCCCCCCAACAAAGGAATACATCTTAAAGGAAAAAAGTATGGTACCAGCAAAAAAACAGAAACATAGATCAATGGAACAGGATAGAGAACCCAGAAAATGGACCCACAACTATACGGTCAACTGATCTTCGACAAAGCAGGAAAGAATATCCAATGGAAAAAAGAAAGTCTCTTCAACCAATGGTGCAGGGAAAACTGGACAGCAACATGCAGAAGAATGAAACTGGACCATATTCTTATACCATAGAAAAAAATAAATTCAAAATGGATGAAAAACCTTAATGTGAGATAGGAAATCATCAAAATCCTAGAGAAGAACACAGGCAGAAACCATAGCAACTTCTTACTAGACAGTTCACCACAGGCAACAGAAACGAAAGCAACAATAAACTATTGGGACTTTACCAAGATAAAAATCTTCTGCATAGCAAAGAAAACAATCAACACTAAAAGGCAGTCTATAGAATTGGAGAAGATTTGCAAGCAACATATCTGATAAAGGGTTAGTACCCCAAATCTACAAAGAACTTAACAAACTCAACACCCAAAAAACAAATAACCCAGTTAAGAAATGGACAGAAGACGTGAATAGACACTTTTCCAAAAAAGACATCCAAATGGCTTACAGGCACATGAAAAGATGCTCAGCATCAGTCATCATCAGGGAAGTGCAATCAAAACCACAATGAGATACTATCTCAAGCCTGTCAGGATGGCTAAAAGCAACAACACAAGAAACAACAGGTGTTTGGCGAGAATGTGGAGAAAGGGGAACTCTCTTGCAGTGTTTGTAGGAATGCAAACTGGTGCAGCCACTCTGGAGAAGAGTATGGAGGTCCCTCAAAATGTTAACAGTAGAATTACCCTACAACCCAGCAATTGCACTACTAGGTATTTACCCAAAAGATACAAAAATACAGATTTGAAGGGATACATGCACCCCAATGTTTATAGCAGTATTATCAACAATAGCTAAACTACGGAGAGAGCCCAAAATTCTATTGAATGATAAATGGATAAAGAAGATGTGGTATTTATCTATAATGGAATATTACTCACCCATCAAAAAGAATGAAATCTTACCATTTGCAACAACATAGATGGACCAAGAGAATGTCATGCTGAGTGAAATACGTCAGTCAGAGAAAGACAAATACCATATGATTCACTCATATGTGGAATTTAAGAAAGAAAACAGATGAACATACGGGAAGAGGATAAGAAAAAGGAGAGAGGTACAGAAGTCATAAGAGATGATAAGAGCAAACTGAGGGTTGATGGAGGGAAGTGGGTGGGGGATGGGCTAGATGGGTGATGGGCATTAAGGAGGGCACTCACTGTTGTTGTTGTTTTTTTAAGATTTTATTTATTTGACAGAAGCAGGAGAGCACAAGCAGTGGGAGCAGCAGAGGGAGAGGGAGAAGCAAGCCCCCCATCGAGCAGGGAGCCCTATGCAGAGCTCAATCCAAGTACCTTGGGATCATGACCTGAGCCGAAGGCAGTCCCTTAACCAGCTGAGCCACCCAGGCACCCCAAGGAGGCATTCATTGTGATGAGACCTGGGTATTGTATGTAAATGATGAATCACTGAATTCTACTCCAGAAACCAGTATTGCATTGTATCTTAAATTTAAAAAAAAAAGAATTCCTAATTCATCTGGAATTAAAGCAGAACTCTCTGTAGAGTCAGTTATTTTGTCAGATGCCCTGGGAGACCATTAGCGCAGTGTCCCTTTGAGCTGCATTTCCCCTTGAGTGCTATTGTTTTATCCAGGTGGGGTGAGTCTGCTGCAAATGTGTGTAAGGTCGGGCGCCTGGGTGGCTCAGTGGGTTAAAGCCTCTGCTTTCAGCTCAGGTCATGATCTCAGGGTCCTGGGATCAAGGCCCACATCGGGGTCCCTGCTCGGTGGGGAGCCTGCTTCCCCCTCTCTCTGTCTGCCTGCCTCTCTGCCTCCTTGTGATCTCCCTCCCTCTGTGAAATAAATAAATAAAATCTTTTTTAAAAAATGTGTGTAAGGTCTAGCCTGTGGCTACAACTTCCCATGGGTAGGGTTTCCTCTCTGCTGGACCCCGAGGAGCTGGGTGGTTTTCCTTGCAGTGCTGTGGTGTAGGTAAGGGGAGACTTGGGTATATTTCCAGATCAAGCTGACACTGAAGGTGTGATTCTCTGCGGTCCCAGCTTTGGGGGACCAGGGTCTTCTGGGATGTGCCACTTTGGCTGTCCCGCGCTGTGTCTCTGTCCTAGGCTCCACAAAGCAGCGAACACGGGAGCTCAGGGTCACCAAAGTTGGCAAATGCCCCAGGCTGAGAGCTGACTCTGCTACTTCCCTCCGTTTCCAAGTTCCCTTGGATTCTGCCCTGTGTATGCCTTGATTTCTTGCCATCTCATCAGCGCTTTGAAGAAGTCTTTGATTTTCAACCTTTTAAGTTATTTTCAGCAAGAGGGATGATTTGTGTAATTAGGTTGCCATATTGCCAGAAAGAGAACCCTGCAGGGCTTGCTTGTGTGAAACATAAAGAGAAGAAAATGATGCTTAATAAAATGCACATGTTGGTAAATAAAAGTCTGCTTTAATTTTGTAAACAGTTATTTCAATCCTACTGTGCGACTAACACACATCGTGACTTTTGCTTCTGTCCCGGGTGGTGTGAAGGGCTACAAGTGACTTGTAGCCAACCAGGTGACTTTCTCGGGAAGAGAGAAAAGACATGTGAAAGAGGAAGTGGATGACAGAATCGAGCAGGACGATTTCCTTCCCTTGTTTAGGATTGTGACATTCCCAAGTGAAGGGGAGTAAATCTATACCAGCGCAGACTAATTATAGGAGTAGAAACAAATACTCTTGAATAAATCACATTAATCTTCTGACTTTCTTAAATCAGACTTATAAAAATATATAAAGTTTACCTGCTAACTTCCCCCTAAATAGAGTCACAGAAAGTAAACTAGATGTGAATTCTTTTCTCTTTCACCCACGTATAAAGATGACTTTTGTCTAGGTGAGAGTGGGAGGCACCAGCTCCAAGGTCTCCTATTTTAACTCATCAAAAAATGAGCAAAAACACCCCAAACTCCCAGACAGGGGGAGTCTGCTCTCTAAGGAACCACGTGCTGTCATCCGCTTCATGGATGCTCGCCTTCCGTGTAGGGAGACGCTGGGTTTTCTTCTTTTGGGGGGCAGATGGGGTCTGTAGATGGTATTCCAGTGCCCTGGGGGCTGCGGACCAGGATTCGAGACCTTTCCACAGATTGTGTGTTTAAGCCTTATTCACAAAACTGTGAGCTGAATCGGAATATGTCTAAGATCCCTCCAGCACATTAAAACAATTTGTGGGAAGCCTCTGTTCCAGCAAACTCTCATCTAGAGTCAGCTGTTTGACTCTTTCTCCTGAAGCTTCTTCCATATCCCAGGAGGGGCTGCCCTGTCCTCACTCTGCAAGGACGTCGCACTCACCCTAACCTCTCCCAGAGCCCAGTCCTGCTTTGGCTCTGGACTCAGCATGCTTGCCTCAGATAGACTTCAGCTTCTAGAACTGTCCTATGGAAGGGCTCTTATGAGGGACTGAGTGGCCATGGGAAGAGAAATTTCTTTTTTTTTTAAAGATTTATTCATTTATTTATTTCACAGAGGGAGAGAGATCACAGGAGGCAGGGGGGGGGGAAGCAGGCTCCCCGCTGAGCAGGGAGCCCGATGCGGGCCTCAATCCCAGGACCCTGAGATCATGACCTGAGCCGAAAGCAGAGGCTTTAACCCACTGAGCCACCCAGGCGCCCGGGAAGAGAAATTTCTAATTGGGGTGAGGTGATAGCAAGGTGCTGGGAATGGAGGCTCACTTCCATGCTGAGCCGGGCAGGTGGCCTGAGGGATAAGAAAATAAGAATTCTGCTAAGTTGAAACTGACATCCTCCTGCTGAAAATCAGCCACCACTGTAATAACTTCCCTAACTCAAGTTCACATTGCCTGGTGTGATCGGTTTAATCTTCCAAAAGACTGTTATTATCACCCAGCTCTCATGCCCCAAATCATTGCGGCTGTCTTCGGCTTGTACAAGAACATCAAAATACCTTAGCCTGGCTGTCGGGATCCTCTAGGATCTATCCCTGGCTTATAACAATCTGAGATTCTAAAATTCTAGCATCTAGAAATGCCTGGACCCAAACCCACCCGTGAGCTTACTTGGTAGAAGTATTCCACTTAATTCTTTCTGTGAAATCTGGTGGGACTTTGTTCTGGAGTTGGCTTCTACTTGGGTAGGAAGAAATACAATGTTCCAGGACAGAGGCAGAGAGCTGTCTAAGCTTTGAAGGCACTTAGATTTGGCTCAGTACCTCCCAGTCTTGCTTCTGCAAACCATCTCATTCACGACCATGTGACCCCCCCACCTGAGTCCCACATGATTACCTCTCTTTCATCTCTCCCCCCGTTCTGAGGCATTGCGGGGTCAAAACTGACTCTGGTAGGCGTATCTCTTTCTGAACATTAGACTGACTCTAACCAAGTACACATACGGTATGTGGCATCCATTGATTCTGAGTGTAGAACTGCTCCTCTATGGCTGTGTAATAAGCTACCCCCACACTTAGCATCCCACAGCAACAGATTTAAGTAGTTATGATCTCACACAGTTTCTGAGGCTCCAGCATCTGGAAGCAGCTGAGCTGGGTGTTTCTGCCTTGAGTTCTCTCACGAGGTTGCCATCAAACTGTCAGCCGGCTGCAGCTGTCTGAAGGACAAGTCCGATCACGTGATGATGGGCAGACCTCAATTCTATGCAGGTGACAAGTGTGAAGGGCTTCAGTTCCTTGTCACATGGGTAATGATAGGGCGACCTGGGTGTCCGCGAGAGCTAATGGTGAGTGAGAGAGAGAAAAAGAGAGGGAGAGAGAGGGAAGGAGAAGGGGAAGAGAGGAAAAGAGAGAGAGAAAGAGACCAAAACAGAAGCCTCAGTGTCTTTCACAACCTAATTCTGGAATTAATTTACCCCCATTTCTGCTATATCCCATCAGTCACACCGAATGTGGGAGGGTACAACACAGAGTGCAGATACCGGAATGTGGAAATCTTTGTGGTCCTCCCTGAGGCTGGCTACCACGCTGACTTATGTTTTTACCCCCACACTATCTAACAGCTTTGAAATTAGGATACATCTTACAATCAAAAGTGTAGTATGGTTTAAAAGGCAAAATTCCCATTTACCGGCATTTAAATCATCGTATGTCTTATCACCATGGTTTGAGGATACGCTATCCTGGGACACTCAGGCTTTCAGGAGGCTTCCTGGCTCCTGGATGCTTGCCTTGACTGCAGTCTCTCATGGCCCCACCTTGACTGTGCACTTGGCACCCACCAGATGCACTTGGCTCCTCTTCTGTGCCTTGCTCACCACACCACCCTTTCTGACATGCCCTCTTCGTGACTAAATGATCACACTAGGTACTGAATCCTCCAGAAGCTTTCCCTGACCACCCGAAAGCACCACCATCTCCTCTCTCCTCGATATTACTGTAGCTACTCTTGCCACCCATTCATTGGTGCTTATGCTTCTGTGCCTTGTAGACCCGTAGCTATTTCATTGTGCAACAAATGTTGCTGTATGCATTTAGAGGCCTGTTTTTTTATAGCAGAATTTCTGGACCCTTCATAAAACAACTACAACAGACTTCTGCTCCTCAGGTGAAACTGTATAACTAATCTGATACACATCAATGATGGACAGCTATTCAAGAATGCACAAGCCCACGGTTATAAACCAAAGTTGCAAAGATCCCCATTCCGAATGGTTCATTGATTGTTCTGTTCCCTACAACATCTAAATTCTAATATTTGCTTGGACAAGGCTTCAAAGTGCACCATTGCATAGGATGGGAAAGGGGTGCCTGCTCTATTTTACTCACAAAAAATAGGGGTTTTGTCAGCCATGGGGTTAAGAATGAAAGATTGGTACTTAATGACACTCTTGTCAGCAGTTTAATTTGTTGCCTTGTCATTTTTTTTCAGGTTTAATTCCAACAGGTGAACTGATGTGCTCTCTAGAAAGCAGGTTGAAAAGGTGGAGTGGATAAAATGCATGAGCGTCAATTGAAACCCAGTAGAGAAGATTGTTAAATTTGAGGATTTTTCTTCCAGTTGCTCTTGCAGCTGCTCAGAAGAAAAGATGTGCTGGACCATTGCCAGGAATACACTGGGAAAGACACAGGCTCATTCTTCTTGGGGATGGGCTGGAAAGCATTTCTATCATTGTATGTACATTTGGGGAAAAATCATCGCTCTTACCTCACACCATATCTAAAAATTAATTAGAAATAGATCATAGACTTAGAGGTAAAGTCTAAAACCATAAAACTTCCAAAAGTTTTATGCATGGCAAAATCTTCATATTCTTGGGGGGTAGGAAGGGAAAAAATGAAACAAGATGGGATCAGAAAGGAGACAAACCATAAGAGACTCTTAATCTCACGAAACAAACTGAGGGTTACTGGGGGGCGGGAGGGTAGGGATAGGGTGGATGGGTTATGGACATTGGGGAGGGTTTGTGCTATGGTGAGTGCTGTGAAAGGTGTAAGCCCGATGATTCACAGACCTGTACCCCTGTGGCAAATAATATAAAATCTTCATATTCTTGGGGTAAGCAAGGGTGAATTGGGCCAGGTAGACTATTCCCACTTTTCAATTCAGGGTGCAGGAAGTGAGCAGTCCTATTTTGGTCTTGAATCTAAGCCATGTTGGCTCATCTAACCCTAAATACCTGTCACATTTGATTGAATTGGGTTTGTATCTATTGTCAGTCTAGGTTAGAACCCAGAAGGATGATTCGTTGGCACCTTGCCTCATCTCTAAGAGCACATGGGTCTAATATTCTTCAGTTTTCCCTGACTGGGGAGTAGCTGTCTTGTGGAAGCATTGCAAAAAGGTGGATGAGAGGATTCTATAAAACACTCAGGTCTCTAGGAGAAAGGAACCTCAGATTCACAAGGGACCACTAGTGTAACCATTCTTCCCAAGAATATGTTCTGACTTGTTGACAAGAACCTGTCTTTGATCTGTCTTGGGATGTCTGTGTTTAAATGCACACAGTTGATGACTGCGTTGGTGGTAGGCATGAGAGATGGTCATTGAACACAAGGTACCACACCTATTCTCTCCCCTCTGTCTTCCTCCCTCTTCTCCAGGTCCCCTATAGCATGTGACAAGTGAATTAGCTCACATAAAGCTATCAAAGAACTCTCTTGTTAACTTAGCCCCAGGTGTCAGAAGAAACAGCCTAAGTCCCTGAAATATGAAATGAAGATGTGTCACCAGCTTAACGATGTAACATCCCATCCCTCACACACTGCACACCATGGGAAGCTCTAATCACATCCATTAGGGACCTAGTTGCTGAGAACATATCAAAGGAACAGGGCAGAAGTGAGGAAAGATAATTATGTTTAACAAATGAATTAAAACAATTATACAACCACCCACTGAGTACAGAGCTTTGAGCTCTGCTTCAAATAGGATATGAAAAGAACCAACCGAGAAATTGTATTGCAATCAAAGCTGGCCAGCTTTTCCAGAGAACTTTTTCTGCAGGATCAGAATGCAGACATTATTGGTTAGAGAAATCTAAAAGGTGCTCTCTTATCATATATTTTCTGAATCTACAGTAAATGATTCTCTGTAACCATCAAAAACCCAAAAATAACCATTTCAGGACATTAAAACCCCACTTCTGGTGGGCAATGATATGTAGTCATGTTTGTCGTAGTTTGCAACTGCCAGCATCCTTTGGACACTCTTCCTACCTTTGAGGAATTTTCCCATGTTACCTTTCCACCCCAAAAAAGAGGTCAGAAAAGTACTTTCTCATTCTACCTTGCAAATGATGAAAGGGTGTGACCTAAGTTCTGCTGATCAGACACACCCACAATGAGGCTTTGGTGGGAGAAGAAGAAGCAAGAACTAAGTAGGGAGGATTTGTTTCTAAGGATGGAGACAAAGGACTCTAGTTCTCTGCACAGCTGTGGCCATGGTTCCATCCAGGGCCCACAGTTGGGGTGTCACTGTAGTATTTCACCTGGGCAGTCCTGGGCAGCCCCAGAACCTGGCATTGGCCCTCCAGGGGTTCTTCAAGTCCCCTGATAATGTTCAATAAATTCCTTTTCTGTCCACACTCGTTACATTGTAACGAGTGTGGACAGAAAATGATACACATTGCATTTCAGAAGCTAAATAATAGGGAAGAACTCATTTCGAAATCTGTAAAAGGTTGTACCGATCTATGGCAGCAATTATAGTACTTGGCTTTTAAAGGCCAGAAGCATCAACTCAAGCTTGCAAATAAATAGACCACTCCCAAGCTTGCTGAATGTTTGGCATTCTAAAAAGTAAAACATGGGTCATGGGATTAATGTTGTAGATATTCCTTCATAGCCAGATGACAGGGAGTCTTACCAAGATGATGAGTTGGGTTTTTAGAAGTTCCCAAAGCTACTGTTAGTGTAGGAACTAACTGAGGCTATTCCTGCCTGCATGATCTGACATTGGATACTTATCCTTTGGGGGGCAGACAGATAGCAGGAAACCTCAAGTTGGTGGGGCCATGCAGGTTTTCAGTCCAGGCCTGGCTGAGGTCCCAATCGAGAGCCAGCATGACCCATCAGGCATGTCACCCACGTTCCATCCTTTGTAAGGTTGGATAATCTTCCATTGTATGGATTTACCACATTTTGTGTATCTGTTCATGTGTTGATGGACACTTAAGCTGCTCTTTCTGACATGGACCTTCCCATTCATTTCAGACAGCCCTTCCCTGGTACACAGCCCACTGGGATGGCAGACAGAGCTCTCCTGCATCAGCTGCCACATGACCCGGAACTGACTCTGCTTCCTTATTCGCACAGTGAATTTTTGCTCACAGCCCCATTGCCCTACTCTGGTTTGGGGGCTTGATGGTCAGAGTTACTCTGACACATTTTTGTATTTGCCCCCACTTAGTGGAAAGACAGAGCACACGCTACCATCAATGAGAAAAAGAAAATATGGCTTCTTTATTGTCTTGTCCACTCTTGCTCATGGAGCTCTGCCTTGTAGGGAGAGTGAGCAGGGGACTTCCAGTATCTCAGCATCTTCTTGGTTAAGTAGAGTGCATTCAAAATCCAGCTCCCTCACCAGGTAGTGTTAAACACTCAATTGCACCATGCAGTCTTTCTCAGGTAAAGGCGCTCTCTCTATATTCACCCTTCTCTCTACTGTGGGTCTGGATGTAGGGTGGTTTGGGACTGGAGGCTGTGGGACACAAAGCCCTTGGATTCATGCTGCGTCCTGTGGCACTGAAGGTCTTTGCTGGAGGATGCTGGCTTGTGGGCGGTCCTGGGGAGGTCCCGTGGTCTCCCACTGCTGGAGGCTGGCTCCTATCAAGAAGTCCCTGCACACCGTGGCTCACTCATCCCAGCCCCATTCCTCTTGGTCTTCTCTCTGCTCCCCAGCAGGAGCTGGGGGTGGGGTGGGGAGGGAGGAGGACTCTGGGTCATCTGCACACCACACAGACTGTGTGGAGCCAGGAGCTCGCATCAGCCTCTTCTGTCCAACTGACTCCACACCCCCATATCTTCCTCCACCCAAACACTAGGCTTCTTGACTCAATTTTAATGACAGAAGAGAGTTCTCGATACACTAGGAAAGAAGCACTACCATGGAGTCCCTCAGCCCTGGCTCCTTAGAAGGTTGAAAGGAAGAAGCTTTTTCTATCTGGGGCTTAAAAAAAAAAAACTGAACTTTGAGACTCAGATGATGAATGACCTCTTTGATTTCAGTGGTACCTGCGGTCCTTCCTGAGACTTCTGGCTCTGCCTTGGGGACAGAAGTCCACATGGGAATGTAATCTGGGACCCAACTGAGATTGTATTGACTTCATCTTTGAAAAAGATTATCTCCATTATTTGATTTCAATCTTAGAACAAGCGGATTTGTTGTTCCCTTCCCTTTTGGAGACCCTGTTCTGCTTCTTCCAACTTCCCCACACAATCCCAGCCAACCTCCGTGATCACAGAGAAAGGAGGATATGGGTCCATTTGCCAAAGAGAGTGGGATGGGAGCTCTTCCTAGGGGAAAACTCTGGTTATAATCTCACCGTCAAAAGATGGCTGGATACTTGCTTAACTTTTGGGTTTCTTTTTCAGGAATCAAAATGTAAATTGATGTTTCCATATCCAGGAACCAACACTTGCCAGTATCTTCCAAGTGGCTCATCCCATTATGTAACACCAGCTCTCTCTTCCCCCAGCTCTGCCGCACTGACAAGGTCTGCACCTCTGACCTGGCATCCTGAATCGCTGATGAGGTCCGACATCTTCTCACGCACTCCTGCCATTGCCCCAGTTCATTCCCAGCCTCAGCTTTCTGAAAGTCCGGGAGGCACAGTAATATGCAGAATCAGAGTCCTTGAATGTACACAGAAATTCCTTCCAAGCTCCCACATATATCCTCAATGTCTTCCCTTTGTACCTGCTTCCTCTCAAGCACCTAATCTCCCAATAAATTTCTGTCAGTACCTGTCATTCCATTTAATTTTACTTTGTGTATATACTAGAATTAATCTTTACATTTTTTTTATTATTTTGAGTCAAATGTACAGTGTTTAAAATAAATGACAGATTAGGAACATTTTTAGGAGGGGTTTACATGCAAGTCAGTTATTTTAACCCACCAATTCACAAAATAACTTTCTTTAATATCATAGGAAAAGGTATATAATGTCAGAAGGGCAGGGAGAATTTCCTCTTTGTTACTGCTTATCTTGTGTGCCTTGTACAGTGCCTGCCCATTTATTTATTTATTGCATTTTATTTATTTATATAATGATATAATATTATGATTATATTATATGCAGTATATTGTATCATTGGCTCTCTCCTGTCTCTTCCCACAAGGGCACTAATCCCATCTTTAGGGCCCCACCTCCCATGACTTAATAATCTCCCAAAGGCCCTATCTGTAAATGTCATTACACTGGGGATTAGGGTTCCAACATATGAATTTTTTTAAAAGATTTTTATTTATTTATTTGACACACAGAGAGAGATTACAAGTAGGCAGAGAGGCAGGCAGAGAGACAGGGAGAGGAGGAGGCAGGCTCCCTGCTGAGCAGAGAGCCCGATGCGGGCCTCGATCCCAGGACGCTGAGATCATGACCTGAGCCAAAAGCAGAGGCTTTAACCCACTGAGCCACCCAGGCGCCCCCAACATATGAATTTTGAGAGGGGACACAAACATTCAGTCTATAGCAGAACCTAAAGAAATAGCTTTTTAAAAAACAGGAAAAATTAACCAAAATCCATTAATGAAAAAAAATGAGAAAAGTACATTGTATTACTATAGATTTATTTTGTAACTGCAAATGTATAATATTTACTTAATATAGTCAAGCACCTGGGATGATAAAAAATGTGGAATCAGCAGTCCTGGTTGACAATTTGAGTCAGCATCTGAACTATGTCTGTGTTTTATTTTGTGTGTACTTGTATTTTGTTTCTTGAGAAAAATCTGATTACAGAGATAAGTAACTGTAGATAAAGGCTGACTCATGACAATTTGCCTTAAGATCTCAGGGCACTCCTTAATTTAACCCAAAGGCTTGAAGAAACGATGATAAAAAAATCTTTGCTTCAAAGTTGAATCACTAAGAATGTCAAATACGTGTTCAGGTTCCTAAACAGAAACATGAACACTTTATTAGGGCAGCAGAAATTTACACAGTGATGTTTTAGTCCCTCACTTGCTCTTGGATAATGCTATCACGACCCAGAGGTACACAGCATGAAAATCCCAGGGAAGAACATGAGTCGAGCTATGCCCATTGGATCAATATAGTGCACATTTAGCATCTTTGCCTAAAGTCTTAAGGGTTACCGGAAGGAGACACTTTGGGCTGAAAACCGACCTGTGCTTTGCTCCCCAAGCAGCCTACACAGCATAGGGCTGCAACCGCCCAAAGGAAGGAGCTTCTTTTCCTAATCCACACACAGGCATCATATAAAGATAATAAGGCACCATATAGCCAGCAGTGAGAGAGGTCATTATGTATTCACACATAGAGTTTCAATGTTATATGCACAGATATTCACAGGCCTGAATTTTTTAACAGAGCAGTTCAGAGTTTAAATGTTCCTAATTAATTGTGTATTTGGGAGGTCAAAAATAGGCACAATAATGCAGAGAAAAAGTGTATTCAATAGTCTCTCTGAGGATAAATGAATAGTGTAGTAAATGTGGTGGTGGAAATTCAGGATATAGCACACCTTGAGTGTTGTCATCATTTTAATTAAAAATATGAATAAACATATTTAAAGACAAGTGAGTGAAGACTAAATATGCAGTCTTACTGGCTATCCACATCAAATGAGGTCACATGTCCATTACATCGAAATTAAAACAGACTTGTGGGATGGGGAGCAAGGGTGGAGGCAGGAGGCCAGTTAAAATACAATACATTATTTGAATTAATGTAAATTGAGATTTTTATGCTGTTGGCATTTGGGGCCACATTAATTTTTGCTATGGGGAGCTGTCCTGTGCACTGACCTCCAGATGCCAGGAACACCCTTTCCCCACAGCTGCGACAATCAAAAGTGTCTCCAGACCCTGTCAAAGTCCCCTGGGGGGCAGGTGCACAAGACTCTCCTGGTGAAGGACCACCAATCTGGATGAGAGGCGGTTCTGGCCCGGACCAGATGGTAGATACGGGGGTGGGGAGAAGTGGTGAGATTCCGGGTGTATTTTGAAGGCAAAACACACAGGATTTGTAGATCTATTCAGTGCAGAAAAGACAAGAGTTGCGATGATTTTACGATTTTGGGGGCCCGAGGCACTGGAACAATGAAGTTGCCGTTTGCTAAGATGGGAAAGACTAGAGGAGAAGCAAGTTCAATGGGAAACAGGTGTTCGGTTTTGGAGATGCCACATTTGAGATGGCGGTTGAATCCGCATGGGGATGCCAAGCCGGCCGCTGAACACGTGGGTTCAGAGTCCAGGGATGAGGTCCAGGCTGGAGACATAACTATGAGCATCATCAGGATATAGACAATAGTTCAAGCCCTGAGAAGGAGTGGACTCACCTATGCAGAGAGTTTGGACAGAAGTGTGTTCGGCAACGTGATAGGGCAGCTTCGTGATATCTGTCCCCTGGTGTTTGTTCTGTGAATGTGGATGGGAGTGTGGATGGGACCGGGGACTTGCTTTTAGCCAGTAGAATTTGGCAAGGTAAGGGGATGTCACTATTATGATCTCATTGTATTAAATCCGACTCTTTCCCTGATTGGAGCGAGAGGCTCTCCCGCTGGTCTTGAAGAAGCAAAGAGCCGTGTTTGGAACCGCCTGTGGAGAGAGTTCTATGGCAGGAAACCGCAGGTGGCCTCTGGGGGCTGAGGATGGTCTCTAGTTAACAGCCCAGAGAATCTCCCCCTGGGCCGCCCCCCAAACCACACAGGTACAAGGAAATGAGTTCTGCCAACACCCTGAGTGAGTTTGGAAGCAGAGTCTTCCCTAGTGGAGCCTGCAGTGAAGAACAGAGCCTGGTTGACATTTTGTCTTCTCCTTTGAGTAAGACCCTGAGTGGAGGACCCCAGTTAAGCTGTGCCTGGCCTCCTGACAAATAGAGATGGTAAGATAATAAACTGAGTTGTTTAAAGTTACTAAACTCACTATTATTTGTTACAAAGTAACTATTAAACACAAGAGGCTCAAAATAGAGTTGCTTATGCTAAGCCCCACGTCACCCAACCGAGACTTAATTATGATTTCAGCTCTCCCAGAAATAGAATCTGAACCCAAGCAATCAGACACCACCTGATCCGCGCTCCCTAGGACCCCTGCCATCCCCGGAAGCAGTCACCTTGCCATAACCAACCTCCTTTTTTGCCTAATGTGACTTCCTTTCTCCTCCTCTCTTCTGCCTATAAAAGCCTTTCATTTTGTACAGTTCCTCGGAGCATCTTTCAATCTGCTAGATCAGATGCTGCCCATTTCATGAATCATTGAATAAAGCCAACTGGTTCTTTAAAATCTACTCAGTTGAATTTGGTTTTTAACCCAATAGGAAACTCAGACGGAAGGTCTGAGTCCCAGAGCACAGAGCGGATGTTTAAAGGTCAGGAAGCTCAAGAGAACCCAGCAAAGAAAGGAGCCATCACTGACAAGTGTGGAAGAGGGAAGGAGAGCCAAAATCTTGATGAATAAAATAGAATATTTCGAGAGAAGTGAAGGGATGACTCTGTCATATAGGACTGACAGGTTGAGTCACTTGAGATCTGAGAATTAATCATTGGATATGGCAACGTGGCAGTGATTAGCGATCTTACAAAATTTCTGTGTGGGTGTAGTCACGGGACCAAAGCCTGTCAGCAGTATCCGAAGTGCAAAAAAATTTCAGGATTTGGATTCAAATGGCAGCAGTGGATATGAAGAGCAGTGATCAATCCGACTTCTGTTTTGGAACTCAGATCAGTTGGTTTTGCCGATGGATTAGATATGACATAAGGGAAAAGGGAAACTCATCCCAGGGGCTGAGGCTTTAGCCAGTAGGTAGGTGGGGATGACATTTACTAAGTTGGGGAGTCTGGGACAGGAACAAGTTGAGGAGGGAGCAGGTTAGAAATCATGTGAAAATAAGACTCCTGTTACATATTCATGGAGAAATGCTGCAGGCAGCTGGACACGTGAGTCTCCCCTCCAAGGGCAGGTTAGGATTAGAGATGCTAACTTCAGAGCCTTCAGCTTATACAAAGAGCTTCAATCAATGATGCTGGATAGAATCATCTAAAACAGTGGTTTTCAAACTGGGGCCAGAAGGCAGGGCGTTTTGTTCCCAGAGCAGATTGAACAATATCTGGAGACATTTTTGATGGTCACAACTGGGTCATGGGTGCTACTGGCATCTAGTGGCTAGAGACCAGAGATGCTGCTAACCATCGTGCTGTGCACAGGACAGCCCCACAGCGGAAAATAATCCACTAAAGTATCAATAGCGCCGGGTTGCAAGACCCTGATCCAGAGAGAGAGAGCATGGCTAAAGAAGACCCAGGATCAAACTCTTCAAAGGTGCAGAGATGAGTTAGAGAAGCAAGTGGAGAATACAGGTCCAGGAAGGTAGGAAGAGAAACCACATGACTAAGAGGGCACTAAGCAAGTGGGAACCTAGACATGCCAAGTATGTCCATGTTTTCTAGTAGTAGGCGTGTATGGTGCATAGACCCCCTACGAGAATTCGTGCACCTTGCACATTTTTAAGTGGACATCTGAAGTTTTTAACCATAAACTTTTCATCACGGTTTATGTATATTTTATTAAGTAAACATCGAAAATAGTAAACATCTAAAAAATGAGATAGGAAAGGATTGACTTCATTGGAATAACATTTTCCTGCTACAATTTGATTTTTTTTTAAAGCAGAACAGTCTTATTTTCTGTTACTTTATTTGCCAAACCACACTGGGATGGAATGAAATCATTAAAATCCTTACTTGAGCTTTTTCCTATTATGTCTCTAAAAATATATAGTTTAATTTAAATATAAAGGAATGAATGTCGCTAACCCAAACTGATTGTTTTTCTGATTTCGGAGCCCTTCAACATCTGTCCAAATCCCCTCTTTCAGATGCTAACCTTTACCCTTAATAAAGAGAGGAAGCCCTAAAGGTGGAGCCCAGGATTACCCACAGAAGGACGTTATTTGAAACAAAACTGGTATTTCAACTTTGGTATCAGCCCAAGTCCTATGCTCTAATAAGATCTGGAAGGAGGGTCTTGCTCTTCCAGGAAGCGACAGGAGTATCCTGATATCAGACCCATTCTTGGGCATATCAGCTATACTGAAGAGCATGCACGGAGTTTGGATCTGGAAATGGACTCCCTTAAAGTGATCTGCACACAAGGATTCTTTATAGAGATATTTCAAGTACCCTTGGGGACATGGTAGCCTACACCCACAGGTGTAGGCAAATATTTTACAAGTTATGCTGGGAATGAGGTGGGGAGCGAAATATGGAGGTTGTGGTAGGAAGGTAGAAGGTTAAAGGAAGTCTTTGTTTGGGGCTTTTTCTTTTGTTTTTAAGACAAAGGTCATTTGTCTTCTGACTGGAAGGATCCATTGGAAAGAGACCTTGATATTGAGCCTGGGAGTGGAGTCCTGGTGAGGGCTGGAGGGAACAAATCCCCTAGCACAAGGAAGGGGACCCAGCTGGGGGTCCCTGCCCCTGCTCTTCTCAATGACCCTGCTCTGTCTTCAGCTTTTTCTGTGTTTCTTGTACATTTCTCCAATTACCACGTAAATTCTATCATGCCAGGGACTTTACTGCATTGTTCACTGAAGATTTACAAACACTCAGGGCAGTGTGTAGCATATAGTAGGTGCTTACTAAATATTTGTTGAGTAAATGTTTAAAAACAGATAAAAATGGATACAAATGCAGGTATAGATTTGATTGGATGGTGGTAAGACAAGGGAATTCCTACATAAATGGCTTTTATTTTCTTGAAGTGTGACACTAGTGATGAAGTTTTGAAATATGGGTGAGGTTCGGTGGGGTGAGGTCCGGAGCCAATGACCAAGAAAGGATTCTTGAGACAACTTAGGTGTAAAATGGTGGTTTTATTAAAGCACAGACACAGGACCCGTGGGCAGAAAGAGGTGTGGTTGATTATATATTTGGGAGCTGAGGAGGTAAGGACGAAGGGGGTGCCCAGAGGACTGTCATATGCTAAAGAGGACTCTCAGGATAATGGAGACCTGGTTAGAATCAAGTCAAGGCTGTTTTTCCCTCTAATGAGGCGCTAGCGTGAAGACAGTTGGGAGATTCCTGGAGGAATGTTACATTCCTCCTTTCACACGTCCTTGTCAACGGGCTTCAGGTTTAGAAGAAATTCAGTTTTATTTATATTTCCCTGTGCCTCGGCCTCCCTCAATTTTATGGAGGGAAGGGTGATGTTAGGGCTTCAGGAAACTGAGTTATGGGATCTGGAACTTAGGCTATTGATAAGAAAGCTTCTTCCTTGTAAATCGCTAGGACATTTGTAAACTGAGGGAGACTCCTGTCCTGCAGGACTGTGATCTCTACTGTTAACCTATTTTTCCTTTAGGGCAGCCAGGAGAGCCTGAAGAAAGTCACACATATCACCTGGGGGGAGTGTAGGGTTCCAGCTCCTGGAAACTTCTGGTTCTCAGCTAGCTTTCTGCTCCCTCACCCCTAGGGCAGGAGCTGAGAGTGAGGGGACATTGTTCAGAAGAGGTGGGGGTGAGGGTTGTTGAGGCAAGTCTTGAAGGTGTGGAATGGTCATCCATTACAAGGAAAGCAAACCCACTGGAGAGACAAGGGAGTTTGAAGTCGGTGTTGAGTATCCATTGGAGGTTTGTGGTCAAGTATTTTAAAGTACAGCAGGTTGGTTCATTTGTATGATTGATTCGTGGTTTCTAGTGCATGCCGCTGGCATTGGTGGAGCCATTTCTAAAGAAACAAAATGAAGGAGGATAAGCCATTCTTTCAGAAACGACGAAGATCAAGTTTTGAACATGCTGAGTTTTGAGGCACATCACAGTGAAATAGCACAAGTAGGTGGTCAGTTACACGGGTCTGGTGGGGAGGAAAGAAACAGATGTCGGTAATGGGAGAGGTGTTGGATAGGAATTGGGAGGTGAAAACCAAAGGCACAGTTGGTATCACTGCAGGAGACGGTAGCATGGAAGAGAAAGGTTAACTGAACCCCAAGAAACACTGATGGGAAAGTCATATACGTTTGTCTGGTATGCCAATGTCAACACAGATTATCGTAACTCCTGGGGGCCAGATGCCATGTCTTCGAGCTTCATTCATTCTCCCCCTCTGGCTAGCGCTGGCCACACAGAAGGTAATTCTAAAATTTGCTCCGATTTGATTTCTCTGCACTTTTCATTTACCAGAATCCTGTCATAGTTTGCTAGTGTATCATTCTTTTGAAAAGATTAAATAATGACCTTTTTACAAAGATGAGATCGATGCCAGTAGGGATTCTATTTATTTGTTGACAAGGGAACCACTAAGATGTTACCACCACTTCAAGCAAGAATCTCAAGAGCAGACACATATACAATCAGTAAAACTTAAATGAATTTGCTTTGATAGATGCAAATAGACATGCAAATAGAATGCAAATGGATGCAAAACTGGCTTCTACCAAAGGAAAGGGGGTCAACTGTACTTCCAGTGGACAAAATTCATTTGCATATCTCTAGACAAGATCATCTGCATCCATATCAATTATGTATGATCTATAGAGTTGCAACATAGCTCAAAGACAAGAAAGGGACAGAATATCCCATAGAATCAATTAGCCTGGAAGAGTACATGAGACAACACCCATTTTCCCTTGGAAGACACTATAATCTTTTAGGTCCATTTCAAAGTCTTTCATGATTTTCCCTATAACGCTTAAAAAAAGAGTTACCACTATCATTCTTATTAATTTGAAAAAAAACTAATATTGGTCTGTTATAAAATACATATGGAAAAAGTTCCAGCTGTCATACCCAATTTGGGGTACTAACGGATTAGGAAGATGAGGCAGAATTTGGGAGCCCCTAGGATGAATCTGTTTTCTGGTTGGAATGGGAAATATTTAAGACTCAAACTAAATGACCTCAAATCCACTCTGGAATGAAACAGGGTGTAACGAAAATACAGAAGATGTTGAAATGGCCCTGTTGGCTCATTGTGAGCTTTCCTGGTCGAATGGAGACCTCTACCATGGTGCTTGTCCTCTATGTCCCACCCACCCCACACCTGCTACCCTGGCACCAAAGGACCACCAGACTTTAGGCTCAGCCTGCAGTTCAGAGTGGAAACCCTCTGTTCCCACAGCAGTGAACAAGGATGACTCTGGCTGCTGGTGGAAGAGTCAGCTGCTTTAGTCAAATAGTTCAAGAGAGGATCAGAAGAGCATACGGATGATATTGGAAAAAATGCCCGTACAAATTTCGAGAGCACAATATTTCTCTTTGCAATTTTTGAGTGTTCTGTAGCAAACCTGCCAAAAATGTGAAAACTATAAATAGAGAAGAGTGGGAAGGAGAAATGAGGACCTGTCACAGTGCCAGCAAAAATAGGGAACTGAGAATTTTCCAGAGATGCAAAGTCAAAGGGGGTTAATATTTACTTAGAAAAGAAGTCGTGGGCACAAGCTTTAGCATGAAATGAAGGCAAGAGAGACTCAATTAGGGAATATATAGAGAGAGACTTGAAGATTAAAAAAAATGTCAACTTAAAGTCTCATTCCTCATTAAGAAAAGTACAGATCAGAGAAGAGGGGAGAGATTGGGATATAGTGACCTTACATCTGGCCCTGATTAGGAGCTTTGTATCCACTTTTTAATTTAATCTTCCAGTTCTTGTTTCCTGGCTTCCAGCTCCTATTTCCTATGAAATAGGCATCATCCCCAAAGATGAGAGTCAAACATTTAACAGGAGGCAATCTTTAACAGCACGGACAGCTAATCAGCCAAAAGCTGGCCAGAGGACCCCCGCTGATCCACATGTCATCCTCCCAATGCCTGGATCCCTAGGCCATGGTAGGGATCTTGGGAAGGGCTCAGGGTAGCAGAGGGACACAAAGCAGGCTCTGGCCAGAGGCTAGTCACCAAACTTTGCGTGGCTGAAATTTTGTGTACCAACCGAATGTCAACTCCAAGGGGAAACTGAGGACCATGTCCTTTGGGCAGGTGTGGGCTGACTCTCCACCTTTCCTTTGTCCTTCCCAGAGTGTTCCATTAACATCTGGGGTCTTGTCTGTTGCATCTGGCTTTGGTGGGCCACATCATTGCCACAGCCTGGGGCTCCAAGCCACAGCCCACTGTATGGGGTCTTGGCTGTTCCCTCCTGACTCTTGGCTGTTCCCTCCTGACTCTTGGCTGTTCCCTCCTGACTCCCAGGAGGAGAGCAGGCAGCAGGGATTTTCATTCTTTGTTGGCACCTACTCCCTTCAGCATCCCCAAGATCAGCACCACAGGCTGCACAAGTTCAGCTTCATGTCTTCACCAAAGGCCCAACAATCATTTCAGAAGGGAATTACTATGATTACAATGAAGCTAAGAAACAATTCAACTACTAGCTCATGTAGATTTTTAGGGCAGGCAAGGGTTCACAGACATCTTTGTTTGGTCTGTCCAGCATCCTCGCCCCCTCTCTTGGTGACTTGGTGATGAGTGTGGGCATTGCAGTTTGTGCTGCCTGAATTTGGCCTTGTCGCTTATTAACAATGTGGCCCTGGGCTAATTGGAATAGCTTATCAGACCTGTTGATTTTGCCTTCGTGGGCCTGTAGGGAGGGCCCTTCCCCTCCTCCTCCTCCTCCTCCTCCTCCTCCTCCTCCTCCTCCTCTTCCTTCTCCTAGTCCTCCTCCTTCTTCTTTGATGTGTAAACCAAGGTTTTTAGGGAGCAGGGAATGATATGATGTTTGGGATTTACTTTAAAATATATTATAGACTTCACCCCTCCAAAAAAAAAATACAGAGTGTTGCTGCGGGGGCAGTAGGAGGAGGGCATATGAAACAGACGATTGCAGAAGCAGAGTGATGAGTACATGGAAGGGCCAGGATCCTTGCGCTCTCCACACTTTTGTGTATGTTTGAAAATTTTCATAATAAGAGTAAACAAACAAAGACCAAATAACGAGGCTTTCAGTCCCTATATCCAAACGAATACAACAGGGCATAGAATGCACTTTTCATAATTGCTCCCCTGGCAATTTATTCTGATTCTCCAGATAAGATTCCAGCTTTCATCCTATCTATCATAGTCTCTGGGTATTGACTGGGAATGTTTTCTTCAACAAGGCTTGCCAGGCCCACTGCTAGGGAATATGTTGCTTCAGATTCTGCACTCACGTGTTAAAAAAAAAGTGACCAGTTTCCAGTTTGGAGTGACCTGAATATCAGACTCTCATTGTAAGCTATCATCTTGCTCTGTTCCATCCCTTTTTAGTGGGGGGGAGGGGGTCTTCTAGAGATTTTATTATGCTTTCCATTGCATTACAATTATATGGGTTCACACTGTTAATTCACAAAAACTTCTGATTTTCTTTATTTTTTTATTATTATTATTTGCCCCAGGGGTACAGGTCTGTGAATCATCAGGCTTACACCTTTCACAGCACTCCCCATAGCACAAACCCTCCCCAATGCCCATCCACCCTATCCCTACCCTCCCACTGGAAAACAGTATGGAGGTTCCTCAAAAAGTTGTTGCATCCCTTTTTAAGGGCAGGGTTAATGTTATTTCTAGGAGAACACTGCACTGGGAGGAACAGCCTAGGCCTGGTCTATTACAGCAAGGCCGCAGGGTGAAGAGTGTGAAGTGAGATTTGTGGTTTGAGTTGTTAGAGTCTCAAGGAGAAAAAAAAGAGAAATGAATCATCATTTGACCCTGGCATTCACAATAAAGGGGAGGACGATGAGAGAAAGAACAAGGGAAAAAGTAAGAAAAATCTCAAAATCAATGTGGGATGGATGGCGGGACGAGGACTGAGTCTCAGACATTGCGGGGAGGTGTGGTGATCGAACCAATGCCAGCCACAAGCACACAATCTCTCCCGTTCCTGGCTTGGATTAGAAATAAACATGCACGCACATCTATTTGTCGGCTGTGTTTTGTCGACCGGGCGAGGCGATCCTTTAAGAGCCTTGAGGACCCAAACTTGTGCTGGGAGGGCGGCCACCCTGGAGCCGAGCCCGAAGCGGAGCAGGGAGCTGCCAGATGACCAAGGCTGCCCAGCTGGCCACCTGCCCCCCTACAGATCGCTGGAACCGAGCTCGGGGGAGGAGAAGCTACGCTCGCCGGTGGGGGGCCGGGGCGAAGGGCGGAGGCCAGGCTCCCACAGAGGCCTCAGCGCCCAGGCGGCAGCGGCGGCGGCGCACGGGGACCGGAGGACGGACACGGTGACGTGCCCAACTCTGGACCACCGGCCTCAGCAACCCGCCACCGCTATGCTTCCCGCGGAACAATCTCGGGGAGAAGACACTGGAAGAGACCGGCAGGTCGATTTTCCAATGGAAACGGTGGGGTGGGGAGGAAGCACCCCTGACCCTCTCCGACCGTCCCCTCCCCGGCTCACCCGGCCTCGCCAGCGCTGGGCCGCCCGGCAGAAACGGGAGCGAGGCTGTAGTGCCGCCCTCCGCCGCACGGGGGCAGCACCACCTGCTGGCTCAGCGGCCGCGGTCCGCGCGCCTCTCTTGGCGGCGGCAGGCGGAGGCGGGCCTACGGCGTCCTCGCTCATTGGCCGCGGCGCGGGCGCTGCCATGTTGGCGGAAGCGGTGCCTTCTGTGCGGTGGGAATTAGCGGTGGCTGCGGCAGCAGCGTCAGGGAGCGCAGCCTCCTGCCTTTCCTCCTCGCTCGAGTCTCGACGCTGACAGGCGGCGGCCGGCGGGATGGAGAAAAGTAGGATGAACCTGCCCAAGGGGCCGGACACGCTCTGCTTCGACAAGGACGAGTTCATGAAGGTGCGCGCCGGGGCTCGGCTCCCCGGAGGCGGGCCGTGGGTGGCCTGCCCTCCTTTGCCCTCCCGGGCCTCTCCTCGGGCTTCTCCTGCGGGCTTTCTGGGCCGTGCCCGTCCCGGACGGGCCCTCGGCGGGGACCTCGCTGCACTTCGCAGTGAGTTTCTTGGCCTCAGGTTCGGTAGGCGCAGCCTGGAGAAAGCACCTCTGTGAAATCGTGCACATTGAATGGAAAGGCCTGAAAGTTCAGAGCGGGTGGTTTTGAGCTAAACGTAAAAGCCCCTATGAGGACCGGACTCTGTTACCGTGCGGTCCGGTCAGACCGCCGCTCCCCTGGCCTGACAGAAGCCTCCCAGTGCCTCCCTGCACCTAGAAGCTCAGCGGGTGTGTGTTGAACACATCTCTGAACGCACGTACTTACCCAGGAGTCGGGTCGGGGGAAAAGGCTCTTTCCTAAAGTTTTTGCCTAACTTTCGTCTAAAGCTCTGGGAATGAGAAATCGGAAAGACTGTACTGTCCTTACTGATTCTGTTGCAGTACTACAGAACATACCAAGCTCCTTTCCTAAAGTTGCCCTACTTGTCTTCCTAAGGTCAACTCGAAGCTGGTCTACAGATAGCTGTAGAGCATAAACTTACGAAATAGAAATTTAAACTGAAAAGGTATTACTAACAATAAAGGTTCATGAGGCATAGCCTTGAAAATGTCCCAACATTTGAATCAGAGCCAGGAGGAGCTTTATCTGTTTTGTGTATCCCTCTGGGTCTGTACTTAAACTATCAAAAAATGTGTGTTTAATTTCTAAGGATTGGGATTTAGTAGCTGGTTTCAGTGTTAAAAAGTTAAAGCGTTTTGGCTCTGTAGGTACCTAAAATTTTGAGTTTAAATTCCTCATTTTTTGATGACTTCAAATCATAATATGTTTTTTACTTTTTTGGGTTAACCAGCTAGTCCCTTTTTGATATTTGCATTCAGATCACGTCTCCCAGACTCTGGCTTTAAGAAGGGTTTATATATGACTCCTCTGCAGTGTGGCCATATCATTTTTAATATGTAGGGCTGTCTAGATGGAGGAATATTGTGCTCTTGTTCTTGTACAGTGATGTTTCTACTAAACCACTGTAATAAAAGATGTAAATTGAATGGAATGCCTGAAAGAGAGTACAGAGTGAATTCACTGAATCAGAAACGTTTTGTTAACTAAGGATACATGATGAGGAGAGGTCACTGGAAGAAGAAAAGGCACACACAGAGATTTAAAGAACCTTAAAGCACAGAAATCTCTTTAGCTTGTCCATCTTTGGATTTCTTCAGGCTTCCTTTGGACCTAACACCAGCATTTTCTCAGACTTACTAGCCCCGCCATCTTTCTCACTCTGAGCTGACAGAATGCCTTTGGTCAAAGCAGCTTTAGAAAATAGAAATCTCAAAATAGAAGTTCTAAAGTAGGACTTAGAGGTAGGGAGATCGCAAACTGGGAAAGTGGCTAGAATGCCAGCAACTCCATGTTCTTTCATGGCTCTGAAACTTCTGAATGTAGCATACAATTTGTAGTGCTAATGAATGCGACCACTTCGTACATAGAAGAAAAATACATAGAACAGCTGTTCTATGTAAAATGTTATTGATTTTCTAGGTGGGACTGGGAGATAAAGGTTATTTGCAATTTGTGTTTCCTTCAGAGAGACATTTTGTAAGTTACAGTTCCATGGCAGAAATGATGAGTGGAGAGCTTGCTGTCGGGATTATATTTCTAGGTAGATGTCTTATTCAGCACATTTTTGGAATGAGACTGGAAAGGTAGAAAGGGAGATGGGGTGGGGCTGCCAGTTCTACCTTGGACACTCCATTGAGGGTCTAACGTTGATGCAGTCTCATGGTGGAGTAATAGTCAGGTTTAAAGCAGGAAGTTGCATGGTCATATCCATTGCATTGGAGCTGACTGGGGCAGGAGACTACTCAAAAAGTCATGTTAATGGTTTTTATGAGATCTAATGAGAAATAGGAGGGGAAAGGTATGCGAAAGACGTAGGTGATCAAAATGCGGGAATGGCAGATGGGGAAGAGTCATCTGGAGCAAAGGCGGTAGCAACATCATACTTTGTCAGCTAAAAATATGAAAATCCTTAGGGTTGACAGCCAACTAATAGATGAATAGGACATAAGGTATTGGTAGTAGGGGGGAGAAAGTGGCATAACAGAGATAAATTAGACCCCTTTACATGGGTGTGCTGTTGACATCATACATAGCCTGCCCCTTCCGTCTCAACATACGACTTCATCTCCAGTTGTACAGGAAAAATAGCAACCATCACATGGGAGCTTCTTCATCCTGCTGATCACAGTCCCATTCTTGTATTTGTTCCCTTCTCCTCCTTGCCTTGCACGGGAAGGGGCTCTCCTTCCTCCTCAGGTTAAGTCTCCACACCCTCGCTCAGAGTCCATGCCCTCCTGCCTTTCTAGGACCCAGTAAGGAACCTCTCCCCTGCGCTCCCTCCCATCACGTGCTCCTATCTGAGCCTCTTGCACTTGACCCTCCCACCTCTAGGTATCGCCCTGTCACTCTTGCACATCGCAGCCAGTGCTCAAGGGTTGACTTTGACTCTCTCATCTTCCACCCTTCAGGCCCCACCGTTCCACTAAAAAGTTCTTAGTTAACTAGGTGTAAGTCAGTCCACCTGACCTTTTTCTGTCTCCTTACTCGACCTCTCAGTAGACCAAATGCTCTGCATTGCTTTCTGGTTTTCTTTCTTCCTCTCTGGTGTGTCTCCTGTGCAAAGTCATTCTCCTGGTAGCCATTTAATGGCTGGTTATGGGCTCAGCCACGTAGCTCCTTTCCCTAGATGACTCTTCATGCAGCTTCATGACCACCTGTAGGCGGGTAAGGCAGATTCCCATCTCTGGCCCAAATGCCTCCTGAGCCCCAGTCCTATCTATTGAACTTGCTGACATTTCTTCTTGGAGGTGTCTGTGGCCCCTGAAACTCATCATGTTCAAGACTGAATTCATGAGCACCTCCTCTGCTGAAAACCAGCTTTCTTGTTCTGTTGCCTCTCTCAGTAAACGCTTCACCATCCATCTAGTTGGGAGTCGGGAAACCGGAAGTCAACTCCTCTCTCTGTCACCTTCCCAAAATCTAGTCTGTTACCAAGTCCTATGGATTTCACTTCCTAAATACCTCTTGAATCCATCTACTTCTCTCTGTCTCTTCTCCTACCTTTGCAGTGCTCTCTCGCCATTGTGCTAAAGGCTTCTTCCCCGGTCTCCTTGCACCTTCCTTGTCTTTTTCTGGCCTGTGGTCTACACTGCAGGCAGGGCACTCTTGTCAGAATGCGTATGTGATCTTGTATATAACAGATGACTGGTCAGTCCACTGGCTCTTGAGAAAAAAAATTTTCCAACACATTTGAACGTATTTCAAAGGGACTCAGTCCCCCGTGGGGTAGTTTTTATTGGTAGACAGTTTGTTTCTGTGCTGAGCCAGCCGGCCTCCTTTGAACTTCTCTGCATCAGTTCCTCTCCTGAACCCCCAGCTTCGTTGGCTCCCTGGGTAGGCACATGATACCTTTTTCATGAGAAGTGAAATCGGGAGCCCTCCTTATGGTGACTGTAAGCATGTACCGTTAGTTGAAGAACCGGTGGGGAGTTAGTCGTTGAGGCTCCTCCCTATTCTAACTGGGCGAATTGGGAATTTTGAAACAGGAAGCATGTCCGGCGTGTCCGGCGTGTCCTTGTTCTCAGGGAGCATGTATTCTAATGGACAAAATGGAAAAGGAGAAAAATGAGGAGCTGCTCAGATCTCTGTACTGTGCTGGCTGATTAGCTGTGACCTCTAGATGTGGGGCCCGCGTTCAGCTCTGCTCTCCACTTGGGCGTGACTTGGGGCAAATCACTCGCCTCCGGGCTTCTGTTTGCTTGTTAGTATAACGACGCGGTGCTTATCTCCGTGATCTTTGTGGGCTCGTCTGTGAAAAAAAGTCCATTTTTCTGGTTTGCAGAGAAGGAAACTAAGGCCTGAGGTGTCATGACTTCCTCTAAAGTCACACAGCTGGTTGGGGCAAATCACAGGCCTCATCTCCCGACCCGCATGCTTCAGTCCTTGGAAGTCATACTGTAACATGTTCCTTTCCAGAGGCTGCAGGTGGGAACTTGGGGAGGTGGGATAATCAGAATATTAAGAATAGCCCAGAAGATGGCACAATGTCCGTATGCCTTAGCGACTGCATTTCACCAGTAGGCCCGCCTCTTACCTTAGAAGAAATTCCCACAGGGCTGGTGATCTGTACGCTGACCCTGTGGCTTAGCTAGAGTAAACGGGACCAGAGGGAAGAGATGGATGGCTGTTTGAGGTGGACTTTGTTGATGGCAGCCAGAGAGAGCAGCTGACAGAGAAGGAAGAGGGAAGAGTGACAGATGGCTGACAGCCACAGGCCAGCAGCTTAGCCACTGTCGCCCAGGGTCCCCCACCCCCAGGAGCCCCCTTCGTGTCACAGGAGCTGAGTGCTTACCCTGTGGGTTCTTAGTTTGATGCCACGTCTTGGTGACAAGATTGCATTCTCTTCCGCATCAGTTTGAGACAGACATCGTAATAAAATTCGAATTAGCCAAATATGGACTGTAAGGCTACATCTCATTTTTTAAAAAAGATTTTATTTATTGATTTGACAGAGAGAAAGAGAGAGATCACAAGTAGGCAGCGAGGCAGGCAGAGGGAGGGGGGAATGCAGGCTCCCTGCCGAGCAGGGAGCTCAATGTGGGGCTCGATCCCAGGACCCTGAGATCATGACCTGAGCTGAAGGCAGAGACTTAACCCACTGAGCCACTCAGGCACCCTACATCTCATTTTATAGAGAAATTTTCTTATGTGAACTCCTTTCCTTGATGATAAAGGAGATACAACATCAGACAAAGTTTATGTGATTGGCACTTAGTAAGAAGAGTTTCCGGCAAAAGGAAGTGGTTTTTTTTTGTTGTTTCCTCGCTTTTGATTTTCTCTTCTTTTCTTTTTTATGTAAGTGATCATCTTATTTATAAAAAGATGCAACAGAATTTAAAGTGGTACAAAATATCAGTTTCAAAACATCAAAAAGTGAGTGTATTTAACCATAGCTCATAACAGAGGAAATAGGTAAGTAGAATAATTCCTGCAATAGCATATTCCTTGTATGAACTGGCAACAGATAAAGTTGGTAAAGGAGAGCTGAGGAACTCTGTTAAGAATTAGAACTGAGGGGCTCCATCGTCATCTGACATTCGCTCAGTGTTGTACTTATGGTTAGAAATGTCCATGATGGGAACTCCACGAATCTTCTGGGTCAGCCGATGCCACAGTGTAACACTGAATTATTTCTGTACTAAGCAGTCATCTGCATAGGTTCCCTTATGTGTATGTGGTAATCGTTTGAATCTTGGCTCCTTGGCAATCCTTAGAGCCACTCGATACTTTTACCCCAATTGCTCAGTTTCAGCCTTTACACGGTCAGTTATACAATGGATACACTTGGCATACAGACCGTCCATCATTGACTATACCAGGTCAGGTTTGGCTTTAATGGAAAAGTTGATAAAGTCGGTATCAACCAGGATGTGGTAAGGTGGCCCAGCTGTGTGTTTATATTGGAAGAAAAAGCAGGAAGGGTGTTCTCTTCCCTTGAGTGCACTGGAATCTTTCCTTTCTTTCTTTATAGGTTTTAATCTGTCCTTTTCTTTAAGCCTGTGATCTCAGAGCTAAGCATTCGCTTCATGATCACATACTTTTTGCTTTCTTTTGCTTCCCCATGTTCACACCACACTCATTTCTCCTTGCTTTTGATTTTCTCATTCACTCTTTGTAATATTATAAAACTTATTATTTGAATAAAATGTTGCCCTATTGAGTTATTATTAGTAATTTCTTTGTTCAAAATTTGAGAGCAAGAAGCATGATGTAAATATATCTTTGTTATTTAACTAGTCTGAACAGCATTTAGCATCAAATTTCTTTAAACATTTAAACAAATTAATAACAAACTGGGGCTTGGGCTTTTTCTTTTTTGTTTTTTTAAGATTTTATTTTTAAGTAATCTCTACACCCAGCTTGGGACTTGAACTCATAACCCCGAGCTCAAGAGCTGCACGCTCCACTGACTGAACCAGCCAGGTGCTCCCTGGGCTTTTTGTTTTAAAGTTCCTCAGGTGTTTCTAATGTGTGACCAGTGTCGAGGACTCTGGAACTAGATAATTCTACTAAATAGCTCAACAAATTAAGTTGGAAAAGCCAACTAAAAGTCTACATAGATTGTGATTGGTGTTAAATTGAGGGGGAAAAGAGAGAAAGAGAAGAAATCAGCTGGAACAGAGTGTAATTAGGTACTCAAATATTTGTTAGATAAATGAATAAATTTACAGAATGCAGGATTTTTTTGGTCTTTTCAGAGTATGTCAAACAGGTATATAAATTCAACAAAGGAGTTAGCTATAAAATTGATTAAAATGTGAGAACAGAAGTTGCTTAGAATTTCAGTGTTACAATTTCATGATACTTTTAAGATGATCTCTCTATAGATGATGGGAAGAACTCGTTAGCTTTTTTTTTTTTTAAAGAAGCACTCAGGTTAAGATTTTTTATTTATTAACAGAGAGAGAGATTTACAAGTAGGCAGAGGCAGGCAGAGAAGAGAGGAAGAAGCAAACTCCCTGCTGAGCAAAGAACCGGATGTGGGGCTTGATCCCAGGACCCTAAGATCATGACCAGACCTGAAGGCAGAGGCTTTAACCCACTGAGCCACCCAGGTGCCCCAATTAGCATATGTTTTTAACTTCTCAAGCTTGAATAATTTAGTCACCAAATAAAGATTTAGAATGAGTTTTGGGAGACAGGTGTCCTAGATTATGTCACCACCTACCTGGGTGAGAGATTTGAGGGCAGGGGTTGGAGGGAAGAGCTCCAGGGACATTTTTGCACACATGCTGATCCCTCAGGCAGGAACACTCTTCCCACACTTTCCGTGCTAGCTCCTTTGTGTCCTTGGATCTCAACTCAGATGTTAACTTTTCTGTAAGTGTCTTTCCTGGTTCATCCAAGTTAAAGTACATCCCCTTTGTCACTCACCATTCTAGTGTCCTGTTTTCTTTTTAGCTTTGATCTCTATTCATTAATATCATGTTTATTTGTTTACCTGTTTATTTTCTCATTTCTGCGTTAGAATATATGCTCCTTAAGAGCAGAGACCTTGTCCTTCCTTTTCATGACTTCCTTTCATGACCCCAGGTCTTAGAGCAGAGCTGGAGTTGCATGATAAGTATTTAAGTAATATTTATGAGATATACAGGGACATTTATTCATCTCTGTTGTCCATTGGTTTTCAAGAATGGTTGGAAACACACACACACACACGAGTGCACACTAACTTTTTATGCCTTTCAACCCCTGTGTAGTGTGCAGGTTAGTGCTTAACTATTTTGGTTTTTTGTCTCAGTGAAATGGGACATGTTTCAGGGCAGAGGTCATAAATTTCATGTGCCTTCTTAGTACTTCTCATAATTACAGAGTAATGGTTTCAGGGAGATTCTGGTTCTGTTGTGGAGATAGTGGGTAGTGAATTTTTAAGTCCATGTATTCGGGAGGCTTAGAGAACTTCGATTTTTCCAAAATTCTATGTAATTTTCATAGTGTTAAAGATACTAATATTTGGATTTTTGTTAAGTTTTAAATGATTAATTCCCAAATTATTTTGAATTAGTCTTTGTTTGCCATCTTTGAATGCAACTAATTAGTAAAGTAGCTAAACTTTTAAACTCTGTTTGGTTTTAATTTTGAGTGATATCACTGCTTCTCTAATGGTTAATAATTCTTAAATTGCCTGCAACTTATCTGGTTGCTGATTTCTTTTCCTGTGTTCCAACACCTCTTGTGATCTCACAACTTCTGGCCTTTTGGGGGATTTGTACTTTACCTGGGTTCAAATAGGAAATACCCCTAAATACAAAGAGAAGCTATTTTTCTTCTAATTTCGGTATCTTCTGTTATTAATATCTTGCGTTGTTGTGGTACATTTGTTACAACTGATGAGCCAGTATTGATACAGTATTAATCAAGTCCATGGTTTACATTAGGATTCATTCTTCTGTCTATAGTTCTGTGGGTTTTGACAAATGTGTAATGTTATTTACCTATGATCAGTATCTTACAGCTTAGTTTCATTGCCTTGAAAACCCCTGGACCTCACCTGTTCATTTCCTCTCCTCTGTCTGCACCCTTCTCCCTCACCCCTGCAACTCCAGATCTTTTTAGTGTCTAAAGTTTTACCTTTTCAGGAGCACCTGGCTGGCCCAGCTGCTAAGGCATCTGACTCTTGGTCTCTGGGTTGTGAGTTTCAGCCCCCCCCACTGGGTGTAGAGATGACCTAAAAATAAAAAATAAAAAATAAAAATGCTAGTTAATTTTTACCTTTTTCAGAATGCCATATAGTTGGAATCATATAGTATTTAGCCTTTCAGACTGGTCTTCACTTCGCAATATGCATTTAAGGTTCTTCCAGGTCTTGTGGCTTAATAATTCATCTTTTTTAATTGCTGAATAATCCATTGTGTGGATGTGGCACAGTGTATCTATTCACCTACTGAAGGAAATTTGGATTGCTTCCAAATTTTGGCACTTAAGAGAATAAAACTGCTGTAAACATCTGTGTGCAGGTTTTTTTTTTTTTTTAAAGATTTTATTTATTTATTTGACAGAGAGAGAGAGATCACAAGTAGGCAGAGAGGCAGGCAGAGAGAGAGGAGGAAGCAGGCTCCCTGCTGAGCAGAGAGCCCGATGTGGGCCTCGATCCCAGGACCCTGAGATCATGACCTGAGCCGAAGGCAGAGGCTTTAAACCGCTGAGCCACCCAGGCGCCCTGTGTGCAGGTTTTTGTGTGGAGGTAAGTTTTAAGGTCTTTTGGGTAAATACCAAGGAGCACAATTACTGGATCTTTTGGTGAGAGGGTGTTTAGCTCTGTGAGAAACTGCCGAACTGTCTTACAAAATATCTCCCATTTTGCATTCTGACCAACAGTGAATGAGAGTTCCTGTTGCCCCACATCCTTGCTAGCATTTGGTATTGTTAGTGTTTGGGATTTTTGACTATTCTAAGTGATATGTAATAGTACCTTGTTTAAATGTGCATTTTCCTAATGACATTCAATGTTGAGCATCTTTTCAGATCTTTTCTCTTTTAAAAAAAAAAGATTTTACTTACTTATTTGACAGCACCAGCACAAGCAGGGGTACAGCAGGCAGAGGGAGAGGGAAAAGCAGGCTTCCCACTGAGCAGGGAGCCCAGTGTGGGGCTCAATCCCAGGACCTGAGTCGAAGGCAGATGCTTAACTGACTGAGCCTCCCAGGCGCCCCTCTTTTCTCATTTTTAAATTAGGTTTGATTTCTTATTGTTACTAAGACATCTTTATATATTTTGGTTTTAAGTCCTTTACCATGGATGTGTTTTACAGATATTTTCTCCACTCTGTGACTTGTCTTTTCATTCTCTTTTTAACAGTGTCTTTTACAGAGAAGTTTAATTTTAACAAAGCCCCTTTCATGAATTTTTTCTTTCGTAGATCATGCTTTTGGTTTTGTATCTGAAAAGTCATTGCCAAATCCAAGGATCCCTGCATTTTTTCCTATTTATCTTTTAGAAGTTTTGGATTTTACATTTAGGTCTTTGAACCATTTGAAGTTAATTTTTTGTGAAAGGTGTGAAAAGTTTATGTCTTTATTCTTTCATTTCTTTTCTTTTTTTTCTTTCCTTTCCTTTCCTTTCCTTTCCTTTCCTTTCCTTTCCTTTCCTTTCCTTTCCTTTCCTTTCATCAATGTCCAGTTCCATTTGTTAAAGACAATGTTCAGTTCCATTTGTTGAAGACTCTCCTTTCTCCATTGAATTGCCTTTGCATGTTTGTGTGGATCTTTTTCTGGGCTCTCCACTCTGTTCCATTGATTAATTTGTCTCTTTTACCAAGCACCTTTCTGTCTATAGCTTTAATAGTAAGTCTTGAGATTGGTGGTCCTTTTTTTTTTCCCCCTTCAATATTGTGTTGACTACTCTGGGACTCTTGGTTTTCCATTCAAACTTTAGAATCAAGTTGTTGATATCCACAAAATAACTTACTGTCATTTTGATTGGGATTGCATTGAATCTGTAGATCAGTTTGGGAAGAACCAACCTCTTAACAGTATTGAGCATTCTTATCCAAGACTATGGACTTTCTCTCCATTTTAGATCTTACCTTGCTTGCCGTCTTTCCTCAGAATTTTGTACTTTTTCTCATATATATCTTTTGCATATTTTGTTAGATTTGTGCCTAAGTATTTACATTTTTTTTGTCTTCTAAGGTAAATGGTCTTCTGTTTTTAATTTCAAGTTCCACTTGTACATTGATGGTATATATGAACATAACTGACTTTTTAAAATTTTTTATTTAAATTCAATTTATTTAACATATACTTTTAATTTCAGGGGTAGAATTTAGTGATTCATTGGTTGCGAACAACACCCAGAGCTCATCCCAGCAAGTGCCCTCCTTAATACCCATCACCCAGTTACCCTATCCTTCCCCGCTCCTCCAGCAACCCTCAGTTTGTTTCCTATAGTTAAGAGTCTCTTGTGATTTGCCTCCCTGTCTGTTTTTATTTTTCCTTCCCTTTCCCTTTATTCATCTGTTGTTTTTTAAGTTCCACACATGACTGAAATCATATGGTATTTGTCTTTCTCCCTCTAGTTCCATTCATGTCCTTGCAAATGGCAAGATTTCATTCTTTTTGATGGCTGAGTAATATTCCACTGTGTGTGTGTACCACATCTTTATCCATTCATCTGTTGTTGGACATCTGGGCTCTTTCCATAGTTTGGCATTGTGGACATTGCTGCTATAAACATTTGGGTGCCCGTGCCCCTTCAGATCACTACCTTTCTATCTTTAGTGTAAATACCCAGTAGTGCAATTGCTGGGTTGTAGGGTAGCTCTGTTTTCAACTTTCTGAGGAACCTCCATACTGTTTTCCAGAGCGGCTGCACCAACTTGCATTCCCACCAACAGTGTAGGAGGGTTCCCCTTTCTCTGCATCCTCGCCAACATCTATTGTTTGCTGAGTTGTTAATTTTAGCCATTCTGACTGGTGTGAGGTGGTATTTCATTGTGGTTTTGATTTGAATTTTCCTAATGCTGAGTGATGTTGAGCATTTTTTCATGTGTCTTTTGGCCATTTGGATGTCTTCTTTAGTCTGTTCATGTCCATTTCTTGACTGGATTTTTTTTTTTTTGGATGTTGAGTTTGATAAATTCTTTATAAATTTTGGATACTAGCCCTCTATCTGATATGTCATAGGAAAGCAATTGACTTTTGTATATTAACTGTGTATCCTGCAGCATTGCTTGACTAGTTTCAGGAGGGTGTGTGTGGGTGTGTGGGTCTTTGTATTTTCTGTAGACAGTCATGTCATCTGTGAACAAAGTTTTATTCTTTCCCAAGTTGTGTGCTTTTTATATCCTTTTCTTACTTTATTTCATTAGTTTGGACTTCCAGTACAGTATTGAATAGTAGTAGTAGAGAGGGACATCCTTGCCATGTTCCCTATCTTCTATTTTCTCAGTATTCATATGATGTTACCTGTGTATTTTTGGAGAAATTCTTTATCAAGTTGAGTAAGTCCTTCTATTCCTAGTTTCCTGAGGGTTTATAATGAAGGGGTGTGGATTTTGTTAAATGTTGTTTCTTCCTTCATTGATATGATCATGTGATTTTTCTCTTTTTTTTTAAAGATTTTATTTATTTATATGACAGAGAGAGATTACAAGTAGGCAGAGAGAGAGGAGGAAGCAGGCTCCCTGCTGAGCAGAGAGCCCAATGCGGGCCTCGATCCCAGGACCCTGAGATCATGACCTGAGCCGAAGGCAGAGGCTTTAACCCAATGAGCCACCCAGGCGCCCTCATGTGATTTTTCTGTTGATGTGATAGATCATATTTATTTTCTAATGTTGAACCAGACTTTCATATCTGGAATAAATCCTACATGACCCTGGTGTATAATTTTTTAATACACTGTTTGCTTTCATTTGCTAATTTTTGTTGAAGATTTTTTATCTGTATTCATGAGAGATACTAGTTTGTAGTTTCTTTTCTTGCACTATTGGTTTTGGTGTTAGGGTAGTGGTGGTCTCCTAGAATGATTTAGGAAGTATTCCTTCTAGTTTTACTTTCTGGAAGAGATTGTAGAGGATTGTGTAGTATTTCTTCCATAAAAGTTTGGTTGAATTCACCATTGATTGGGATTGGTAGTGGTAGCCCTTCTTTCATCTGATATTAATAATTTATGTCTACCTTTTTTTTCTTTGTTCACCTGGCTAAGGGTTTATCTATTTTATTGATGTTTTCAAAGAACCCAACTTTGGGGTTATTGATTTTTAAAATATTTCCTGGTTTTAATTACATTGATTTCTGCTCTAATTTTTATTTTTTTTCTACTTACTTTTCTAATATTTGCATTCAATACTGTATTTTCCCTTTAAGCTGCATCCCACACATTTTGCTACATTGTATTTTATTTTCACTTAGTTTGGAATACCTTCTTATTTCTCTTGAGACTTGTCTCCTGTTATTTAGAAGTGTGTCATTTTATCTCCATGGATTTTGGACTTTTAGAGCTATCTTTCTGTTACTGATTTTTAATTCCATTGTGGTCTGAGAACATACTTTGTATAATTTTTATTTTTAAAAATTTGTTGTGTTTTGTGGCTCAGAACTATTCTGTCTTGATGAATGTTCCGTATGAGCTTGAGAAGAATGTGTGTTCCACTGTTACTGGATGAAGTTGTCTGTAGATATCTGTTGTATGTCAATTGATGGTGGTGTTAAGTGAGCTATGTGTTCACTGAATATCTGGATCTGTCAGATCCTTATTGCCCTACTGCTAGAGCTGCCCATTACTGATGGAGAAGTGTTGAAGTCGTCTACGGCCATACCACCCTGAATGCGCCCGATCTCGTCTGATCTCGGAAGCTAAGCAGGGTCGGGCCTGGTTAGTACTTGGATGGGAGAAGTGTTGAAGTCACCAGCTATCATAATGGATTTGTTTATTTCTCCCTGCAGTTCTGTTAGTGCTACATTAAGGATTATTATGTCTTCTTGGTCAGTTGATTTTTTTTATCATTATGTAGTGCTCCTCTTTATGCCTGATAATTTTCCTTGCTCTGAAATCTGCTTTGTCTGAAATTCGTATAGCTACTCCAGTGTTCTTGTGATTAGGGTTACTTTAGATTTTTTAATGTATCTGAATATTTAACTTGTTGATATTTAAGTTGTTTCATTTTTCATTGAGATATACTTCACAAAGCATAACACATACCATTTTCAAGTGTATTCTTCACTGGTTCTTAGTATATTTACTATGTATGTGGTGAACATGTCACCTCTGTCTAATTCCAGAACGCTTCCATCACCTGAAAAATAAACCTCTTAGTTCCAATTCTCCCCTCCCCTTATTCCCTGGCAGTCATGAATCTACTTTCCGTTTTTAGGGATTTGCCTAGTCTGGAACATCTCTCATAAATGGAATCATATAACACATGACCTTTTGTGTCTGGCGTCCTTTAACCTTAGGGTAGAATGTTTTCAGAGTTCACTCATGTGGTGGTATGTAACAGTTGTTTATTCCTTTTTATGGCTGTGTAAGAGGCTCTTCCACATTTTAAGTATCCATTCATCAACTGATGGGCGTTGAGTTTATACTTTTTGGCTGTTATTAACAGTGCTGCTGTGAATATTCATGTACAGGTTGTGGCGGGAACATCTGTTGTCGGTTCTGTCAGGTATTATACCCCTAGATGTAGAATTGCTGGGTAATTGTATGTGTAACTTTTTGAGGAACTGTCGAACTGTTTGCTGCATTAGCTGCACCATTTACATTCTCACCAGCAATATAGGAGGGCTCCAGCTTCTCTGCCTTCTTGCCAATACTTAACTTCTTTTTTTTTTCTTTTTCTTATTTTACTGTAGCCATCCTAGTGGGTGTGAAGTGGTATCTCAATGTGATTTTGATTCGCATTTCCCCAATGACTAATGATGTTGAACATCTTGACGTGTGCTATTGACCATCTGTGTATCTTCTTTGGAGAAATGTCTATTCAAAAGTCTTTTGCTTATTTTAAAATTAGGATTATTTCTCTTTTTATTATAGAGTTGTAAGAGTTCTTTGCATATTCTGGTTATTAGACTCTTGTCAGATACACGATTTGCAGATACTTTCTCCATTCTGTGGGTTGTCTTTTCACTTTCTCAGTAGTGTCCTTTGACACACAAAAGTTTTTATTTTGATCAAGTTCAGTTTATCTATTATTTCTTAATGCTTTTTGTATCGTATCTAAGAAAGCTTTCCCCAATCCAAAGTCACACAGATTTTTACCTGTTTTCTCTAAGAGTGTTACAGTTTTTACTCTTGTATTTAAATCTTTGATCCATTTTGAGTTGCATTTTTGTGTATGTGTGAAGTTGCGGTTCCAAATTCATTCTTTTGTGTATAGATATTCACTTGTCCCCATAGTAGGCACTTGAAGAGACTGGTTTTTTTCCCCATTAATTGGTCTTGGCATCCTTGTGAAAAATCAATTGACCATAAATGTATGGGTTGTAAATACTTTCTTTTTAGATACTTGGGAAATCTACACTATAAAGTAAAACCATTCCTGGTAAGTGAAATGTGTCTGTATCATGGCTCTGTGAGTTTAGGCTTGCTTGTCACAGCAAAACCTGCGTGACCCAGTATTGACAGATGTTCCGAGTTATTTGGTCTTGGGTTATGCAGCTTTTGTTTATCTGAGAAGAAATACATAAATGGTAAGTTGAGTACTAATATTCCTAATAGCATTTGTTCAGTAGGGCTGAGTTACACAACTTAGAATGCCATCATGAAGTTCAGAACTTCAAGGAATGTGTAACTGAGGCAGGGAAAGTGATCAACCTGAAGGCATACATACAGCTGGTGAGTAGCACCGCCAAGTTTATGAGCTGAGTCCCGCTCTCGTGACATAACTATGATGTAAGGTGTTGTCTGAGATGGTCTCAAGAGAGAAAGGTCCAGGCTAATTCTGGCCCCAGTTTAAGAAGCAGGTGGTTTTCAGTAGATGACTGTGAAATTGTGGTTTGGTATGAAGTCCTCTTCTCTGACACTATCAGGGTCAGTGTTTGGTTGATTAACTAAGAAAGTCAGTTTACACAAGTACTCTTAAGGAATGGTGCATATAGTTCTTAGCATTTTATTTGAAAAAATATATATATATATACATACATTTATTTTCCATTGAAGTAGTGCCAGGCTCTTTTCTCTGAAAACTGGTCTGCTGATTAGATTTCTAAGTTGTCAGGGCACCTGGGTGGCTCAGTAGGTTAGGCATCTATCTCGGCTCAGGTCATGATCTCAGGGTCCTGGGATTGAGTCCTGCATTGGGCTCCCTGCTCAGCAGGGAACCTGCTTCTCCCTCTGCCCCTTTTCCTGCTCATGCTCTGTCTCTGTCTCAAATAAATAAAATCTTAAAGAAAAAAAGATTCCTATGTTCTCTTTTTTGTGTTCAGTTTCAGTTTCTTTAACTGAATTGAATGAGAATCCTGTGATATCCCTCCTCCCTAGCTGGTACATAGTCATCTCACCCATACCTAGTTTAGCAAAAATTTTCTTACTGATTTCTTTGTATCAAGTCTTTTCAAAGTATCTGTTTTAGTTTTCATAAGAACAGTGATCTTGGGCGCCTGGGTGGCTCAGTGGGTTAAAGCCGCTGCCTTCGGCTCAGGTCATGATCCCAGGGTCCTGGGATCGAGGCCCATATCAGGCTCTCTGCTCGGTGGGGAGCCTGCTTCCTCCTCTCTCCTCTCTCTCTGCCTGCCTCTCTGCCTACTTGTAATCTCTCTCTCTGTCTCAAATGAATAAATAAAAATCTTTAAAAAAAAAAAAAAAAGAACAGTGATCTTTTCACACTCATTTTGTTGGTTTACATAGTGTTTAGTGAAATTATATAATTTTGAAGTAAGTGTAAGTGGCCTTAACTAGTTTGGGAATCATCACATTTGATTCTTGCTGACTAAACAGCTCAGTGAGAGCAAAGTCACGGGGGAAGTAGTTAGTAATTTGTTGCCTCTAAGCATATAAACCTACCAGGGGCATCACAGTATTGTAAAAGGGAAACAAAGCATAGTTAACCCTGTGAGACCAGTTCTTAGAAATTGATTAGGAAAGATTTGGAACATCTGTTCAATGAAACACTCAACATCCACATAAAATATTAATAGAAATGTATGTGTTTTACGAAAAGACATTGAAGTTATATTTTTAGATGGGAAATAGCAGTGTAGAACAGCATGAGTATTAAGCTTCCGTGTGTGTGTGTGTGTGTGTGTGTGTGTGTGTGTGTGTGTACATACGTATGTGTGTGACACACATAGACGTCTGGGATTTCCATTCAAGATGGTGGTGTAGGAGGATCTTGAACTCATCTCTTCTGTCGAATACACTGAATCTACAGCTCCATATGGAAAAATTTCCTCCGGAAGACGTGACTCCTACACATTAGGCGAATAAGAAAAAAACCTACACTGAAGTGAGATTCAGTCTTGCCATAAACCCCACCCCTGGTACAGCGACCTACGATTGGATTGGGAGGGTACTCACAACCCTCAGCTTCTCCCTGAGGAGCAAAGGGTTTGAACCCCACATCTGGCACCCCAACTTTTAAGACCTGCATCTGAGAGACAAGACCCCAAAACATCTAGCTTTGAAAGCCATCAGGGCTTGCATCCATGAGACCCACAAGGCTATAGCGACCTTAGAAACAGTTCTTAAAGCAGTTGCGTGAGTAGACTTACCCACCCTGGAACTCAGCACAGAAGCAACAGACAGAAAATCGGTCAGACTTTCTGTAAAAGAGGCTCATTTGCTTATCTTAAAGCCCTGAGGGGCAGGCATCTAATGTAACATGGATCTGGGGGCCTAGTAAGGTATTCTCCAAAGACGGAGCTGGCAGGTGGCATCTTTACACTGTCCCTGTGCCTCACTCCTGCTCACTGGTTATCTCCTGGAAAGAAGCTTGTGTGCTCGTATGATGCCCCACGTTTGCAGTTGCTACCTGGGGAATACCTCTAGATCAGTATCTACAACAGCTAAGACTTGGAAATAACTTGTGTCCACCAATGGGTGAATGGATAAAGAAAATGTGTAGACAATGGAATCTTATTCAACCATAAAAAGAAGGAAGTCTTGCCATTTGCAACAACATAGACCTTGAGGATATTATTCTAAGTGAAATAGGTCAGACAGAGAAAGACAAATACTGTATGATCTCCCTTATATGTGGAATCTAAAAAACAAAACAAAATGAAGTCAGAGAGAACAGATTGGTGGTTGCCAGAGGTGTTGAGGGTGTGGAGGAAATGGGTCAATTGGTATAAACTTACAGTTAATAAGATAAGTTCCAGGGATGTAATGTACATCTTGGTGACTGTAGTAAATAATACTGTATATTGGGCGCCTGGGTGGCTCAGTGGGTTAAAGCCTCTGCCTTCAGCTCAGGGTCGTGATCTCAGGGTCCTGGGATCGAGGCCCGCATCAGGCTTCCTGCTCGGCAAGGAGCCTTGCTTCCTCCTCTCTCTCTGCCTGCCTCTCAGCCTACTTGTGATCTCTCTCTCTCTCTGTCAAATAAATAAAAATAAAATCTTTAAAAAAAATACTATATTATTGTATATTTAAAGTTGCTAAATCTTAAGAGTTCTTAGCACAAGAAAAAAATGTGTGGTGATGGATATTAACTAGTCTCATGGTGATCATTTCACAATAGATACAAATATGGAATTTTTATGTTGCACACCTGAAACTAACATATGTCCATTATATCTCAATTTTTTTAAAAAAAGTAATTTATATTTTAAAGAGAAAGACTAGGGCACCTGGGTGGCCCAGTCAGTTAAGCATCTCCCTTTGGTTAAGGTCATGATTTCAGGGTCTTGGGATCAAGCCCGGCACTGGCATCGGGCTCCCAGCTCAGCAGGGAGTCTGCTTCTCCCTCTGCCCCTCCTCCCACTCGTTCTCTCAATCTCTCTCTCTCAAATAAATAAAATCTTAAAAAAAAAAAATAAGGAGAAAGACCGAAACAGTCTGGAAGGATGTGACTCACAATGTTAAATAGCGGAAAACAAAACAAAACAAAACATTAAAATAGGGCTTAACTGTAGAGCATCAGAGAGTGGGTGATTTTTTTACTCTCTTTTATGTAAGTATTTCTTTGTTGGTTGAAAGTTTGACAGTGAACATTTGTTACTTTTAAAATGAAGAAAAAGCTGTTTCTATTTTGAGAAGAGCCTCTTCGAAACGTGTAATTAAAAGAAATAAAATGCCTTGTAGAGTTAGGCAGCAGGAGGGAATGCTCTTGGTGAGGGACCCCCTTTCCCATACCCTTACAAAGTGACCAGACCCCCCCTCTGTGTGTACTCAGAGGTACTTTGCCCCTGCAGTAATAGAGCCTCTTCAGTGAATAGAGTGGCGTTTCTCTCTTATTCTTTTCTCTGATTATATTTTTATATGTAAAATGCGATATCAGCGCAATCTTTCTTTCTTTCCGGTTTGATTTTCAGGAAGATTTCGACGTTGATCATTTTGTGTCTGACTGTAGGAAGCGTGTCCAGCTGGAGGAACTGAGAGGAGATCTGGAACTCTACTATAAACTTCTTAAAACAGCCATGGTCGAGCTCATCAACAAGGATTACGCAGATTTTGTCAACCTTTCCACAAACTTGGTAAACCCGAAATTCACAAGTCCTACACACACACACTTTCTCTCTCATTCATATTTATTAAAAGTGCAGAGTGTTTTTAGAAACCTTTCAGCTGATTTCCCCCTCTCTGTCAGAAACTTGAAGAGATTACCAATCTCATTAATGAAAGAACTAAACTTTTTGGATTCATTTTTTTGGTTTTAGTTTTTATTCATTTAAGGCTGCTCTAGCTTGATTATGTTTCGAATTCATTAGTCAGTAGTGAAAAGTAAAGGATAGTAATACCTGAGTGGTTGTTTTGTTAGTTGCTAAGCGATTACCGTGAAGTCTTCCTTGGTTTAGACTAATTTGTAGGAGGAAATATCAAATTCTCTTAAAGAAATGTTTAATTTACTCCCAGGTATATGTGTTAGCCAGAGCTAGGTTGAGGAAACATTGGCCAATATTGATATTTAGAAAGTTTGGTTTTATAAAAATAGAAGAATGATTGGCAGTGAGCTTATCAGTTGTTCATAAAAGCTGTTTAGAAATGTTGAGTTTTATTACTTGGGGAAAAGTCTCCTTGTTGATGTTTTATTTTGTTTTAAATCTGTCCAGAGAAGCACAGAAAGTAGCAGCTCCACGGGAATTTCAAGAAGCATTAAAATTAATGATGCATATTTGCTTTTGGAAAATATACCACTAAGATAAATGTTCCAATAGGATTAGAAACCTAGAAAATTTTATTTCTGTTCTGTTTAATTTGTATTTTTCTCAAGGGTTATAATAATGTTTAGGAGAAACATAGCCCATCAGACTTTCACATCAGCTGGCTGAGTATCATAAATTAGAGACAGAGAGCTGTTCACCTTCCATGAAAATTTTTCACATTCATTTAAAATGCCATCTAGGGCGCCTGGGTGGCTCAGTGGGTTAAAGCCTCTGCTTTCGGCTCAGGTCATGATCTCAGGTCCTGGGATCGAGGCCCGCATCGGGCTCTCTGCTCAGCAGGGAGCCTGCTTCCCCCTCTCTCTCTGCCTGCCTCTCTGCCTCCTTGTGATCTCTCTCCCGCTGTGAAATAAATAAATAAAATCTTTAAAAAAAATAAAATAAAAAAATAAAATAAAAAATAAAATGCCATCTAAAGGCAAATCGTTCATAAGGAAGCTTTCGTTTATCATGACTTCCCTTATTTTTATAGTTTTGTGTATTTCAACAGATTTTTTCATATTCTGTGAGCAACATTAATGGCCAAATAACATTTCTATTGTTTAGCTAGTTACTTAGCAAAATATGGTTGTACCAAAAAAATAACTTAAGCCTGGTACTGCTTTGATCTTTAAACAGACACGTCACTATTACTCCTGATTGTGTTGTGTTTGTGCCAACCTGGTTTTGCCTTTAGGTTGGGATGGACAAAGCCCTCAATCAGCTTTCTGTGCCTTTGGGACAGTTACGAGAAGAAGTTCTGGTAAGTCCCCAGATGATACAAAACAATTTACTGTGAAGCATGTTGTCCTCATTGGCTTTTCTCTAAGAATTCTTTTCATCCGTTAGGTTGGTGGTAGTGGTGGTTGTTTTTTAATGGTTCATGATGATAGTATTCACCTTCAGACAAGTTATAAATGATTTTCTGTTTTTGCATATGCTATTAAAACCTAAAAAACATGTTTGATTTGAAGAAGACAGATTCTCAGAGTAGACAGCCTTAAAATGTCAGGGGAGAGGAAGCATATTTCCAAATTCAACTTACTAATGCCACTTTGGACCTATGTAAGTGTTTCCAACTTATGAATGACTTGTATTTTAACAGTTTATAATCTTATAAATATCCCTCCCCATAATTTACATGTGATTAGATTCCTGGACTGGTCTACAAAAGCTAAGTAATCCCTAATGTAACTGAAGGATAATATAAATACGGTGTAATACCTAATAAATATTGCATTTGAATGTTCTCTCAGCAAATCTCTGCTGTGGGAATGGGACTCCCCACCTCTAAGCCATTGGGAATAGCAACTCCACCTGGGTGAACAGTGGAGGGGGAGTTTTGGCATCACTTCCAACAGAAAACTGTGCTGCCCTGCCCTCCCCGCCTCCCCCAGTCCGTGTCTGGTGCACGACACCAGCCGTCCTTGTGTGTCTCCTGTAGCTTGAGTGGCCCCGCACGTCTCGCCCCTAAGACAGTGCCTGCATCCTAAAGAGACAATATAAGTAGAAGATAATTTAAGGAAAGCCACAATACATGGTTAGAACCAGGAAAAATGCAGAGTAACAGAAATGTCAGTGCTGAGAAGCCCAGGGGAAGGGTAGGCAGGAAAGAGTTCATGAAAGAGTTTAGTTAAAATCTTGAGCTGGCCTTGAGCTAGCCCGTGCTTTCCATGGTTTTTGTCTTGTTTGAATTTTACAACATCTTGTTAAGGTACTTTTCCTTGGAATGGAAGTGACTTTCGTGGTCCACTGTTGGATTCCACGCCAGCCGCTGTGTGACTCTCCCACCACCTCTTTGGCGTGCCTCTTCCTCCCGTGGCCTCGTGGCGGTGCTGGTTCCTCAGCCCAGCCTTCCTTTGGCTTCCCACTGTCCTCTCGAACCCCCTCCCTGGAGGCAGATTTGCTCTGCTGACGGCCGTTCGGCTCGCACAGGCTCCCGTCCTGCCTCACCCCCTGCCAGCACCATGTCCCCTCCCTTTCCCACAGCCGGTCTTTATAGCCACTTCGGTCCTGCTCAGCCACAGGCCTGGCCTGCCTTTCTGGTCCCAATTCATGAAACTACTCTGAGATTCTAAGACTGCCGAGGGATAACTGTTTCTGTCTTCTTCCTTGTATCCCTGTGGGCTACCACAATACTGACATCCAGGAGGTATTTCATAATGTTGATGGAGTGAATTAATTCACCTTCCTGTGGAATTTTTGTGATATATCCACTTTATTCTAGTTGTTTCCATTCACCTTTGTTTTGGCCCTAATTCCTAATTATCTTCTATTTACCTTCATTCATTAGCTTCTGGACATGTTTGTCCCCCTATGCACTCTCCCTTTTGATGGACTTTTGTTCTTTCTTGATTCCTAATATTTCCAGAACAGTATTTCATCATGATGCATCAGTGCTTCAGCATTCTCTAGTTCTCCAAATTGTGCAAGATCTAAAGACCTCACCTGAGTGTAGTAGTCCTCTTAAGTTGAGCCTCCCTTCCTATTTCTGCTTCTCTCCAGAAGGAAGCCTGCAGTGCACACAGCTCTGTGCCCATCCGACCCTGACATGAGTGCATCCACGCTTACGTCTTCTCCACATCTCCTCCCCACCTCGGCACCACACAGGCTTTCAGAGTCCGAGTCAAGCCCCATCCTGTTTCCAGACTCTCCTATACTTTGCTTCAGATTATCCATTCTCTGCTCTGAAACCCCCCACCCTCCATGACTTTCACTGTATATGTGTTGTTCTTCTTCTGGCCATGCGACCCTGCCTTTGTTTCATTTTGCCCCCAGATCATGAGTCCCCTCAACAGCATTTGTGTCTGGTATTTGGTGTTTTTGTCAATATCTGTATAGTACTGGTGTGCAGGTGTTAAGTTCTGTGGAATTGAATAAGATGTATAAACTTGATCATGTGATGAAACAGTGTCTACAATACGTTTTCTTTATTCTTTTAAAGAGTCTCAGGTCATCTGTCAGTGAAGGAATTCAGGCAGTAGATGAACGGATGTGTAAACAGGAGGACATAAGGAAGAAAAAGGTAACCTCCGGGAGATTTCTTATGCTGCATGCCAGTGAAAGCCCTCTCCTCTTGTCTCCCCAAACTTGTCAGCACTATTCACCTTTTTTTCAAAGCTCTCATGTGTATGCATTTTACGCATTATGTCACGTTGTCTACTTAAAATAATAAGAATTTTAGAGGTATCCACCCACGTGGCCTCAAGATCACTCACTTTTTCCAGAACAAGAAACAGTGATAACTGTTGTCAGTGAGGCACTTGACGGTTTAACCACCATATCAATTTTCAGCGCCCCTGTAAAGAAAATAGGCCCATGTTAGAGATTAGGGTAGAAGTGGGCTTTCTAAAGCTAACTCAGTATTCTGCTGCAGGTTTGTTGTTTTAGAAAAAGCAATACGTCGCCCTCTCGTTCTGCCTTTTATTCTTTTGTTTCCCTCCTTTACGTATATCTCTACAGGCACTGCCTTTATTGTTCACTGGGCCTGGGTTGTAATTTTATTTTCTGATTTTGTTTTCTTTATGTTCTGGTGTTAACTTTTATTTTATTTGTTTATTTTATTTAATAGTTAGCATGTTCTTGTTGGGTTCGTTTCAGGTGTGTAAGACAGGCAACAGCTGTGTACATCCGTGGTGCTCCCCCCGGGAGGGTGCTCCTTAGTGCCCATCACCTGTTAACACGTCCCCGATTTCATTCATGATCATAATGATGTAAGGGCACAGTAGGCATTGGGATTCCAGGCTTCTGACTCTAGCCCGCTGCTCTGTACAGTGTTCTCTATGTGTATTTATTAGCATATTTGTTAAGATCTCAAGGGGGAGAAGCCTGTTTGAGACACCTTCTGTTCAATTCTCCTTTAGAAAGATCTCCTCACAGCTCTTGTCCAAAGAATTCATGTAGTGCGTTTCCAGACAAAACGATAAGCTTCATGAGAGCCAGGCATTTTTCTTGTTTTATTCACTCATGTCCCCACTGTCAGGAAGAATGTCTAGCTCCCAAGGAGGGGTGTTCAGAACTATTCGTTGAAGGGATGACTTTGTATTTTTTTTGTTTTTTAAGGATGAGAGTTTTCATAATGTCCCTCAACCTCTTTGATAATATTTGTAGTGTAGAAGGTCTTTAATGAATTGATGCTTGGGCATATAGGTATATGCACATGTAAACCGAGAGGTGAAATATGATCGGAAGCTAAAATTAAAACACGAATAAAGGGCCATAAGAAAATAAATGGAGGGGGCCTGGGTGGCTCAGTTGGTTAAATATCCGACTCTTGATTTTGGCTCAGGTCATGGTCTTGGGATTGTTGAAACTGAGCCCCACATTGGGCTCCAGTTCAGCAGGATGCCCGCTTGAGATTCTCTCTCTCCCTCTGCCCCTCCCCTGCATGTGCACACGCACTGTCTCTTAAATAAACAAATCTTTTTTAAAAAGAAAAGAAATGGAGTGCCCATAGAAAGATTCAGGATGGGAAAAAGAAGAAATAAGTACAGAATATGAGAAAGCAAAGTCTAGGTTTTTTTCTTTTTCCTATAAACTTGCAATAGAATATTGAAGTATGCTTATTCTAGAAAGCCAGAATTAAGATTTGCATTTTTGAGAATTCCATGTTTTGTAGAAATACTCAAAATGTAGGATGCTCTATATATTTGAAGTTGACTTTTGGTTTTATATTTTCCTGCATTTAGCATGGGACATAAAGATGATCAAGAGTAAAGATGGTAACTTTTTTTGTTTGCTTAATTTTTCTTTTTATAGATGTGTGTGTTGAGGCTTATACAAGTTATTCGATCAGTTGAAAAAATTGAAAAAATCTTAAATTCTCAAAGTTCTAAAGAAACCTCTGCACTAGAAGCAAGCAGGTAAGCATTTTTTCTTGCTAAGTAGCACATAAGTTAATACTTTACATCCAGCCCAATTTGGGGGGGGGTGTGTTTAGTTAGAATTCATTTCTGAACAAGAAGAAAATCCAGGTCTGTGGCTTAGTGTTTTTGAATACAGCTCCAGGAGAGTGGGGCGCATGAAATGGTGACATTTATAATACGTCCCTATAAACCCTTTGGTTATAGACCACCTTTCAGGGCATCAGAGGTAGTATGCTTCCAGTGGAAAAGTTTTATATTTGGAATCACCTTCCATGAGGACTAGTAAAATCCTCTTGACCTTCAAGGTGTACCATTCACCTTTCTTAGATTTTTTTTTCTAGACGTGCCCAGAGTATTACCGTTGGTGTATTTTGCTCCAACATTATATTATTACGAAGCAGCATAGGACACATTTAGTTGAAATTTACAAACAGGAAAGAAAAAGCTTATGAAATAAGAGAAAGATGATGGCCCTCTTTGTCATACTGTGACTGTCTTATTCCCTTCCTGGTGTGAATTTTCAATCAGCCAGGTAGATGAGTGACCCAGAAAGTGAGTTATTAGATCCTGTCAACACCAGTGGGACGCACTGTGGTGCAGTGGAAAGGGCACAGGTTCGTCCTGCATGTACCAGCTGGGCCGCGCGAGTCAAGATCATCTGGTGCCCTGTGTCTGTAACGTAAGGCTAACGGCCACTCCAGCTGCAGACTCGTCTCGACCACTGAGATACGCTCAGCCATATCTGGCATACACAGGCCCTCATATGGTCAGATTTTGGTCTAACAGAAGCTCTTCTTAAAATCACATTAATAGTGTAATATTTTGGGCACCTGGGTGGCTCAGTGGGTTAAAGCCTCTGCCTTCGGCTCAGGTCATGATCTCAGGGTCCTGGGATCGAGACCCGCATCGGGCTCCCTTTTCAGCTGGGAGCCTGCTTCCTCCTCTCTCTGCCTCCCTCTCAGCCTACTCGTGATCTCTCTCTCTCTCTCTTTCTGTCTGTCTGTCAAATAAATAAAATCTTTAAAAAAAACAGTGTAATATTTTTCCGTATGTAATATTGAATAATCTGCGGCAGAACCAACCAACCAAATCCAAATCGAATGGGCCCATAGTTCAAAGGCTTACTCATCCTATAACACATGTTGGGTTTCTTAATTTTAGGAATTAAGGTTTTAGATTTGGGAGGGACTTTAGAGACCCTGTGCTCACATCTCTGATGATGTAGATTAAGAATGGAGACATCCCAAAGGAAGGGATTCTCTGGTTCAAGGTCTCTGCCTCCTTTCATATCAAGGCGTGTAACTAAGTGGTCAGTCCCTGCCATGTTTGTGTCTTCAGCCCCGTTGCACTTGTGCTTCTGCCCCCGGTTCGCCCACCCCCGCAAAGACTTGCTGAGCGTCCCTTCTGACCAGTCCGGTGGGACCTGTGTGTCTCCAGCGGCTCCACTTCGCTGCGGCCCTCGGCAGCGCTCGCAGCCCCTCCAGCCACGTCCTCGTTCGGCCCCCGGGAAGCCGGCCTTCCAGGGTTCTTCCCATCTTTGCCATCGCCGCTGTGCTCCTCTGAGAGCAGTGCCTCAGCGAGCTCTGTTTCTGTAATCCTGTCCCTTCGCAACGCTGTCTTTGATACACAGACATTCTGCGCTTCCTTGCTCAGAATTACCTTTGGGGATTTTTTTCTTGAGAAGAGCAGCTCTGAGCTGTAGGGTAAGGAAAGCCAGAGCAGCCTCGGTGCATAGTAAATACATCACACTTGCCAGGCCAAGAAACGGTGAGAGAAGGATAAATACGAAATGCACACGAGGTTCGTCAGTAGAGTCGGGATTAGGCTTCGGGGTCGGTCGTGCCGGGCGCTTGCTTTCCCCCCGACTAGTTCCGATGCGCCGGGACTGGGCGCCCCACCGCTGGCCTGCAGACCGTTTGTGGTTCCTTACGATGCACGTCTTCCCCTCACTACCTGACCGCTCATCATCAGATGTGGGGTGCCTCAGAAAAGCCCAGCAGGTGCTCTGGGGCCTTACCGGTTTTTTTTTTTCCTTTCACTATTTAGCTTCTTTTTGAGTGGTGTTGACACTTTCTAATGTGCGGGGCGGGAGGAAGTGCATTCGTTACACTTGGTGGCAGAGTCACAGTGTTTTCTCACCAGCACTGCGCTCCCTCAGAGCACAGAGCTTGCTCTTTGCGCCGTTCGGTAAGTGTAAACTTAAAGGCAGCTATTCTGAGGGGTTTCATTTGTTGCTGCTAGAGAGCCCGTTTTCTGTGATTGAGGAGACAGCAGTAGTTGGTGCTTTAGAAGTATCGGGGAGGGAGAATGAGGCAGGCAGGGAAGAGGGGGAGGATTCAGGTATGAACGGGAGGATACGGCGGAGAGAGAGAAGGGGGTTAGAGGTGAAGAAGGTCACGAGCAGGAGAGCCCGAGGAACGGGCTGGAAACACGCACTTGTACCCACACGGACCTGGAATAGCACCTGCTGCTTGCCTGGGCCCTGTGGCTGGGGCCGGGCGGCGTCTGTGGCTTCCACAGAATGACACCCCCACCCCCACCCCCGGCGCCTGGAACCTGCTGCACATCCAGCTCGTCGTGAAAATTGATGGTGTGCAGGTGCAGGTGCGCTAGCTCTGGGGGTTGGGGGTGCTGGGAACACACTGGGAAGAAAGTTACAGCACAGGGGGCGCTAAAGCCTCAGCGTTGCTAACCCGGTGATGTGAATAACCTGCCGCGGAACCACCCAACCAAATCCAAATCAAATGGGCCCATAGTTCATTCGGAAACTATGAGTTCAGGAAAGTCCGGGAAAGGAGGTGTCTTCACAGAATAGATGTGGCCCAGAAATTAAGCAGCTTCGGGAATTACATTCCTGCAATTGTCTCTACTAGCCCACTTTGGACTGGACAGATTTTGGAGAGAATTGCCACAGAGTTTAACCAGTTACAGTTTCATGCTGTTCAGAGCAAAGGCATGCCTCTTCTGGACAAAGTAAGACCAGTAAGTGTTGCTTTAGATTTTCAATTTGATGTTTGCGAATTTTCTGGATAATTTTGGTTTAACCTAGCATGGCTCCTGATAATGGCTGCTCTACAGGATTTTGAAACTAGTTTTGAACTTTTTCTTTCAGTTCTGTTGCTTGGGACCCTGCTTCCAATGTGTCACGCTATATAGATTTTGTGTAAAAACACGAGCATGTTATCCAAACTATATGAGTAAAATTAATCCTGAATTTTATGTAACTTGACACATCATATGATGTAGTCAGAGTTCATTTATCCAAAGCCCTTGACTGGGTTTAAATGTACGCTTGTCAGATTTACTCTGTAACTTAAGAGGAAAATAACTTTTTGTCATTTGGTAATTCTGTCTAAACTTTCTTTGATGAAGCAAAGATTGACTTAGAAAGAAATCGTGGGGAGAAGAGATTCACTGTTACTCTGTAGGAAATGTTGATATTTCAATCTTAGAAAAATTCTGGGAGAATAAGAGGTTTGCTTTATATATATAATGTATATGTGTGTATATATATATTTGAATTTTTAGAAACTGGTCTGCCTGGAGCTTTCTTTACTTGTCTCTTTGTTCTTGCAGCGTATAGCGGGCATCACGGCCATGTTACAGCAGTCCCTGGAAGGCCTGCTCTTAGAAGGTCTTCAGACTTCCAACGTTGACATCATACGGCACTGCTTGCGGACCTATGCCACAATTGACAAGACACGGGACGCAGAGGCGTTAGTTGGTCAAGTACTGGTGAAACCGTACATGGATGAGGTTTGTGCCCCTTATGTTCTTCATTCAGCAAACACTCACAGAGCATCTTCTGTGACTCGATTCTTCACTGGGTGTGAGAGAGCAATCAGGGCTCTTTCTGTGAAGAGTCTCCTAGTTACTGCACTTGCGCTTGTAATAAAGGGTTGGTCCCCATTGGTTCCCGTCAGCATGGCAGGAATCAGGCATGCGCTCTAGTATCTTCTAGTGATGCCATAGTCCAGGGATCATCTTAATTTAATAGGGGTGAGGGTCTTGCCTGGGAAGAAGGTATGGATCAGAATGTTTTCAGGTCAGTTTTAAGTTCCGTAAATTATATGTCAGTGAAGTTGCTGAAAAGCATGACCCCGTCACGGCACACATGCCCTCTGGAGGAGCTGGAAGACAGCCCTGTGAGCGTGGAAAGTCCGGGAAGGGAGGTGTCTTCACAGAATTGATGTGGCCCAAGTCTTGAAAACCGTAGAGTTTGCCAGGGCAGAAAGGTAGGAGGGGGGAACTATTCAAAGATGAAGGGCTTTTATGGGCGACTTAGCAGGGTAGTACCTTAAATCCAGAACTTGGTTACCCAGTGTCCTTGACCTATGAGGATATAGTTAAATGCAGGGAGTAAGTGTATCCTGCCTCTGAGCGGCCAGAGTACAGGCTGCACTGTGTGAGGCTGCCAGCACTCAGCAGTTTCCGACTTAGAGAGTGTCAGTTTCATCTGGTTCAGGCTGATAGAAGTCCTGAAGCCAGTCCTCAGTGTTTGAGGGCTTTCTTCCAGTCACCTGCCAGTGTGAGTGTTCTTTCTGTCCAGTAAGTACAAAGCTACCCACCATGACTTCAGGATGAAAGGCTTCCAGTTTTAAAACAGGACAGTATCCCATTGATAAAAGCAAAATTGAAGGATTAATTTCAGTAATCCTCTCAGTTTCATTAGGATTACTAAAAATAAATGATCTGTCAGTTCTTTGCACGTGTCCTGTTATATTTCATAGTTCTCTCTTGGGGGGGGCTGGAAAAGATTACATTATTCTTTTTCACAAAGTGAAAATATTTAGTTACTAATTTATGCCTTTTTCATTGAACTGAATCTAATGTGCTAAATTAAGTACTTTAAATTTCACTGGCCTGTTAAATGAACTATGGCCATGTTTGTATTTTAAGTTTATATGCTCGTCATTCACCTCTTGAAACTCAGCCTTACCACAAAAAGTAAAATACTAAAGCAAAATAAGATGTGTTTTCTTCCATCACTCTCTGTCTCAACCCTTCCCCTGTTCTGGAGATGTTAGAGGGCAAGGCCAAGGTGAAGACGGTACAGAACTGTTGTCTGGAGACATAGTATTTTGCTTTCAAGCTCAGAAGGGGAAGCAGATAAGTGTGTGTGATGTTTTAGCTTCAGGCCAGTCCCCGTCACCCAGCCCCCGTGTCTCCCAGGGTCAGAACTGTGTCCCCGAATCCCAGGACCTAAGAGTTTAGTGCAGCTGTTACTTACGTCCTGTTTAGAAAGCACGTCAAGTGGGAAGGAGGGATGAAGAAGCATATTTTTAAGGTTTTCTTTATTCTTTTCTCTGTAGTGTATAGTTCATACTTCTCTTTTAGGTGCTTTAAAGAAAAAATGCTCTTCCTTCCGATAGGTGATCGTAGAGCAGATTGTTGAGTCTCATCCGGACGGCCTTCAGATCATGTATGACAAGCTCCTGGAGTTCGTTCCTCACCACTGCCGCCTTCTTCGAGAAGTCACAGGAGGAGCCATCTCAAGGTGACATAAACTGCTGTGCTTGCACCTCAGCTCAGTTTGGTGACCACCTGTCACCTAGTGCACTGCTGATCACTGGCTGTCCTGTCTGAACCAGGAATGTGTGCACTTCCCTCTTTGTTACCAGGGCTGGGAGGCGGGTGTCGCTGGCCTGGGTTTACAGGGAAGGAAACGAAGAGTGGGAACAAATCTTGAAGGTTACATTTCTGTGACTCCAGAGCCTCTCCTTTTCCCTTCTCTCCACTTTCTCCTTAATCAGGTTCGAAACCAAAATTGGTTTCCTTCCATTATTCTGATGTCATCATCTGTCTAGAAATACCAATTCAGTTTAATTCAACAGGTTTTATACTGATTGTGATTAAAGTCATGTTCGGATTTCCCTCCCTCTCTTATTTCATATCCATGGCTTTCCAGTTTTGTTTCATGAATATCCCATTACCTTCCACTGTCGCCATCATCCCAGTCCAGACCTTTGTCATTTTTTGTCTGGGATGGCGGCCTCTCCCCACCTGGTCTCCCCGGCTCCACCTGTCCCTCTTCATTGCAGCCCTTGGCTGTCCCATCTGCCCAGAACTCTGCCACCTTCCTAAGTCTTTGGTGGCTTCTCATTGCCCACAGAGGAACATCCAGCCTTCCTGGCCCAGCCTGTGAGGCCCTTGGTGCTCTGGTCCTAGTGGTTCTCCACTGTAGAACTTTCTACTGTGGAGCTTTCCCCCGTATCACTGTGGTTCCTGGCCGGACAGTAGCTCTTGACCTTCCCTAACACACCTTGTACAGAAGATGCCTCACTTCACATTGGTTCAACTTAAGGTTTTTTGACTTTTTACGATGTGCATAAGTGATATGCATTCAGTAAAAACCGTACTTCAAATTTTGACTTTGGATCTTTTCCCGGGCTAGTGATCTACAGTAGGATCCTCTCTTGTACCGCTGGCCAGGGGCAGCAAGCACGGCTCCCAGGCAGCCATGTGATCACGAGGGTCAGCAACGAACACACTTGAACCATCCTGTTTCTTGCTTTCAGTGCAGTGTTCAGTAAATTACACGAGATGTCAGACACTTTATTGTGAAATAGGCTTTGTGTTAGATGGTTTTGCCCAAATGTGCGATACTGTAAGTGTTCTGAGCACAGCTAAGGTCGGCTGGGCTGAGCTCTGATGTTCAGTCAGTTAGGTGTATTAAATGCATTTTCAGCTTAAGAGATTTCCAGCTTAACAATGGGTTTATTGGGAGCTAACTCTGTCGTAAGTCGAACGTCTGTACTTTGCACTTCTGTGTTTTCCCTCATTGTCTCCTGCCCTTCCCATTCCCTTTGTCTTTCTGTTGAGGTCAACACTCCTGTGAAGCTCCAGCTCAAATACCACTTTTTTTTTTTTTTTTTTTTTTTTTTTTTTTTNAAGCATAAGCAGAGGGAGGGGCAGAGAGAAGCAGACTCCCCACTGAGCAGGGAGCTCGATGTGGCACTCGATCCCAGGACGCTGGGATCATGACCTGAGCTGAAGGCAGATGCTAAACCACCTGAGCCGCCCGGGGTGCCTGAGCTACCACTTCTTTCAAGAGACCATCTTTTATCCTGTTGGTCAGCATTAAGCACATCCTCTGGATTCCAGTGGGCGTTTACTGTGTTGGGGACTGATGTCCGTAGGTTTAGTGCGTGCTTCCCTTCTGCGCTGCCCACACGTTCCTGCCCACACCCGGCACAGCATCTTAAAGATAGCAACCACCCAGTGTCTGCAAAATGAAAGAATTAACTTTCAGCTTTAGAAAGGCTAAGGAGGGCCCTACTCTTCATGAAGTAAGCAAGCAATATAGTTGGTCTTGAAAGAAATATATTTGGTTCTTTGGAAAGAAAAATCTAGGGGTAATAAATATGCCAGTTGACCATTGAGGTACCCTATTTTCAGTACATGATTTTAGAGAAAGCCTGGTTTTGCCACTTGCATTTAGTAATCATGAGGATTTAGCTGGATTTGGATTTCACGGAAGAATTTAGAAGTCATGATGTCGGGACACCTGGGTGGTTGTCAGTTGAGCGTCTGCCTTCTGCTCAGGTCATGATCTCAGGGTCCTGGGATCGAGCCCCGTGTTGGGCTCTGTGCCCAGCGGGGAGTCTGCTGCTCCCTCTCCCTCTGCCCTGACCCCTGGCTCGTGCTCTCTCACTCTCAAACAAGATATTTAAAAAAAAAGTCATGATGTAAAATTAAAGAAGCCATAGTTAGGAAACAGCCAGTCATTAGATTTGACAAGGCTAGTTTTGGACCTGTAATGTCAAGTTTCAAAGCTTTGCAAGTTCATTCTTCACAGTTTCCAGTGTTGCAGAATTCACGTAGAAGCCTCAGAAATTTGGAGAATCTATTTTTTTTATTTAAAGATTTTATTTATTTATGTGAGAGGGAGGAAGGAGAGAGAGAGAGAGAGAGAGAGAGAGAGAGGGAGGGAGAGAGAACATGAGTGGGGGAGGGGCAGAGGAAGAGGGAGAAGCAGACTCCTCCCTGAGCAGGGAGCCCCATGCAGAGCTTGATCCCAGGACCCCAGCTTTACTGACGGAGCCGCCCAGGCGCCCCACTGAGGAATCTACACTGTACCTTGGTGGGTCATCATTTGCCTCAAGCTCCCCGAAGATACTGCCCCTGACCATCCCTTGCTTGGCTCCTGCCTTCAGATATCCACACGCTTGGCTCGGGACTTCCCTTGTCCATTCTTCACTTTTTCCTGTGTCACGTCTGGATGTGCCCTTTATAATCTGGCAACACCAACGGCATGCAGGATTTGTCTTCCAAGGAATAAGGGTTCACTTTTCTCATTTGCCATCTGTTTCAGCTGTTAATTTCAAGGATGTAAATTTTCTCTTTGGGGCTTTAAGTAGATCTTGGGGATGAGGTGATCTTGTCGTTTAATATTGCTTATACTCTGCTTCTGTAGTTTTAAAACCCTTAATGTTATTCTTTCCTTCTCTAGATACCTTAATAGAGCTAGTTCTAGGTATGAGGGGAAGTGCATATACTACTGTGAAGTGCGGCGTCGGGTATGTGGGAAGTAGGCATCTTCTTTGCCCTCCCCAGCCCTCCTCCAAACCACTGGTGGTTTCTTATCAATACTGAACTATCGTAAGATTATATGGTATCCCCTTCTGGAAGCAAAACATAGCTTCCTTGATAACCGGTCCTTCCTGATAATTCTTGCTAAGCAGGAAAATTATGAAAGCATTTTTCTGTTTATTTTTAATACCAGCATAGTAAATCCCAATTTGCTGTCACAACTTAGCTACAGAACTCCCAGTTTCGCTTGAATAAGAACGTATACTGAATTGCTGACCATTTTTAAAGAAAATTATCTTAAAATAGAGCATATTATGCAACATGCAACAATCAGAGTGGGTGGTCATCAAGGTGGTATGTGTCTTTAAGTTCAGGAGAAACTTAAGGAATCTGCCTTGTTTACTTATGTATGTAACCATTGCTAACATAGCACTTACTGTATGCCAGGCCCCAGCCTAAATGCTTTATAGATGTTAACCTCTGTGATGATCGTATGATCCGTATCCTATCACGTCCACCTAAAGATGAAGACAACAAAACACAGAGGTAACAGGGCCCACGATTTGAACCCGGGCACTCTGGCTCCGGAGTGGATGCCTCATCTCAGTGTTGCCTCTGCCTCTTGTCGGAGTCTGGGACTCGAAATCCAGAGTCCAGCCTTTTGCCAAAAAAATGCAAAATAAGGCGTGGACACACAAAAAAAATTAATGTGACAGGTGTTTTGTATCAGGATTTGCGATCAAGATTTTACGTGGAATAGGAATGTTAGAACTGAAGGTGATCTCAGAGATAGCTTCATCTTCACAAAGCTGTTAGTAATTGGTAAATTAGCATAATTTACAACGCCTCAGGGCTTAGCAGGATGAAGATTGAATGCAAAGATTGCTTTTCTTGTGTTATTAGACTTGGTGTTAGTATTAGTATTAGTATTAGTGTTATTACACTCCAAGATGTGTAAATATGATGGCCTGGTTAGGGGAGGGATCGCGCCAAGGCAATCTAATGCCAGCTTGCTCTTCTGTGTGATAAACAGAAGCGTCAGGATACAGAGGACATGCCGGCTTCAAGGTGAGCCTGGGATCAAGGAGTAAAATACAAGTGTGGGGCTATAAACCAGCTTACTGGCAGAGAGGGTTTTTTGTAAAGGTCGAAATAAGTGTTAGGCCGAGGAACTTTTAGTAAAAACACCATAATAGAATTTCGCCCTTTGTAAATAGAAGAGCTCAGTGTCTCTGACTGAGATTTTGCTCTTGTCCTACAGTGAAAAAGGCAATACTGTTCCTGGATATGATTTTTTGGTGAACTCTGTCTGGCCAGAAATAGTACGAGGATTAGAAGAAAAATTGCCTTCTCTTTTTAATCCTGGGAATCCTGATGCATTTCATGAGGTACCTTTTCCTTCATCATCTTGATTCTTGAAGATATTAACCAGAGGCTTGAGATTAATCATGTTTCCTGCACAGTCTTGGTTCTGTGGTTTTTCTTAAAATAAAAATTTGAGTTCGTGAGTGAGCATTTACTTAAAAATTGTTTCATCCAAGTAATAGTCTGATACTTTTGGGAGTAAGTATTTTAATTTGAGAATGTGTAGAAAATCCAGTCTAAACACAATTGTGACTAGATATGTATATTATTTTCTCACTTTTTAAAAAAAATCCTAAATGCTATTAGAAGCCAATCTTGTTGAAGTTGCTTTCCATGAAAAATTAAGTTTGCAGATCTGTACTGTATAATTTTTAAGGAAAACAAAAGGTATTGGTTGGATTGTAAAATTCTTGTTAATTTTTAAAGTGTAGAGAGGCAGACAGTAAATGTGGTGAGCCTGGGGCCTGGTGGACTTCAAAAACAGGTAAGACAACAAATTTGGAGCTTTATTATTCCAGAAATACCACTTACTTATTCTGTTGACTCATTGTGTGATGTTCACAGTATGTTGAACAATATGATCACTTGGTGTCACTTTCAGTAAATTGTGTGACAGTGATTTTTATGATTTTAAAAATTAGGGCTTTAAAAATAGATACTATAAGCAGAATGAAATAGTGATCTTAGGCAGGAACCATTTAGAACCCTTTACATTTTGCTCTACTCTAGAGGATTGTACAGATCACGTCAGACTCAGGAGATGTTTCAGCTCAGAAATGACACTTTCTCACAGCACTTTGATTTTAGAATTCTAAACCAGTACTTGATGTTGGTGGGTATATTTCGAGCAAGCATAGCATCTGTCAGTTTCTTTCAAAAAATGCTTTCAGTATCACTGTGACATGCTTCTCAGGAAGAGAGAAACATTTTTGTATTCCTTCAGCATCTCATCATATGCAGAGGTTGAATACGTTTTATCCCAAAAGGATGAATAATACCTTTGTCTCAACTCCACATGCCTAGACCACACGCAGGGGGTCCCGTAAGTGTTGCCCTGAACCGACTGAAAGAGATCAAAAACATGTAGCATTCAGTGCAGTACAATTCTGGCCTAAGCACAGACTTCAGCAAATTTAGGTGAATGGTTTGGTGAGCCAGAATGGAGCCCCTCTTAATTAAGAAGTCTATGGAAGGTCCACACACATCTCCTTAGAGCCCGGGCACTCGGAGGCCTAGAGTGCCCGCAAGGGAATATGCATTTCCCATCTGCGGTTCTGCTCTGCTGAGTGACCACGGTTCTGTGTCCTCTATTAGCTTCGTCTTTGGGTAAATTCTGTTGGAGCCTAAGCAGAAGAGGAGATGTCATCCTTAAAGTACTAGCAGTAGTTATGTGGTAGGGTAGTTTTGTGGGTGAAATTGAGTAGCACAGTAAGCACAGCGCACAGGCGATGAATGCTGAGTAAGTCTCAGCTGCTGCCCTTCGTGGTGGTGTGAGCCCCGCCGCACCCCGTCAGCTTTCGTGCTGTTCCATCTGTAGAACTGACGTGATTGCTCACCTCGTTTGATTCTTTCCTTTTAAAAAATGTCCTACTTCTTCTTCTGGAGCAGCAGTGTAAGTGATACCGCTGATTTAGGGTCTCTGCCAGTTCCAAGGGACTAGATCAGGGGTGCCGCAGAATCTGAGCTGTCGTTGACAGAGCACTGGGTCTCCAGATGGGCTTGTCACGTAGATCTTGAGCAGGTCCCCGAACCACTTCGGCATTCCCTGATCTTCGAGTCAGGACATGGGAAGGACAATCTCCTCAGGTCCCCGTCGGCTCTGGAAACGGAGTCAAAGTGTTCCCCTTCTTTGTCTGGGTTACAGCTTTCCCTCTATGTGCCTGTCTCTGGTTAGTTTGCTTACAGTGAAAATCGCACTTGTCTGTTCTTATTTTAGAAATACACCGTAAGTATGGACTTTGTGAGAGCATTTGAACGGCAATGTGGATCGCAGGCCAGTGTGAGGAGATTAAGAGCACATCCTGCCTATCACAGCTTCAATAATAAGTGGAATTTACCTGTTTATTTTCAAATAAGGTCAGTACTTTATTTCCTCCCCCACCTCCATTCTTCTAAAATGGAATTTGAATACCAGTTCAGGGTGTTGCCCTACCTAACAGCCCTTTCGTTGAGGTCATTGCCTTGGGAAGCATAATCTAAACTGGAAACGTGCACAGTGTCTTGATTGCCAAAGTTCTGGCTTGCACAAGAGAAGACTAATTTCGTGATTAGAGGGCCGGGAACACCAGCCTCGAAGTGAGGCGGCCTCCGGTCCCAGCTCCATCCCCTTCGCTCCTGGCACATGACTAACGTTCTCGTCCATCACAGGGAGGCAGACGGGAGGGGCTCTGGAACAGCACGCTCTTTCCCTTTCCCCTTCTCACCGCCTGCCTCTGTCAAGCCAGTTCCCACATCTGTTGTAGGCTTCTCTGGACTCTTCTTTCCCTAAGAGAGTGGGGAGGAGCACAGCCTTAAGTATTCTTTGTATCTGGTTCCATCAATCAGTTCATGAGACTCTTAGTTATTATTTTGGCTTTTCTTTATAACCTTTGACATTTGTTCTCTCTGTTCTGGAAAATGGTGACGCTTCTAACAGATGTCACGATGATAGCACGTATGTAAATAAGTGCTTCTATGAACTGCTTGGGGCAATTTAGGATAAACTCTTAGCAGTGTATGTTCTGCTGGAAAAATAGATGAGATCAGGCATTTTTGCAGAGTCTCTTGAATGAGGTCATGGTCAGTTCCCTCACAGGGTGACATTAACTAGAGTGTTTTAGATAGAATGGTCTATAAAGAGTCATAGGCTTTTCGTTTGAATCACTGAGTGTTTTCATTATGATGCAGTCCTTTTCCCTAGAGTTCTGAGGGAAAGTCACAGGGAAATACATTAAGGATTAGGTACCTTGATTATAATTGCTCACCATGATTGAGAATGTATGTAATCATCTTCTGATAATGAAATCACAGTTATTAGAACGTTAGGGAGATGCCCTTTCTCGTTCTACACCGTGTTTTATGCTTCATTTGCCAAGGTCACATCACCACGTAGCTTGTCTCTGAGTAGGAAATTAAGGATTTGTTCTTCTAAGGTATTCATGCACCATACTGGAAGTAGTTGTTATAGGGTAATCAAGATCAAGTCCGGGTAGGGTAATCAAGATCAAGCCCGGGAAAGAAGCCCTTTTGATTCAGAAGCAGAATTTAAAATCGTGAAGCATTAGGTCACAGTATAAGGCTGCAGTAGAGAAGAGATGTCTGCGTTTTACCATTTCTTCTGTAGTCTGCGGTGAGTTAGATGGCTTCACATCATGTGATCCTGGCTGCTGTCTCCAAACTCCTCTTTCTCGCTGTTCCCCCAGATCCCATGACCCCACACTTGGCGCTCTCGCACTGCCCCCCCAACCTCCTGGACCCACCG
>LNAC01000468.1:1216190-1231780 GCA_002007465.1 Ailurus styani | reverse complement strand
GCTGCCCCCCCCCCCTGAAGCTCCGGTGGGCTGTTTCAGCCCGAGCTTGGGGCTGGGCCAGGCGGGACCTCACAGCGACAGCACAGTCGATTCACTTGGTTCTCACGGGGCTGGCAACTGAGCCTTAAACTAGGTTGAAAGTCGGCCAGTTCCCTGAAAGATTTTATACCTTCACCAGATTTTAACATTAAGCTTTCAGAGGGATTGCCTAACTCTTCTTTGTCAACTGTCTTAAAATTTGTGAAGTTTTTTAAAAACGACGTTTGAGTTACGAAGCGTGGAACTTGTATTTGCTGTGTTTGTTTTTCCATTTTAAAAATAAATTCAAGTAATACCTCGTAGTACTGTTCTGTTGATTTTTACCAGGTGTCGAATTGTTTGCTCTGAGGGATGACAGAGTTCCACAAACACGCCTAGGGTCAGGGTTGTATTGTTATCGGATCCATTTCAGGGTCACCTGAAGGAAGCTAAAAGCCAGTGGGGTGGTGTGCTTTGACATGTTTATAGGGAAAAATCCTCCTATGGCACTCTTGGGAACAGGTTTATGCTCCTGGCGTGACCACCGGCCTGCGTCCCTGTCGTCTTAGGAAACAGGCAGCACTCCGAGCCAGCACCTTCTGGGAGCACACCTATACCCCATCCTGTTCCTGACAGGCTGTGGAATCTGCATTTCCCACGTTCTTACAGGCACATTGCAAAGTAGCTTTAGGACTTAGTTTCTCAAAGGAAGAAAAATAAATGCAGATATGACCAATACCATGTCAGATTGTCACGAGCCAGTGGCTACCTAGAAACTGGTGTTAGTCCCTTAAGCCTAAGGCTAAGTTGTAGGTCTTTTTTAATTGAAATCTTTCTAGAACATGACACGCTCCTAGAACGTTCACGGTATATACTATATTCGGTACACGCTGAACATAGTGTATCTCCTCCTTAATGATGTGGATGTCTCTGCAGCATCGATGCACTTTCCCTTTGCCCTCAAGTGTGCGTGTACACGAAGTAGCGATGTGTAGAGATGCGGCCTGCGCATTTCTGATCCTGCTGAGCAGATTTTATATATATATATATATATATATAAACTATAGATAGATAGATAGATAGATAGATAGATAGATAGATAGATAACTATCTATATATATATATCCTGCTGTGTTGATTTTATATAAGCACTTTTGGGTGCTTGCAGACCTGTAGCATGCATGGAGGAATATGTCCAGAGACCTTCGCCAAACCCAAATTTAAGAATTTAGAAGCATTTTATTTGGGGTTTGCCCTAGTTACAAATACTCTGACAGGAGCAGAATGGCATCACACATCCACGTGCAAACAATAGCACGCTTTGTAAGTTTCACCAAAGTCACCTCTCACTTTCTGCTGTTTTGCACGAAGAACTATAACCCGTCGCTTCTATCTGGGAAGTTAGCTGCCCAGCAAAGCTGCACAAGGGGCTGGTGCTGGGCTCCAGGCTGGGGAGGCACAGCTCTGTCAAGTGACGCGGCCAGTTGTACTTTTGCAGGCCTTCCCACGTGGTCGCACAGGCAAAGGGCTGTGTGAAGGCAGTGAGCTACCAGGGGTCCTGCTGCATTTGGTTCTGGTAACTTCTCACGTGTGTGTTCTTATTGTTAGCATAAATGTCCACACAATTTTGTGTCCTCTCTCTCTCCTTACTACTAAATTATGTTTGCTCTTCTTATTGCTGTGTAGCTTCAACCCCACCCCTTTCCATACCACATTCTAGAATGAATGGGCCACACATTATGTAACCATTTCCTTACTCGGGGCCATGTAGCTTGCTTCCGGGTTTTCCCAGCCATACATAGTGCCGGGTTACCTCTCAGGCCTTTTCCCTATCGGAGTTTGCTCTGTATTTTGTACAGATTTTAGAAAAAGTGATGTGAGAGGCCTGGGGCTGAGACCTGGGGCCAGTATGCTCTCCCCACTGCAGAGCACCCCTTCCCCCTTCTCTTCGCTGGGTGCAGGGTCACAACACCCCCTTTTGCTGCCATTCTTGGGCTCGTCTCCTGGGCTCCCTTCTCTTACCCCACCTTTCTGGCTGTCACTTGATCCCCCCGTGCCTCTCGTCTGCAGCTTGGGGAGACAAGCCTTCTGCAAGGCTTCCCTGGGCAGTTGGAGTGAGGATTCCATCCACGTAGCCTCCAGGAAGCTGCAGGAAACCAGCCAGTTCCAGCATGCAAAGCGGCCTTCAGGTCTTCGTCTCTGGGCCGTGTTGCACGTTCGTGGAGGGCACAGCTGCTGCTTTCTGTCTGATGTGCTGTTCTTTTCACCCTTCAGACAGTTTCCTTCAGTTCCTTTCCTGAACTGCTTTTAAAAAGCACACATGTACTATAAAAAAAGTAGACTGCCTTTGGAGACATGTCTTAAAAGAAGTTGCTGTGGCCAATGTTGAAGAGGTTACTGCCTATGTTCTCCTCTAGGATTTTGATGGATTCCTGTCTCACAATTGAGGTCTTTCATCCATTTAGAGTTTATCTTTGTGTGTGGTCTATGAGAATGGTTGAGTTTCATTCTTCTGTATATAGCTGTCCAATTTTCCCAGCACCATTTACTGAAGAGACTCTTTTTTTCCATTGGCTATTTTTTCCTGCTTTGTCGAAGAAGAGTTGACTGTAGAGTTGAGGGTCTATATCTGGGCTCTCTGTTCTGTTCCGTTGATCTATGTGTCTGTTTTTGTGCCAGTACCAGGCTGTCTTGGTGATCACAGCTTTGTAATGTAGCTTGAAATCAGGCAACATGATGTCCCCAGCTTTTTGTTTTTCTTTTTCAACATTTCCTTGGCGATTCGGGATCTTTTCTGGTTCCATACAAATTTTTAGATTGTGTATTCCAGCGCTTTGAAAAATGCCATTGATTGGGATGGTGTTGAAAGTATAAATTGCTCTGTGCAGCATAGACAGTTTAATTTTAGCAATGTTTATTCGAGACACGTCTCCAAAGGCAAGGGAAACAAAAGCAAAAATGAACTTTTGGGACTTCATCAAGATAAAAAGCTTCTGCACGGTAAAGGAAACAGTCAACAAAACAAAGATGCAACCCACAGAATGGGAGAAGATATTTGCAAATAACACTACAGATAAAGGGCTGATGTCCAATATCTATAAAGAACTTCTCAAACTCAACACCCAAAAAACAAATAACCAAGTCAAAAAATGGGCAGAAGACACGGACAGACACTTCTCCAAAGAAGACATATGAATGGCTAACAGACACATGAAAAAATGTTCAACATCTTTAGCCATCAGGGAAATTCAAACCAAAACCACATTGAGGTACCACCTTAAACCAGTTAAAATGGCAAAAATTGACAAGGCAAAAAACAAATGTTGGAGAGGATGTGGAGAAAAGGGAAGCCTCTTAACACTATTGGTGGGAATGCAAGCTGGTGCAGCCACTTTGGAAAACAGTATGGAGATTCCTCAAAAAGTTAAAAGTAGAGCTACCTTATAACCCAGCAATTGCACTAGTGGGTATTTACCCCCAAGATACAGATGTAGGGAAAAGAAGGGCCACATGCACCCCAATGTTCATAGCAGCAATGTCTACAACAGCCAAACTGGAAGGAGCTGCAATACCCTGCAATAGACAAATGGATAAAGAAGATGTGGTCCATATACACAGTGGAATATTACTCAGCCATCAGAAAGGATGAATACCCAACATTTGCATCAACATGGATGGAACTGGAGGAGATTATGCTGAGTGAAATAAGTCAAGCAGAGAAAGACAATTATCATATGGTTTCACTTATATGTGGAACATAAGGAATAGCATGGAGGACATTATGAGAAGGAAGGGGAAAATGAAGGAGGAGAAATCAGAGGGGGAGAGGAACCACAAGAGACTATGGACTCTGAGAAACAAACCGAGGGTTCTAGAGGGGAGGGGGGTTGGGGGGGATGGGTGAGCTCGGTGATGAGTATTAAGCAGGGCACGGAATGCATGGAGCACTGGGTGTTATATGCAAACAGTGAATCATGGAGCACTACATCAAAAACTAATGACATACTATATGGTGACTAACAAAACAATTTTAAAAAATAATTTAAAAAACCAAACTGCTCAATTAGGTAAATTAATCCTGAGCGTGTGTCAGAATTGAGTGCTGTAAGGGAAAGGGCAGGTGATAGGAGCGTGCTGGGAAGGCTATGATGGGGAGAGTTTACGTAGTCGGGAAACAGAATGCTACCTGAGCAGCTAGTTTGGAAAATACACACTCTCATGTCACAAAGTCCTAAACACATGCCCACATCAGTTATTAGAACAGAACTCTGGGACAGGAGGTCACAACGGCCAGCGGGCCAGCTAAGACACAGGAGAAGTGACCAGAAGCAGTGGCGCAGACGCCGCTGGCTGTGCCAACAGGGCGGGCACCGAGGAGCACGAGAGGCTCCACGGACATACACAGAGCACGAGCGACCAGCCGTTGTCATGCTCACTGGCTCCCTGCAGTGGCTTTTCTCAGTCTTGCAAACAAAGATACAGAATATAGCCTCCCCGTTCCTTAGTTTGGGGACATGCACTCTGCTATGATCGTGTGAATCGAGACAGATTGGAGAGAGGATGGCACGGGGACAGGCAGGTGGGACTTGCCGGGCGTGGCTTCTTGATGGCAGCTTAACGGGCAGTTTGTTTAGTTGGAAAGACATGGGGTTAGTCGTGATTCCACTCAGCTGCAGATAACAGAGAAACCCTACATAATAGTGCCTGAATTAAGAGAAACGTTTTCCTTCTTCGGTTAAAAAAAACGTTTGGGAGAACAGGCATTCCAGGGCTGGTTGGGCATCGCCAAGAGCGTCAGATTGAGGGACAAGCCAGTGGAGGAAGTCCCTGGTCCCCAGGAAGGAGGGAGAACAGATAGAGAAAGGCGTCTAGCAGCTGCATTAGCCCTAACCTGTGCTCTTGTTTTTGTCTCAGATTTAGAGAAATCGCAGGATCCTTAGAAGCAGCACTTACGGACGTGCTGGGGGACGCTCCAGGTAACTTCCTGAAAGTGATCAATGGCAGGATGTCGCTCAGTGAGTGAAGCCTGTCACCTAGATCTTCCCATTCCGAGGGTACTTACTTGCACCTTGTCCTGTCATGCAGTAGGTTAGACCTTAGAGATGTAATTCAGTCTCTCTCTCTTTTTTTTTTAAGATACTAAAAGAAATCAAATTTTTTTGTTTATAGAACTTTCTTGTTTATAGAGCATTCTTGGTGAAAAGACTGGGACATTATTTCAGCGGTGAAAAAGAAGGAAATCTTGCCATTCGCAAGGACATGGATGGACCTAGAGAGTATTATGCTAAGTGAATTAAGTCAGTCAGGGAAAGACAGATATCATATGATTTCACTCATGTGGAATTTAAGGAACAAAACAAGCGAGCAAAGGGAACAAAAGAGATAAACCAAGAAACAGACTCTTAACTATAGCCAGCAAACGGATGGTCACCAGAGGGGAGGTGGGGGGGCGGAAATGATGAGCACTGAGTAATATACAGAATTGTTGAATCACTGTGTTGGACACCTGAAACCAATACAACACTGGACGTTAACTACACTGGAATTAAATTTTTTTTTAAGATTTATTTACTTATTTGTCAGAGAGAGAGAGTGAGCACAAGCAGGGGGAGAGGAGGCAGAGGGAGAAGCAGGTTTCCTGCTGAGCAAGGAGCCCGACTCAGGACTCAATCCCAGGACCCTAGGATCATCATGGGAGCTGAAGGCAGACTTAACCAACCGAGCCACCCAGGCGTCCCTAAACTTAAAAAAAATAATAATTTTTTTTTTAAGAATATAGGAAGCAGACCTTATTTTTGTTTCTGAATATAACATGGCAAGGGGATTAGCCCCTGGCGATCAGCTCTCTCTATAGCAAACTGGCTTCCATCTGCTTTCGTCCCAGGTCGACGTAAAGCATCAGGATGGCCCTTCCCTCCTGGGGGATGATTCACAACTGGGGTTCCCGGCCCAGGCTTCCAGAGCCCTCGGCCCCCATTCCCGGGATAGTGAGCAGGTGGCAGTGGTTGGCACGTTCCAGACACGCTTGCTTTCCTCAGCAGCCTCGTTAATCCCGTGTCTTGTAGTCCTTCCCGGCGGCCACTCACATACCGTTCGGCTATTTCTGTAGCCACATAGGTCTCTAGGCTGCCCCGCTGCGACCTCTGCTCGTTGCTGTGTGGCCAAGTCAGCCTGGACTGCGCAGTGTTAGTCTCAAAGTCGGTCTTCACCTGTCTTTGCCAAACACGGTCATATGTCATTGACTTCCTGTATATAAATAGTGTGTTCAGGGAGAGAAACAGAAGAGCAGACAAATGCAACAGGACAAACTCAACACCAAAGTCAAAACCCTCGCAAGTGACCACCACTCCTGCTGGTGTTTATTGAGGTGGTATAAACCACCTCTTAACAAATAATTTCTGAATGCCGTATGTGTTTAATAGTTATCCATCACCCGAGAGGGGGAATTGTGTAAAATTAGAGAACGCATTGCCACCAAAGATTTGATAGTGGGGACAGGTTAGGGCCACCTTCTTCACTCCTGAATTACACGTTGAGAATGTTCGAGTCGAGCCTTGAGTTGCCAGAGATTCTTTCTGTGTCTGTTTCCTCTCCAGCCGGCAGTTCCTTTTGCCTCTTGGCTTCTCACAGGACGTGGAGCGGCCTGCAGCGGTGCTGGTCGGACGAGATGTTCTTGCCGGGGCTGGCGCATCGTCTGTGGAGGCTCACACTGCAGCTCTTGGCTCGGTACTCGGGCTTCGTCAGTGAGGTGAGGGCCGGCTGCGCCGCTGCTCCGGAACCCACGCCGTCGGGGACTCCAGACACCTTACGCTGAACGCGCTCAGATTTCACAAGGCCCTGTGGTCACCGGAGGTTAATCTGGGGACGACAGTGGGCTCCTTTCTCAAGTTCGCAGGCAGCGTTTGTTTCCCTTTCACTCTTGCCACCGATGCCTGTGTGGCTGTTTACAATTCCATATTCAGCGTCTGGTGGGAAGGCTCCGTGCCGATGAGCGCGTGTTCCCTCCTCAAAGCCAGGGTCTTTGAGGTGCCCCCCAATTAAAACTTTCTAATGAAAAGGAGGAGACATAAAAATACACGTGTTTTAATCATATTTGGAAGTTTAAAAAAATCATACAATAGTCAAGATTAAAAGGTAGAATTAATTAACCTTCCCTTCATTTCATTCAAAATATCCTCCTTTTGTCCTTGTCAGGCAGTCGAATATATTAAATAGCTGCATGCCTACGGAGATTTACTAGGTTCTGTGCATAAAGCGTTCGTACAGCTCAGGCAGGCAGGCAGGCCCCGCACCAGCGTCTGGGGCTCAGAGAGGCCCCGCCTCCCACACAGTCTCAGGTGACAGACGTGCAGCTGGTTCATTGGGTGTGATGACTGAAAAGAGGCTGGAAGCGTGTGTTAGCTCTCAGGAAGGACGACGTGAAGACATGTCATCTCTGGGAAAGAAGTCTTAGTTGGACTAGGAGATGAGCATGTCGTCATGTTGCCGGCTGTTCTGACGGAAGGAGTGCAGGCTTTAGTCAGAATCAAACCGAGGTTCTACCACTTTTATATTTTGAGAAAATTATAAAATTGGGGGAATTATTAGCTTGGGAAAATTAGCCTAGGAGTCCCAAATTCTTCAGCTGTAAAATGGGAAAACAGCTTATATATGTGGTTGTAAGGAGTAAAGAGATTATTGACCAACACATTGTTGACGGAAATGCCTGGCAGATCCTGGGAACTCAGTGGAAGCCAGTTTTATTTTTCCCTTTTGCCTTCCTCTGCTCAGAAGAGTCTTAGCAGACCACCCTGTCCATCAAGCTGTTTCTGAAGACCACTGTGCCATCGGTTCTGGGGACACAGAGGGGTGGGTGAGATTCTTCAGTCAGGTCTGAGTTGGCGGTGTTGTGCATTCTTACCAGCCAGTAATTCTTACATCTCTAATAAATTATTTTGCTGCAAACATTCATTTTTCTGTTTTTTTCTTGATGCCAGGGTACTTCTCTCTGGTTTTTCCCTTGTAACAATACATGATTCAAGTAACACTTCTGTTTGTATTATTTGAAGCATAATGAGCCTTGGATTTTGATTTTTTTTATCCCTACTAATTATAATGATACTTGGTAAATGATTTTACCCAATAGAGTTAGTGAATATTTTTTTAATTGTGATGTTCCAGAAATTAATTTTCATTCTGTTTAGGGACCTATTTTATTTTTTCCAGTTACTTTTTATCACCAGAAATTAGACACAGGTTTGAGGAAGATAAATGTATGTGGGGTTGTAGCTTGACCTTGTTTCTCCTTGTTGTGGTTCCGTTGGTAAACTTGTAGTGAGTACTTTGTAGATAGCTGTCACTTTAGGTGAGTCGTTGACCCACAAAAATAAAAGGTCAGAGATGTTGCTAGTGGAAAAATAATCATTGAAACGGTTTTTCAGCTTTTACTCAGGCCCATCTCTAATGAAAGTGCCAAGGATATCAAAAAGCCTTTGGTAACTGGTAGCAAAGACCCTTCAGTTACCCAAGGAAATGGTGAAGACCAAGGAAGTGGCCCTTCAGAAACAAAGCCCGTGGTCTCCATTTCCAGTACGCAACTTGTGTATGTGGTCGCAGACCTGGACAAGCTTCGGGAGCAGGTAGGCCTGTGTCCCGGCAAAATCCCAGGTGCTCGCTTCAGTGTTGCCACAGAAAGCAGTGTGTACAAAGACCTAACGCCATTTGGCCTCACGGGGCTTAGAATCATGGGGCCCAAGGGTACCTCGAGAGCATGTTCATCTGCCCTCCAAGGTGTCTCCCCAACTTTCCCCCCACAGGTGGGCTCTCTCCCTGCTTGCTCATCAGTCTAGTCGCGAACTGTGAACCTGGGGCCTCTGCTTCCTTTCCCGTGGTGCTGTCACAAGCTCCGAGCGAGCCACGCCTCCCCGCCTGTCCGTTAGCTCCGCTTACCCTGCGAGGCATGATCGCTAACGGGTTGGAGCTTAATTGTCTCTACCCCACTTGACCACATTATTTCCCGGTAACATTTAATCATCAGCTGTACTTTGAAAGTGCTCAACTGTTAAAACTTCTCCCTCTGTTTCCCTGGATGGGGGTCCACGTTTGGGGCCTTTATCATTAACGAAGACGGCTTTGTGGGCTGAATTTGTGTGTGAATGCTCTGGTACATAATTCTGCTTTCCTCCGATTTAAATATGTTGTGGTGCTTGAACAAATATATGTTTTGAGCAAAAACATGGTCTTCATTGTAAGCTTGTTTTGGTACTGGGGAGAGCCGCAGGCTAGAAAATGGTTTTCCTATTCCGTGGGCCTGTTGATAGCCGTGCACTGCTGTTTCCCGCGTTGTTGGCTTCTGTTATTGTGAAAGCGTTACGAGTTCTACTTTCTTCTGATGAAAATGACCGAAAGTCCTGAGTTTAGTTTCATCATTCATTAACAATATTATAGAGTTTATAGATGCAAATAGAATTGCCTCTTCCTTTGATTTATAAAAAGTAACTGAATATATAAAGTGCATATTTATTTCAGCTTCCAGAACTCTTGGAAACAATCAAGCCAAAACTTGAAATGATTGGCTTTAAGAATTTTTCTTCTATCTCAGGTAAAAAAAATGAATCTTTAGACCCAGCAAATCTTTGAATAAGAAATAATTTAAAATAAAACTTTAGAGACTGTAGGATATATTTACCATTTTCTTCTCTAGTTGTAAATCCTTGGTTGTTTCTATATTCTGTTCTGTGATTTTAACTTCTCTAAATGAGATACTTTGTTTAATTCTAATGATTTGATTTGATTTACTGTCATACACTCTCTAAATACTATGACACTGTCTAAATTAAGGTTCACATCTGGGCCTGAGTAAGTGGTTACATTCCATCTTTATGTCTCAACAGCAGCCCTGGAGGACTCCCAGACATCTCTGTCAGCCTGTGTTCCTGCCTTGAGTAACAGGATCATCCAAGACTTAAGCGAGTCTTGCTTCAGTTACCTGAAAAGTGCCCTGGAGGTCCCCAGGCTTTACCGACGAACCAATAAGGTCAGCACTACTCACTGAAAAGAATTTTGAGGTGGGGAAATATATAGCAGGAAAACCACCAAGGGAGGGAGTGGTTGAGCAAGACCCAGGAGAGCCCGAGGCAGACCTCATCGGCCTCATCCAGAGAAGCTTTGTCTGTGGGAAGCGGACCCCACAGGTGGATGGTTATGGTCAGCTGCTTTGAGAATTGGACTCAGACAGTATAGACTTGTTCCAGATTCCTCTGGCCTTGAGGAAAGATAGTCATTTCAGAAGAAAGGGTTTTAAGAAAATATCTTTAACTCCTGTACTCTTTTGGTCTCTGTATCTTATATTTGAAAAAAATTGAACTTGCCTTGTTCTCTTCACGTTGTCCTAGCAAGTACGTGCTTTCTCCTGTTCTTTAACTCGATAAGATTTGAAAAGCTACATTAAGAATATGGAAAGCATTTATGAGACGGAAAAACGTGCACGCACACTCAAAGTCGAAATCTCCTGTTGAATTTTTTAGAATGGCAATCTGGGGACTTCTTTTTGACCAGTGGTTTAAGTTTCCCCTCCTGAACTCTTACTTTCAGGCTTTTATATGCTTGCTTCCTTCTTGCTACGTGTCACTTAATTTTCCATCGAGTTTTCTTTTTTCACAGTTGTAGAGTTGGATGTTAGGCAGTCTACTACTAAAATTATTTTCAAGAACTATGAAAATTTCCTAAGACACTGCACTGTTTTGGAGTGTCCCTGGAGCTCCTGCCCACATCCCTGGTTGAGGGCAGCCTCTGTGTGCTAATCGTGGGCGTCTTGTTCCGTTTGTGTTGCCCTTCCTGTCCGACTCGGTGTTGCGGAGGCAGAGAGGGCTGAACTGAGCTGGAGCAAATCTCTTTTGTGGTTATTTTTCTTCTCCTTTTAAAACCCGGGGTGTGCAATAGGATTACCGCTTCCAGCAAGAGTACTTTGTCACCTGATTTTCTGGTCTCACCTGAAGCTCTCACTTCAAAGTGGGAGAGAGAGACCTGCTTTATGTTCCCAAATACATTCGTTTTGGTAAGCTACCAACTTTCCTTGTCTGTTCAGTACGATGTTAATATATTTACCAGGTGCCTGTGGGTCAGATTCTCTCATTTGTCCCTCTATAAAGTGAATGCCAGTGTCCTTGTTTGAAGATGAAGAAGCTAAAACTAAGGAAAGTCAAAGTATGCGCCCTAGATTCTTGCATCTCTGTCTGTCCACCAGCAGCGTTAAGCATCATGTGGGGGGGCCTCATTAGAAATGCAGGGTCTCGAACACAGTCCTCCCCCCTTCTCCCCCCCCACCACGGTGCATACTTAAGTGTTTGTTCTTTTTCTCTGTCTCTGGCTCGAAACATGATTTTCTCCCGCTTTACCGGACCCCCTCCTGTTCTCCAGGTACCTTTCTATAGACAGCATTAGTGTTACTTTTGGGGAGGGAGGGAGTTTGCGTGTCTCAAAACTGGTCCATGAGTACCGCCTCTTTGACGTTTGAGTAACTTTCTCTCTTTTTCTTTTCCTGTATATTTTTATTTTATTTTACTTTATTTTTTTCTTTTTTGTCCCCCCCCCACCGTATATTTTCTTAACCCCTACCATCGTGATTCCAGGAGGTGCCAACAACAGCCTCCTCTTATGTGGACAGTGCCCTGAAGCCGTTTTACCACCTTCAGAGTGGGCACTCGGATAAGCTCAAACGGGCAATAATTCAGCAGTGGCTGGAAGGTGCACTTTCTGAGAGCACTCATAAGTAAGTATCTGAGAAGTAGGCTGTTCCAGACTTTCTTAGAAAAGCCCTGAGTCAGAGACCACTGAGGCCACCGGAGGGTTGCACGTGGACAAGGTGGGGAGCCCGTCCAGTCAGTGCGTCGCTGGACAAGTCAGGCATAGGTGCTCAGCCCTTCCGTCTGTGTTGATGGCTGAGCTGTGCTCGCTCCACTCATCCTGCACCCGGAGGGCGTCGGGCCTCCCGGTCTCCCCGAAGCTCACACTGGCCCGGCACCTTCCTTGGCACGCCCGGGTCTTGCTGTCCGTGACACACCTCATGCAGACCTCTTTCTGCAAGTCCAGGCTTACTTTTCCTTTGAAGATCCTCTTTCTCGCCTCAGCTGTGTCCAGAATGGCTCTGATCACGCCACATAATCCAAGTCTCATGGCAGTGAGGCCACTGCAGTCTAGAAAAGAAAACACATTCTGAAGAATCATTACAACGGACAAATGTTCCGTGTCTCAAACCCTGCAGCCCTTGAAAATACAAGGAACTCTTTAGCATCCCATGGTTGAATGTCTCCTCATTTCTCATTTAATCAACTCCTCCCCCGATGCCAGCATTGAGTTATGTCAAAAGTATATTACTCAATTTTATTATTGAATTTTGTTTAATTATTTTGCAATAATATTTGATTTATTTCAGTTGCTTCTGAATTAAGTGAAATTTGTGGGTTAATTAGAACATAACAATGAGTTACAATATTGCTTTTATGGGCAAATACATTCCAAGTGCCAAGTAGCCAGCTTGTAAACAAAGTTTTAAAATGCAACTCATTTATAATTTGCAAATTTTATTGAGAATATTGTGAAGGTAATTAGTTTTATTTAAAAATTTGAAATGCTTCCATTCTTTAAAAGATGAACTGTTCCTAGAACTGACTGAAAATGAATCTGTTACTTGCCCTTGGGGAATGAGCTCCAGCTGCCCACCCTTCAAGTAGGAAAGACTGTTTGGCGCACAATTTCCTCTTGGTGTTGGGGAGTAAAATTGTACACAAAGTCCATGTACATATTTCTTCAGTTCTGAGGAAATGCAGTGCTAGAGAATCAAGACCCGCCCTTTAGGGGCCCCTGGGTGGCTCAGTTAAGCATCTGTCTTCGGCTCAGGTCATGATCCCAGGGTCCTGGGATCGAGTCCCATGTCTGGTTCCCTGCTCAACAGGGAGTCTGCTTCTCCCTCTCCCTCTACCCCTCCCCCTGCTTGTGTGCTCACTCGCTCTCTCACTCGGTCAAATAAAGAACATCTTTAAAAATATATAAATTTTTTAGTCTTAAACATTGATAAATTTACCATGGCTGGTTTTTTTTTTATTAGAAATGAATTTTTGTCTTAAAAATCCCTTGTTCTGGTCCACAAAGCCAGTTCCTCTATTTGGTGACACACATGAACACCTCAGTCTCACCAGTGAGTGTGTCTTGTGCTCCAGGTATTACGAAACCGTGTCAGACGTTCTGAGCTCGGTGAGGAAAATGGAGGAGAGCCTGAAAAGGCTGAAACAAGCCAGGAAAAGCACTCCCGCCAACCCCGTCGGTCCCAGTGGCGGCGGCATGAGCGATGATGACAAAATCAGGCTGCAGTTGGCCCTGGATGTGGAGTACTTGGGAGAGCAGGTAAGGCCCGAGCCATTGTCAGCCCAGTGCCTCTGACGAGAGTTCTGTGGGCCCCTCGGTCTCTTGGTGGCTCACCTGAGCCCACATGTCCTGCCGAGGGTGCAGGGGGTGTCCACCTCTGGGGCTGGAAGAGTGGGTCAGGGCCCCAAAATACTGGAAGGAAAAGGATGTGCACAACCAAATACTAAAAACCGACAGCGGTGGTCCCACAACCTCTGCTTGGCTCGGGGCACTCGTGAGTGTGAGTGTGAGCGCACAGAGATGGTGTCCTGTTTGTGCACCGCCTGGAAAGTGCCCAAGACGTGGTCAGGTGGTTAGAATATCGAGAAAAGCATTAGCCCGTGGATTTCTCAGTGTGGCCCTTGGGAAATCGTCTGAGACTGACTTCTTTGCTTCTCTGGCTTAGTTTTGGTTTTCCATTAAACCCAGGTTTTAGCGTCACAGCTGATGGATGAGCATTACTGTACATAATGTCTCTGAGGAGGCAGAGCCGGGTTCTGTGCAAGGGCTCTGCTTACACTGAGGTGACTTGCTCAAGGATTGTGAAACCTCTAGTCTTTGAGAAGCTGGCTTTCTAAATGGTTTAGGTTCACAGTATAGCACAGGTCCTCCAGGAAGGTCTTGTGCCAGAGGAAAAGAGGAGAGATCCTGAAATCTCTAGGAGATGCTTGACTTTCTAGCTCACTGAGGACTCTTGCAGAGCCAAATTTTGCTGCTTTGAGGTGAATTTAGAGATAGATATATTCGAGCTGAAGTCCATTGCCCTGTTTTTTTTATTTCACAAGAGAAACTTAGAGTCTTTTTACAAGCAAGACAATTTATTACAGCAATGTGAAGAACAAAGAAGCCAAAGAAAGAAGGGGAGTGGGGGGGGGGTAGCAGCAGGGGGACAAAAAGAAATGGCACTCCTTGGTCCCAGTCCCCAGAAGGAGCGGCAGCGTGCCAACAGATACTGTACACTTGGTATAGATTTTTCCAGATTTTCCTGTGCATTTGTGTGCGTGTGGTGTTTGATGCTGCTATTAACAAAAGCGGGGACACGGTGTGCCGCAACTCGGTTGCCACAGTAATCCACGGAACTTGCTCTGCCTCAGCATCCACAATTCATCAGATTCTGAGGAGAGGTTGTTGGTGGCATGTGAACAAATGAAGAGCTCAGGCCAATGCTTTTTTGAAAACGCTCCACTTAAAAAATAGTTCACTTTATTATTCTTTTTGTGTGAATTTTCTTCTGCAGTCCACAAAAGAGGCTCTTAGGCTGGTAAGGGCCTGGTGTGATGGGCTAAGATAAATGAACATGCCGGCTTCTTAGAATGCTAAGTGTTCAACCCCAGAAAGTGAACTTGACAATGAGTCAGTCCTTTGCCGCAAAGGAGAAATCCTCCGCCCGTCCTTGGGTAGCGCCCTGTCTCTGGGCTCGTGGGGGGGGGGCAGTGTGTGCCCTTCAGAAGGGGCTTTTGTCCCGCTCAGCTGAAGCCGAGGGGCCTTCATTCGCTCTCATGGCCTTTGCAGATACAAAAGATGGGCCTGGCGACAAAGGACATCAAGAGCTTCCCCGCCCTCGCAGAGCTGGTCGCTGCCGCCAGGGACCCGGCAACGGCCGAACAGCCGTGAGCGTCTGGGAAGAGCCCGCGGGGCGGGGAGAGTTGGACGTGGAGCCCCAGGGGAAGAAAGCGCCTCTGTCCTCTTTCCAAGTCTCCGAGGCCCAGAAGCGCTCCCCGTGTCTCCAGCAACAGGCCGGTGCCGCTTCCCCGCCCGCCGGGGTGTCTGTCCCCCGGAATAGAACACAGAAGCCTTTTCCGTTGTATGGAAGATCGTTTTTAAGACCCTTGAAACTTTCTACTATAGTTTACAGAGCAAATTATTTTATTTTTATTGGTAAATCTTGGCGCGGAAGAGCCGGTTTCTGAAATAGGACTCGAGGAAATAGGGGTGCGCGGCTCCGGAAAGTGGCCCCTGCCCCGCCATGGGAAGAGCGCGCACAGGGGACGCTCCGAGAGAGGCGGGAGCTGCACCCCTCCGGCCACCGGCTGTGAACCCGGAGGGAAGAAAGGCGTGTCTGCCAAAAGCACGCGCGGCTTCTGTCCGGGCGCGGGTGCGGGTTAAATGCTGCTCCCGCCCGAGGACCCCTGCCTCCCCGGCCCGTCGGCGGGCCCCCCGCGGAGACCTCCTGCCGCTGGGCCGGTGGCAGG
>LNAC01000468.1:1177527-1215341 GCA_002007465.1 Ailurus styani | reverse complement strand
CAGCGGGCCCAGTGGGGCCTTCCGGGCGCCCAGCCCCAGCCCCGCCGGGCTGCCCAGGTCTGCCTCCCTGCCCGCAGTCTGCTCAGGAGCCGTGTGGCCGCGCGCCTCCCGCCCGCCCCCGCGCCTCCCCACCAGCCTCGGTGTGTCCCCTCAGCCTGCTGCTCGGCCTTTCTCGTTTGTCCCAGCATGCGGTTGACAGGGATCCGTGTATTTAGTCCTCTGACTCCATGTTACCCCTGTCGTGCAGCTGAGGAAGCAGACATCAAGGAGTTAGGAGTTAGGATAGCTAACAAGTGGCCTTTAAACCCAGGCAAGATAGTCCCAGAGTCCAGGCAGAATTGGGGGGGGGGGGTTCTTCTCTGAAGGCACCATTCATTTTCTCAGTGCCTCGCATCCTGATTCACAAGAGACCCCTCCTCAGCCACCACACAGCCCAGAGGAGGCTTCCTGCTGGGGAGAAAGCGGCCTTTCCCTGTCCTCCTCCTCCTCCTCCCTCGGGGTCAGCAGCTCTGAAGGTGACACTGACCTGTGCACACGTTCCCAGCACCACCCACCCCCCTTGACTGGCTGCTGGGTGTCATGTTGGACGGCAGCAGAGGCCCAGTGCTCCCTTCCCGCGGCCGCCGACGCACCTCCATGCTCCACTCAGCCTTAGTTCTCACGTTCACACCGAATCTCAGAACATCCGGGTTCTCTCACTGATGGGCAACTCAAATGCATTCTTAATCTCTGAGGTGGGTTTTGATTGTTAAGGACTCCAGCTCGATGCAGTAACCACAACCTGAATCACTCTCCCACCTTGAACAACTGAACAAGGCCAAGGTCAGAAATGGTGCAGTGTGGACGCCGGACCACAGCATCGTCGGAGATCCCAGAGAGAAGGGAAACTGAGCCCTGTGTGGACAGGGCCAGGCCCCGGTACAGGGGGACCCAGAGCCTGGTCACTCTGGTTTGAGAGATTTGGAGTTGGGGATGCCAAGGAGGCCAGAACTTGGGGGGCAGAGTGTGGAGAGGAAGGAGGGCAGCTCTGGTGGTGTAGCTGGGTCACGCCAACCTCCCACCATGCCCAGCGGGAGGTGTGGCAGGAGGCCATGAAGCCAAGGGAAGGAGCGGGTGGAACAATCCTCTGAGCTCGAGGGGCCCGGGAATAGTGTGCGTTCCCAGAGCGGAAGGGCTCTGATGGGGGCCACGAGGAGGTGCCACTCAGGGGTGGCACCAAATTAGCCTAAACCAAAGGCTGGTCTCGACCCACTTAAAGCTTAAAAACAAGCCTCAGAGGATAACTTTTCAGGTAACAAAATAGAAGTGTGGAGTAACTTGCATGCAGGGAGGTGGGCTTCAGGACCCCCACTCCCCCGAAGTGATGGCATCACTGACATTCAAAACACGGGGTGTTTGAGAGTCCCACAGGCACCCTGAATGTCTACTCATTCTGCTGCCTCAAAAGTCACGTGGCGGGGGCGCTTGGGTGGCTCAGTCGGTGAAGCGTCTGCTGTCGGCTCAGGTCATCATCTCAGGGTCCTGGGATCGAGCCCCACATCGGATTCCCTGCTCCGCACAGGGTCTGTTTGTCCCTCTCCCTCTGCCCCCACCCCTGCTGGTGCTCTCTCTGTGTCTCTCTCAAATAAATAAATAAAATCTTTAAAAAAAAAATCACACGGCGAACCTATGTCCACACAAAGACCTCCACATGGTTGTTTATAGCAGCTTTTATCCATAATTGCCAAAAAATAGTGGAAGCAACCAAGTTGTCCTTCAGTATAGAGATGGATAAACCAAAGGGTGACCCATCCAGACAATGGAATGTCATTGGGTGCTAAAAAGAAATGAGCTATCAAGCCATGGAAAGATACGAAGGCATCTTAAATGCATATTGCTAAGAGAAGCTGATCTCTGAAGCTGAGAGGAGTGCATACTGTAGGATTCTAGCTACACGACCTTCTGGAAGAGAATGTCTTTCTAGGGAGACAGTAAAAGGGTCAGGAGTTGTGGGGTATGAACAGGTAGAGCACAGAGGATTTTTAGGATTTTAGGACACCAAAAATCTCACCCACTAGCATATGAGAACTCTGTACTTTCTGTTGAGTTTTGCTCTGAGCCTAAAACTGCTCTAAAAAAATAAGTCCTATTAGAAAAAAAAATCACGTGGGATGATAATTCAAATCCAAAATCTGTCTAAAGCCTAAAGCTTTCAGTACGTGTTTCAGAGACCTGAATTTTTCAGATTTTAGAACGCTAATGTGGTTTCCATCCTGGACACCATGGGACCGCACGGAACAAACAGCACCTGCTAATCAAGCACACGTGTCTTTCTGCAGCAAGTTGAGGACCCCTCACACTTCATAAACTTCCATAATGTAAGGATTTTTAGCAGCCTCGTGTCTGTTCAGGTTGGGGTTTGCTGCCAAATGAATAACAAAAATCGTTTTGTTTCCTAAACTCAATAAAGATTTGGGCTCTGATGAGCTTCCTTGGTCGGGAAGCACCCGGGACCACCATCCCTGCAGGCCCCCCACGCACGCGCCCAGGCTGGAGGAGATCGGAGCTGCTGAGTCATGCCCTTGTCTACGGGAGGAGCACTTGGCAACCCCGGGAAGACGTAGAATTTAATGAAGAACGGTTTAAGAGAAACAGATCCCTGGAATTGATATATGTGTGTTAAGCAATCTGCTAAGTGTTGGTGTTTTGTATCCTGGTAACATTCTGACCCACTTCTCATTTATAAAAGAGCTGGAGGACAAAGAAGAGCAGTGGGTCGGTTGGGAACATTGTACTCCTAGCAACCGCCCTGAGCCCCAAGCAGCCCACTCAGCAGGAGACTCGCGCTGTTCCCTTCTGGCTGCAGCGTGACTGCGAGTGTCACTGTGGGTGGCCTCGAGACCACGGTTCATGGGTCAGGATGACATCAGTGGTGGTACCTCGGGCTCCCTGCTGGCACCCATGCGCGGAGGAACAAGCTGCAGGAGGTCAGGGAGCAGCTCTGAACCCATAGCACAGCACACACATACATCTAGACCTGTTCTCATCCGCAGTTGTTTTAGGAATCCTAGGAGAAGCTGTCATGGTTAGAGTTCTGACTACAGATATGTCCTCCCCCCGAGAGTGGGAATCCAAGAGCTAGTGCTGGTGGCTGTGGCCCTGAACCTTCTAGAAGCTTCTGCTGGGAGGGCGATTCTGTGCTGGCCCTAACCCCAAAGTCCAGTGTGCATTCACGGGCCCCGGGGAAGATGCAGACGCTGACCCTGGGGCCTGGACGGGACCCTAGACTCTGCATCTCTAACACGCCCCGCGGGCCACGCTGAGTCGTGAGACTCTCAATTGCGCCTGCTTCCTGAACGTCCGGCTCTCCCCAGAGCCTTGGCATCTAATAGCTATTCCAGAAAGGCCAAGCCAGAGAGGAGTTGGGGGGCACCTTCTGCCCCACACTGGGCCTCTGAGGGAAGAGGGACCCCGGGAGCGCAGAGGGAGGAGGAAGGTAAACCCAAGGGAAGCCAGGGCCGGGCCAGTGGGCTCGGCGCCACTGCAGTAACGGGGTCCCTGCCAGCTGCGGAAAGGGGGGCCCTGATCGGCACCCACAGTTCAGTAACATGCGCAGGGAGGGCTCAGGACGTCTGGATCGCTGCCTCTTCGAAGTGACCTTGCAAAGCACTGGTGCTGTGTCATAATCATCCCCCACGGGCCCATATCACTCAGGCTGACGTCGTGTGAGGTCTGGGGGTTTGTGGGGGAATGGGCACCCCTTGCTCAGGCTCCTTCACTTTCTGGAAGGAGGCAGCCAGCCATATGCATTAGAACTTCCAAGCCTCCACCCGGATCTGTGTGACGTGTCTGGGGCCTCCTGGAGCAGCCAGAAAGCAGAGGCCGATCTGAGGAACGGGGAGCGGGGGGTTAGGGGGGAGGTGGCCAGGAACTGAAACGATCCCCAGCAGAAAGCTTCACCTGCGGCTTTAGCGATAGGGATGGGTGCTGCCTGCACCCCAAAATGTTTGCCACTGGCATGATGGTGGTTATTTCTCATGTATTTGTTCAAGGACTTCCCACTTGGCACCGAAGGGCAGGGGGCCCCGGAGTCGCCTGCTCCGGGTCACGGTAAGTGTTGGATGTGGGCTTCCTGCTCAGCCCGGCCATCTCTGGAACCCATGCCCCTAAGCCCCCACATGCTGCCTCTCACGTGCCTGGCCCAGCTGTGCCAGGACCTCAGAGCAGGGAGGTGTGTGCCGGACTAGCCGGGTGCTTGGGAGCGTGAGGGGGACACTGAGGCTCGGAGGGCGCCACAGGCCTCTCGTCCTCACGGCAGGCTCGGTCCCCTCTGGACCGTGGGCAGCACAGTGGTTGTGTAATCGGAACACGGGTGCTTCTCACACCACTGAAACCGCATACGGGAAAGACCCAGCTCGACTCTGAAATGGTCATCCCCGCTCTCACCCGGGACACTTTCCCGGCTGCCCCGTGCCTCTGGCCCCTTGTCAGTGGGGCCGGAGTCCGTAGCCTGCCTAGTTATTTCAGCATCAGTGGAGGGAGCCAGAGAGAGTTCTCGATGTACATCTGGAAACGTCTTCGCTGCCGTCAGCACCAGTGATCCAACCTCGTGTCCCCAGAAAGGAAGAAGTGCCCGTCGGCCCTGTTCCTTCCCGGCTGCATGTAGGGACCCGGGGCCTCCCCACGCAACCACCTGCCGCTTAGGGATGGAAGCATCCAGAAGCAAACTTCTCCAAATGATGACTAAATCCCGGCACGCGCCTTCTATGGAAATATGCCAAAAATATGGCTCAAAGCCCTAGAAAGGACTTGGTGTGTAGGTGGTCTGTCAGCTAAATGGCAGGTTTTTGTTTTGCTGCTGAATGAATTTTTCTTTTCTTTTTTTTTTAAGATTTCATGTATTTGATGTGTTTGTTTTATTTCTTTATTGACAGCGTGCATGCAAGAGAGAACAGGAGTCGGGGGAGGGGCTGAGCAGGGAGCCTGATGTGGGACTCGATCCAAGGACCCTGGGATTGTGACCTGAGCCGAAGGCCGATGCTCAACTGACTGAGCCACCCAGGCACCCCAAGAATTTTTCTTTTTTGTTTATTGTTGCAAGACATTTATTAATAACACAAGGGATAATCGGCCGTGGTATTACATTCTAACATAAATTCAGGCACTTAGGTTTTTCAAAGATCACAGCGTCCTGGGAAAGAAGACGGGGACACCAACAAAAGCTAAGGCATCGTGGGGACAGTGGCTCGTCAGCTCACGTTCCCCAGCCGGGCATACACCCAGGGCAGGGAAAACCGTGTGATTGTAAAACCCAATTTCTGTTCTCTGATAGAAAGGAAACAATTTCTGGTTTCACGACCCAGTTGGTCTGTTCAGACTTTTTCCTGCTGTCCTTTGCTAAAGTCTGGTTCCTGGCTCCCCCTGTGTGGCCCAAGAGAAGCCGAAGAACCCAGGGGGTGGGGAGGGCTTCCGCCCGCAGGTTCCGCTGCTCATTAGACAGGAGGAGAACGACTTCTTCCCAGTTTGAAGCTGACTCGCTGGAAGGGGGAGTGGAAGACTGTGCGGGCCGCTGCCCCTGCTCCCGGTGACAGCCGCGTCTCGGGGCGGGCCAGGCCTCACGCCGCGCTCAGCGGGTTGGCCACACGGCCCAGGAAGTGCAAGGCAGTGGAGTCTTGCTCATAAATGGCAAACAGGAACGGGCGGTTCAGGGTCACCTCCAAGGCCTCGGGCCCATCCGGCTGCGGGGCAGACCCTGTGGGGTGCTCTCCCTTGTCTGCTTTTAGTTCCAAAAGGATGCTGTTCAGCACCTGCAAAGCAGCAAGCATTGGGACGGCTCCCAGCGGCCCTACGGGCCCAGGGAGAGGGTGTGGGACAGCTGTTTCTCCAGCCTGCCCACACCACGCATGTCCCTCGGTGTAGACAACTCCCACGCAGCCCAACTCACATGACAGCTCTTCCCAGAGCGTCCCTCCAACCCACCCGTCTCCCACTTTCTTCTGCCTTGCTCTCCAGGACAGGACCCCGGGCCCCTTGGCTGTGGTCCGCCGGCGCTTGGTTCCTTCCATGAATTTAGCAAGAGGGCTCATGCCCCCCCAGCAGTGATCTCCAAGGCCAGAACTGCAAAGGGCCCCCTCTCCCCAGTGCCAGCGCCTCCAGGCACCCCAGCTTCAGGGAAGCATCATTCCACGTGGCAGAGGGACAGTCTGCCTACTGCTGAGTATTCTCTGAAGCATGCAGCTCTCTCGCAGGGCTGGCACTGGGTACTTATCACACGGCCTGAGTCCTGACCCTGCTGTGGGATCTGGGAAGGACCCCGAGGCTAGGCCAGGCTGGGCAGAGCCAAAAACACATGGTGGGAAAGGGTTTGCAGCTCTCTGCCTATCCCCAGAAAGCCCTGGAAAGTTCTGGTCACTTCTTTCCCACCCAGGTGCACACCCACCTAACCATTCTCTCCTCCCCCCCTCCCTGGCCTGCCTCTCAGAAGCTCCCTCCGTGTCCCTTCCGTCTCCACCTCCCACCGTGTGAACACACGGAACCCGCTCGGGCCCAGACAGCACCGGAACAGTACCTCTCCGACCCTGAGATCGTCATCGCTGATCCTGCCCAGGTTCGCCTCGGCGCCCAGGAGGGTGGGCAGCTTGGCCTGGGCCAGCAGGTCCCGCAGGTCGTAGGAGGCTCGCAGTGTCAGCTGGGGCACGGTCAGGCGGATGGCCCTGCGGGGATGACGCAGGAAGTCCCGGGTTGGTCCCCCTGGGAGGCCCCAGGGCCCCCCTCACCTAGCCAGGCTGTCTCAGGAGAAGTTTGTCAACAACAAATACAACAAGAAACTTTCACGTCCTTGGAAATACCGTGAGAAGGATATACATTTAAAAGTAGCATTCAGGGATGCCTGGGTGGCTCATTTGGTTAAGAGTCTGCCTTTGGCTCAAGTCATGATCCCAGAGTCCTGGGATCGAGCCCCACCTCGGGCTCCCTGCTCAGTGGGAAGTCTGCTTCTCCCTCTCTCTCAGCCTGCTGCTCTGCCTCTGCCTACTTGTGCTCTCTCTCTCTCCCTCTCTGTCAAATAAATAAAATCTTTAAAAATACATATATATATATAAAGTAGCGCTCAATGGAGGTTTGACAATGAATTGGTCTTTGTTCTACTCTGGTCTTCAGTTGGCTGCACTGAAACTGTGTTACCCGCATGATGGTAAAGTGCTATTCTCTGAAACAGCGCCTCGTGTCTGACTAGCCACCTTTCACTGGCGTTCTTGACAGAGGAAGCCCCGTGGAGGGGCGAGCGATGGGAGGAATGTCCCGTCCCTCTCTGCGCAGGCCACGTTGCTGACCTCAACTCAGTCGACTTTGCTGTAGGACCTCAGCCTTCCGTTGGCATCCCCCAGAGCCTGTGGGTGTTTCCCGGGACACACTAAGCCTCCACGAGAGTTACATCACAGCCACATCCCTAACAGCATTATCCACAGTGGCCAAAGGGTGGAGGTGACCCACGTGTCCATGGATGGAAGACTGGATAGACAGAACACGTCTGTCCATATTAATGGAATATTAGCCTTAAGACCAAGGAAATCCTGACCCACGCTGCCACGGGGATGAACCCTGAGGACATCACGCTAGGCGAAATAAGCCCGTCCCAAGAGGACAAATATTGTACAAGTTCACTCATCTCAGGTCCTACGACAGGCGCATTCACAGAGACCGGAAGTAGAGCGGCCGCGGCCAGGGGCTGGGGAATGGGCAGTCCGTGTTTCCCCTGGGGAGGGTGAAAACGTTCTGGAGACTACTGGGGGAGGGGGCCGAACACCAGTGCGGGTGTGCTTCACGCCACTGAACGGTGCGCTTACAGATGGTTCGCGTGGTACACTTGACATTAGGCGTTTACTATCAGCACAACAAAACCCGATTTCCGAAGGAGCATTGCCCTCGGGAGGCCAGTGTGCCCCTGAGTGATGGACTCGGAGCAGGTTTCCGGACCCCACCGCTCTGGGCCACGGACGTGGGTCAAGTGTAGCGAGCCGGTGCACGGGAACGGCTTTCTTCCCGCCACAGTTGGAAAGAGGAGCAAAGGACTCGGGCAGCAAAGTGGGGAGCTCTGGAGTCAAGGACAGCTCCCCAAGAAAGCCCCTCCCCCAGGCCTCCCAGAGGGGTCCCAGCTCTGGAAATGCAGCAGACTGTGGGTTGGGGAGGGTGGCAGGGCGGCGGGGGGGGGGTCGTGCCATCTGAAAGCTTCCCCCTTTAGGGCCGATTGAAACGCAGTCCTCCAAAACCAGTGGGTAAGCCCAAGGAATGCACGCTCCCCGCTCCTTTCCCTCTCCTACGCCCAGAAAGAGACGACACCGGCAGAGCCAGGTCAGTGGGGGGACGGATGGAGGGAGGACGCGTGAACACACCGGCCTTCTGCTCCGGAACAGCGGGGCCCCCCAGCCCCTCCCCATCCTGGGCCCAGGGCTCAGCCAACACCCACACATCTGCTCAGCCCACGTCCCCTCCCGCCCTGGGCTGCAGGATGGGCCCAGCTCCCCGCGTCTCAGGGGGAGCCCCCCAGAGGTGCCAGGTGGTGTCCTGGGAGGTGTACCGGGGAGACAGGTTCTTCACCCACGCCGGGAAGTTGTGCTGGAACGTGAGCGCCTCCACCTTCTGCAGGTCCGAGGCGTCATGGGGCTGGACCAGCAGCAGGCAGGCGTTCTTGCTGAGGGGCACCCGGGTCATGGAGAGGTTGTTCTGGGCGTCGCTCCAGTGCTGGAAGGTGCCCATGCCCGAGAGCATGGGGACCGACACCAAGGTGGCATTGTCCACCCAGAACTCTTGCAGTGCCCCCAGCAGGGAGAAGCCCTTCAGCTTTCCTGGAGACCCAGAGAGGAGACAAGGAGGGACTGATCAGCGGAGGCAGGCGCAGGCGGGGGGGCTCAGGGGCGGGGGCACCACGGAGGCAGCCAGAGGCCCAGCCTGTGCCCCAGTCCCCACCTCCAGCACACCCCAGGCCGCAGGGCATTTTCCCGGCCCAGCGCTCCGCCAGCCCTACCCAGGATCCCCAGGGCCGGTCAAATCTTCCTCCTGCAAAATCCAACCGTCTGAGGTCACGATAGTGACACCAGCTGCCCGTGTTGAAGACTTTTGACACACCAGGTGCCACTCTGAGATTCTACACCTGTCACCTTAAGGCCCACAAAGGAAACCCAGGAGCTCACGCCACCACGAACTGATGGGTAAATTCACCCCAGCTCTGCCCTGGCCCAAAGCCTGCGGTCTGCCATGCTCACTGGCTTCTCTTTTTAAATAAACATTTCTTTTACAGAAGTTAGGTTCACAGCAAAAGTTAGAGGAAGGCACACCCGCCCCCCATCGCACGCACAGCCTCCCGCACTCTTGACACGCCCACCGGAGCGGGACGTCGGTTAACACTGATGACCCTACAGGGACAAATCACTGTCACCCAGAGTCCAGGGTTGACATTAGGGCTCACTCTCAGGGCCGTATGATCTACGGGGCTGGACGGATGTGCGGTGACCTGTATCCACCATCCCAGCATCGTCCAGAGGAGCTTCGCGGCCCTACGCAGACTCGGGGCACGCTCGCTGCTCCATCTGGGAGCAGTGCCAGCCCGACAGTCTCCCCTTCTCCAGTCAGGACGCAGAGCTGAGCACACATGTCCTGCAAGGCGGGCTCCACGGCTCGGGCCCCCGTGCTGCCCGGGACAGACACAGGACCTGGCGTGAGTTGTGGCTCCGAGCAAAGCGCTCGGTGCAAGCTCGCCCTGGGCCCTGCAGGGAGGGGGCAGCCCTGTGTGGGGCCCTCCCTCCGCGGGGGGTGGCCGAGGGGTGCAGCCAGCTGGCTCGCTGTCACGGGAGGAGGGCTGGACGCCTGCTGAACCGCCTGTCCCTGGGGTCTCTCCGTGACTGCACCCCAAGCTCCCCAAGGGGGCCCTCTGCACTGGCCCACCGGGCCTGGCCAGGACTTGTTAATTTAGGGGAAGAAAGGACTAAATCTTTTCCCACCCAAACAGAAAGACGTGAGAACCTGAAACAGAGGTGGCTTCCCTGTCCTGTGCGCTCTGCTGAAAACACAGAGTACATCCTCATCCGGAGGTTAAGTAAATCTGTCGGGGTTAAGTCAACCGGTGTTGTGGAACCTGCCGGAGCCAGCGCTAGCCCGGGATGACCGCAAGGCCTGGGCGAAGGGCGCCCAGGAGCTCAGGGGCTCCCAATCTGCGAGTCCTCGCCAGCCGGGAATGCCCCGCTCTTCGCTGAGGTCGTGGGCATAGACCATCATCACCAAAGGGGAACTTAGAGCCCCGCAGAGAGACAGCCTGAGCTTCAGAAGCGGGCACACGGTGCTGGGCAGGGAGGGGCCGTGCGTCTCTGTGCGATGGAAACTGAGGCCCAGAGAGGTCAGGGGGCGAGATCAGGGCGGGGGCGGGGGGCATGGTGGGGCTGGCCGAGCGTCCAGGCACCCGTGGCTCGCTAGCTTTTGGGGGGGCAGGACTTTCTCGGTGAGCTGTCCTCCAGGGGCTCCTCTTAGGAACGGCAGACTGAGCCCACGCGTCCGTCTGTCCTCCATGGGGGGGCCACCCTCAGCTAGAGCGCGCCTGTGCCGGACTCGGTTCCTGGGTCCGCCGTCTTCCGCACCCCAAACGGGCTGGAGGTCCTCCCCCGTGGCGGTTTACACACTTCCAGGAGGTTTCGGACTAAGAAAACAGTCATGCTCTAGGAAACCTCCCTGTCTCTGGTTTCATCTCTTGGCTGCGGGCTCACTCGGCTCGCAAACGCACCCTCCCCAGCCCATCCATCGGTTTGCAGGGTCATTGCCTCAGCACGTGCTCACAGGACAGTGTGCCCGTTGCGTCACCTTCCCGGGACCCTCCCCGCCTCCAATGCACACAGCCCCGGCCGCTTGGATGCCCTCTGACCCGAACACTTCACCCGCTCCAGCACCCACCACCCTTCCCAGCATCACGTTCCAAAATCCTGCCTGACCCCTCTTTCGGGCTGTGCCTTCCACGGTCCCATCCCCTCCGAGCTCCGGCCAAACAGAGCCAGCCTAGCTCTGGTCCCTGGCCCTGAACCGGCCCGCCCTCTTGCTCACACGGCTGTTCTTCCGCGGCCCTGTCCCCCTTGCCGCCTCCAGGCCTCGGTCCTCTCCCCAGGGACCCTCCCTCCTCTGAGCGCCTGGCGCCCCACAATGTCCTCCCAGGGCACATTTCCCTAGAGCTCTGTAGCTGGGGGCACTCGCCTGAGGGATCTACCTCCCCTCTTGAGCTTCAGTGGGCAACCTGGGGTCGGGACCTGTGCGTCCTTCCTCCCTGGCCCCCCTGAGATGCCCAGCTCAGGAGCATGCACGTAATAACCCTTCAACGGTCACTTAGTTGTTGAATGAGCGAACTACCTTTGCAGGGATTTGGGGGTCGGGGTGGTATTGACCCCTCCCAGCATGAAAGTGGTGGAATTAAACAAACTGGGTATTTTTGCAGGGACATTGACCTTCTCAAAAGACGAGAAGCCCTCCCTCCTGAGCATGGAGCTGGGCCACAGGGCCACGGCATGTGGGGGTTTGGGTCCAGGACCCTGACTGGTGGCCGTGGCATCTTCAGGTGGTCACTGTGGTTTTTTCCTCGGGGCAGTAATGCCACTTTACCACATCGCAAGGGGATTAAATGATCAGAACACGAGGGTATACTCGAGTAGCTGCACATAGTAGGGCATCAGGTAGCTAGCTGGATACTCATCCAAGGACCCCGTTGGGCAGCTATTTCCCGCTCCTTGAGAGTGACTCCCAGGTGCTTCCTCACGTTCACCACCCTGCACATCCCCAAGGCCCAGTCCTGCTGAGCCAAATCCTGGACATTAAGTCCGCAGACACAGAGAACTGTCCCCCTACGGCACCAGCCCGGGGACACCCCCAGGCTTCGCCTTACCTTGGAAGTGGACGTAGGCATTGAAAAGTAGGGTGCTATCTGGGCTGACCACTGACAAGGGCCTGTCCATTTTCCACCCTGTCACCGCCTGCATGAACCTGTTGATCTTCTCAGCAGCCAGATCCGGGTCCGTGGACAAGTCCAGAGAGCGCGGGAGGGTGACGGGGGCAAAGGGAGCCAGGCCCCGCACAAACGGCTGCTTCAGGCGCAGGCCAGGGGCTGTGAACAGGCCCAGCACCGTGGAGAGGAACAGTGTGGACTCGTCGCCAGCCCCACCCTGGGCGACCAGAAGGCCCTGGATGGTCTGCAAGGCAGAGAGGACCTTGTGGCCATCCAGCCGGGACGTGCAGCCCTGGTCCACCCCGGGGACGCCCAGGAACGCCTGCAGTCCGCTGGCCGTGGGGTCCAGCGCGCCCAAGTAGAGAGAGGCCAGGGTGCCAAAGAGAGTCGTGGGGGACAGCACGGTCCCACCGGCCGCGCCCCAGGACTCGCTCAGCGCCCTGTACATGTGGAAGCCCAAGAAGTTGAGCATCATCCCCACTTTAGCTGCCCGCATCCTGTCTTCCTCGTCCAGCCTCCCGGTGGCGAGCACCAGCTGCTCTCGGAGGGCCGCCTCGTCCACGGGGGACGTCTTGGCCTGAATGGGGGCCGGCGTGAAGGTCAGCTCTTTGGGCATCTCCATGTTGGCTTTCTCCAGCTGCTCACAGCTGCTCTTGCTGTAGACGAGGAGGTGGAAGGGGTGGATGTACACTCGGTCCCCGGCGGCCAGGCCGACCCAGGCCAGCAGACAGAGGACGGTGGCCCCCCGGCTCACCCCGGCAGGAGGCATCGCTGCGGGCGCTCTCGCTGCCCTGGAACATCAGGTCGTGAAGGGCGACAGATTACTACGTGCGTGAGCATCCTCCAGCCAGACTGCCAGCTCTTCCAGTCTTCCCTGGCGTCACTTAACCCCGGGGAAGCCTACCCGAGTCTGCACATTTTGAAGAGAAGCGACAGATTCAGGGCTCTGAGAAAAATATCTCTGTGAGCCGCAACACACTGTTACGGGCTGAGCTGTGCCTTTTGGCGGGTTATTTTGGGGCTGGTTTTGTTTTGTCTAATTTTTAGAATGGGGGGAATGACTTGAGAGTAAGACATTGGTAGATTTTAAACAGAAATACAAAATTGTCCGCTATGTCAAGTAAAAATTTACACAAATGTTTTCACCAAGTATTGTAAGCGCTTCTCTTCAAGAATATGTGACTGGCTGGTATTATTTTTACCTTGTGTTAATCAGTGATATCATGCTTTAGTCAATAATTATATGTTTAATAAAGAGTAATATGGGGGGGGGCACCTGGGCGGCTCAGTTGGTGAAGCATCTGCCTTCGGCTCAGGTCGTGATCCCGGGGTCCTGGGATCGAGCCCCACGTGGGGCTCCCTGCTCAGCAGGGAGTCTGCTTCTCTCTCTCCCTCTACAGACCCCCCCCCCCGGCTTGTGCTCTCCCTGTCTCTCAAATAAATAAATAAAATCTTTTTTTAAAGAGTAATGTGGAAACATGTAAACTTATTTTTGAAGGAACTTTGATTTTAAAATTAAAAAAACTTGCCTTGTTGCCTTAAAGTTTTTAACTTCATATGTCGAAGTCCTAAATCCCACTACTTCAAAATGTACTCTATTGGGAGATAGGGTCTCTAAAGAGGTAATCTAGATTAGATGAAGTTGTTGGGATGGACCCCCATCCCATTTGACCGGTGCCCCTCCTAGAAGAGATTAGGACACAGACATACACAAACAGAAGGCGCTAGAAAGACAGGGAGAAGACAAGCCAAGGCGAGAGACCTCAGAGGAAGCCAACCCTCCCCACACCTCGAGTCTGGACTTGGAATCAGTATGAGATACGACGGTCATCCCAGAGGGAGCGCATCAGTACTTGTGGCCGCCCAGTCACGAGAGAACAGATTTCTGTCGTTGAAGGGACCCAGTCTGTGGGACTTTGATAAGGTTGCCTCTGGCTGTGAGTTCTCCCCTAGAAAACCAGCCGTGGAGCAGACTGCCAGTCCCCAGGAGGCCTCCTAGCCCCAGGGTAGGTGGGAAACCAGTTGAGAATACAAGACTAACACACACAGAGGTTTTTTCCTGTTATAAATTGGCCTGGTGAGAAAGATCCAACTCCATAGCACCAGTCAGGAAATGCACACCTCATTTCCCAGACAAGGTGCGTAATTTAATAGACATAGTGTAACTGGGTAGTACGTGACCTTTCCCAGAAGCCCCTGCCCATAGATGACCCAATCTAGTCCTGCTGCTATCCATGAGAGGAACGAAAGGCTTCACCTCTTTGCAGACACAGAAAAGGGCCAAGGATAGATGATTTTAAAAATGTCCCAGGTAAGTCTGATGTGCAGCCTTGAAGGAAAACAACGCTCTGCCCTTGACGTGAGTCTCTGTCGTTGGCAGGAGGATCTCTGGACCCTTTTCTAGAGCCCTGTGATTCTGCTCCTGCCTCGCCTCTCGAGGAGAGAGAAGCTGGAAAACAAGGTTGTTGGGCTGGCTCTGAGGACCTAGTCCACTGCCTAACTCTCTGCCTTTGAGGTGGACCTGTGTTCGTTCGGTTCCAATCATTCCCCAGATATCTCACTCATGTCTGGTGCAGACGCGGACTGCATCGCCAACTTAGTGCTTTGTGCTCCCGTCCTCATCCTCCCTCATCCCCTGCCCTCCCAGAGCAGGCCAGGCGTCCTCAGAACGGAGGTACGTGGCCACGAACTCAAGGTCACCTTGACACCTCCGTCTTTCCTGCACACCGAGGCATACGCAGTTATCGCCTTATGTTGGCACTTTGCTCTCCTCTCCCGGGTCTAGTAACCGGCACCCGCTTTCAACTTAAAAGCATTGTGTGTTTAGTTCTGCTCTGGTCATCAAATACCAAAGGAACTTTGACTTCTGACCTCGGCCGCCGCTCCCCCCTCCTCCCCGTGCATTTGACTCAATCCACGGATCTCATGAGAAGCCACACCACGTACAAAAATGGAACAGAAAGTTCTTCCCATCCGGACAGGCTGCAGTTGCCAGCTCATGACTTGTGTAAAAAGCCAAAGCACGCTGTGTTATCAGGAAAAGCTTGTAGAAGCCGAGGGCTGGAGAAATCTTGCAGTAACGGCCCCCAGCCCTGGGCTGGGGCCATGCAGGTAAGCACAGCCCCCTCCCTGCTTTGCCCGTCCCGCACGGCACAGGCACCGTCTCCGGCGGAGCAATTTCATGGTCATCGCCGGTGCCGGGGCTGCTGTTTGTTGCCCTCGGCTGGGATCAGCGGCTGCCGTGCTGGCAGGTCCTAAGTCAGCCCACCGCAGGGTCTCAGAATAAACGGGGGCTCCAGGCTCCCGTGGATCCGCCCTCCTCCAGCACCCCTGCTCAGTCTCCCTCTCCACCTCCCCGCTTCTCGGTATCCCTACCCCTCCTCGTTCCGTGGCTTCATGAAATGGTGAGATTGGCAGCCGTCACTGGTCTAATGCCTGTCATTGCCAGGTAATGTTCTAGCACTTTCCCTGGACCAACTCACCTCATCCTAAGGCTTCCGTGACACCCCATTTCACACTTCTACTGTCCCCCACTATGCCTGACACCCTGAACTCACTTACCCCACTTCACTTCCTTTCCCCGCAGCACTGACCACCTTAGGACCTTATAAATAATTAATTCTTATGTATTTGTTTATGTTTAGTGTTTATTGCCTGTCTCTTCCTATGTGAAGGCAAACTTCCACAAGAGTGGGGTCTTTGTTTACACACACACACACACACACACACACACACACACACACACACATATACACATGTCACATTTTCAGAAATGTTCCCAGGACATAGTAGGTACTTGATAGACAATTGTTAAGTGGATTAATGAATGCTGCTTTGCAGAGGAACAGAGAGGTTCTGTGACATGCTCAAGGTCACACAGCTAAGTGGGAGACAGAACCGGGATTCAAACCTGGACCCCATGAGGCCGTAGTCCACACACTTCAGCACCCATCTGGAGTGCCTCTTGAACAAATTAATAAGAATCTGTCTTTTTAGTTTCTCTTAAAGTTTAGAAAGCACTTTCACATTATATTAGCTTTCTTAATATACCCCATAGTTCATGAGCAAGGGAGGCCAGGCATTATTATTTGTCCCATTTTATAGATGAGCAAACCAAGGCTCAGGGAAGCAAAGCGACGAGTTGAGGGCACCCAAACCTCGAACCCAGGGCTGGAGGCAGCACTGCCCGGGGGAGGCGCAGGGAGACAGACACGGGCCACTCCTCCCCTGAGCCGCGGGGACGCAGCCCCAGGCTAGCTGAGGCTGCTCCCCCGCCCCCCAGCTCCGGCACCTGCGCGACAAGCCTTGTGCTTCCTTCTGACTGGAAGACACCCATGGACCCTCGGCCCCCGTGGCTGTGCTCCCGGGCCCGCGCCCGAGGGCCCAGCCCTGCGCAGAGGCAGCGGGAGGACCCCTCCGGCCACCCTGCCCTACGGCCCGGGAGGGCCAGTTCCTCTGCTAAGACCTGGGGTGGGCCGAGGGGCAGGACACCCCATGAGAGGATGTGGTGTGACAGGAGGGAGACGCGTCTGCGTCGTCTTCAGGGGTGATCCCCCTACAGCGCCCGTCACCACGGAGCCCTGCCTTCCGGCTCCCAGCAGCGCTTCCCACCTCCCCCCGCAGAGACCCCTTGGCTTCTTCTCCTGGCAGACAGCTCAGCTGCCCTGAGAGAGATGGGGAGAGCCCCCCGCTTACCTTCGGCTTCGAGTCCCCCAAACAAGAGCAGCCTCTTCCTCTGGCTGGGCCACCGAGGCCCTATTTATATTGGAGGGGTGGGGATGGCGCCGTTCCCAGACCGTTCTGTGCCCAGGCCTGGGAGGAGGGAGGTGACATCACTTGGCCCGACGTGGGGGTGGGGGCCTCTGGCAGCCGGGGGCTGGGGGACAGGCGCCAGAGCGACTCTCGGCTGGGACTCCTTCCAGGAAGCCAGGGTGCTCGATACACACTTTCCGTGCCGGGCAGAACGAGCAGGGACGCTGTGCAGTTACACATTGACCCGCGCTCGCCTGCGCTGGGGCCGCGGGGACCAACACGGGGATCCCACGCAGGTGTGTGCCGGGTCTCTGCCCTGAGGCGTGACAGCCACCCGGGCCTTCTGACTGAGCCCTCTTGAGGTGTGCTTCTGAGAGTCCCCAAGAATGTGCTCGAGTCCCCAGTGGGCAGGGGAAGGAGCAGTGGAGGGTGGCCGGGGCGCAGGGGCGGGTACTTCTGACCCCGTGGCCTTGAGCAGCTCAATGATTTCCAAACAACCTTTAGGCACCTGCTCCATGAGAGGCCCTCTGACAGGCACGGGGAAAAATGCACAACCAAGCAGAAGCACCTTCTAGAGACTCGCGATTTCGCTGGGGAGACTGCTAGACGCCAACTGTGGTACAGACGGTCGGAAAGACGCTGACAAGATGCTTTCAGATCATGGGAAGGAACAATCATTAAACTGGGGAAGGTTTCAGGAAGCAATATCATTTCAGTAAAAGCTTAAAGGGTAAATGAGTTGGGCTTGGATGCTGAAGAAGGGATCTTTAGAGGCTTACAGGATAGTACCAGGGGGCGGGAAAGCATGGAGCTTGTTTAGGGGACACCAGCACCCCTAAAGCTGCTGTGAGAAAGAGCAGGGATCACAGCAAATGGCCACTGTTCTCTGTGCCTGACCCCGTGGCCGAGGAGGGCGCCCCATCTTTCCTGAGTGTTCTCTGGACACAGGCTTCAGGCCAAACTCTCCAGGATCTGAAGCAACACACAAAACAAAACCCACTTGGCCACCCCAGATCTGGGGCATGGGACTGAGTGACGTGGAAAGAAAGGACACTGGCCAGAGCCTGAACACCAGCTCGGAGGTCAAAGTCAAAGCCACGGGAGGGAGGAATGGAAGATGTCAGAGCGGGAGAATGTCATGGAGACTGAGTTCTGCTTTTCCATATGTCCTCTAATTGTGACAGGCATCAGATTTCCAAGCTCTAGCCTGGAGAGAATGCTGAAACCAGTATCCAAAGAGAGGGATAGCACAAGAGCTTTGGGGAAGCAATGGGAAGTGTTTGATCTCAGATGGGTTTCTTTCGAGCGTCTATTGGACCCTAGCAGGGAATACCCGGGGAGACAATTCCCACCCCCGGGACAGAGATCTGGGCTGGAAGCCCAGATGTGGGGCGCTAACGCATCATGGTGGAATTCAAGACCTGTTGGTGGAGATGATCCCCCACCCCCCATGAGAAGGCTTAGATACGAGGAGAGGGAGAAGAGGGAAACCTAGGGAGCTGCGGGATGGGAAGGGAGTCAGCCCAGGACAGGGCAGGGGTGGAGGAAGGGGGTCTGTAACCCACGGGAGGTTGTGTTCCAGAAGCCAGGAGGACAGTTCTGAGAGGTGAGGAGTTAGGGCCGGAAGGAGGCCTTTTGGGCAACACGTCAGAATGGCTTCAAGTCGCTGGTGTGGAGGTGTCTCTGCACAGAGCACTCTTGACTGATACCAGCTCTTTATTACTCATCAAAGACCACAAGGAGGAGGGAAGCAGTCCCAGGGGAGCTGGAGAACAGCCTCGTGGAGGGGCTGAGATGGTTTGAGGAGCCAGTGGAAGATTGAACTGTGGACTCCTCTTGAACAACTGGGTAATGAAGGGGTGCAGGGACCGGAAAACCGTGTTCTCCACTCCCAGGTAGAAGGAAGAAAGAATTCATATTTATTGAGCAGCTTGTTAAAAATCAAAATTCTACCAAGCAAATGTGAATACATGATGGGCTTTATTCAACGATTCATGAATTGGGCAGAAGGTAGAGGGGAGCTCCACTGAGCAAAACAAAAGAGAGCTTTTTGAAGGCGGAGAGTGGGCATGCAAACAATGAATAGAGGAATTTATTAGCAAGAGCAAGAAGTGTATTATTTAGGCAACGCTGGCCTCCTAGAGGGAGCGGAAGTGGTCTCTCAGTAAATTTTCTGGTATCGACCAGAAAATTCCATGTTGTCTGGTGAAAGGTCATGTTCTTGGGGGATCCAAACTGATGTTAGTTTGGGTATTAAGACTTGGCTTGCTGAGTTAGCCTACGTGACGCCATTTTTGGGCCTGTGGTTTTCTTTCTAACGTGCAGCTCCATGCCCGGTGCGTACATCTTCTTAGATGTCTGCAGTGCACATTTTCGTGCACCCCCTGCCCTCCAGAGAGAGAAAACTAAGGCCCAAAGAGGCTCAGAGATTTGCTAAACATCACCCAGAAAGAACATGGTGAATCCAGGTCTGTCTGACACCGACACCTGTCCTTTTCCTACCACATTCAGGCGTCTGTACAACTATTTATCGAAAGCCTTCTATGGGCCAAGAACTGAGTTCAATGTCTAATCATGCATCTTAACCCAGCTGTCCAAAGGAAAGCAAATATTTCACAGAAATGACAGTATTAAGGGGCATCTGCTGTCTAGACAAACCATACCACACACATATTTCTTAAACTAGTGAAGTTTGGGGGAGGGATCATGAACCCTAAATACATACAAAACTAGATTTTACCATGTTATCTCAAAATGGCCCAACACAGTGGGTAAACCAAGGCATGAAGAGTTAAATCACGAGACCACAGAACTGGAAGGAGCCAAACCATGCACTAGAGCACCTTCTTTTCAATGTTTCAAGTTCTCTGGTGTCTGGGACAGGTAGGGGGGTGGGACCATGACCTGTGTGGTCCCTGGTTCCTGTTTCTCCCCATTAAGACACTCCCTCACCTTCTACGTATTTCCTGTGTTGCAGCAGGGGGTGACCAGATGTCTGAGTAGCTCTAGGCCTCTTGCCGATGGAGCATCCTTGGTTTAGGAGGGCTGTCTGCTCATCAGATCACTCTCGCTGGCTGGCACAACATTTCTTTCACTGATAATAGCAGGATCACATAAGATTGGGCTGTCAGGATGGTACTGATGTCTCCTTTTGGGACTTCGGAGCTCTGAGCTACCAAGAGCCAATGCCAAAGTCTTGGGCATAAGCCATGCTTCTGTCTCACCGCCTGTGTCACATGTATTTTTTCTGCTCTATACTGCCTCAGGGTATGGATGGCAGTGGGCATCCTTCTTCTTGTGGGCCCCTTGTCTCTGGCCCTCAGAATGTTCACCCCACACCTTCTTCCACAAGCTCTGTGCCAGGCAGTCCTCCAGGGGTGGTTGTCCTCTCCCTTCCAAGGACTTTCAAAATCAATGCCCATTCACGACCTGCTCCTTCTGATAGATGCCCTCTCGTGCCTCAAATCAATGCAGTGACATAGTGCTCTCTGGGGTGCGCTTCTGCCATGCCAGACGAGAGACGGACATTCCTTGGGACAATGAGGAACCCCCCACTTTCCCCCAGGCTTTCGCTTGTCACCTGTCCTCCCTGCTCCTCTTGGATGCTGAAGGCAGGTCAACAATGGAAGGGATTTTGTTCCAGAATGCACCGCACCCGCACATCCTACAGAGTTCAGAGGAAGGTACGATCATAACATGTGTTATCCTGTTTATGCTATAAAAAAATCCAAGCAGTTTAACACGACGAGAAAAAGAATTCTAATTCAGACTGCTCTGTAGGTAAGACTTGCATTTGTGGGTGTCGTCAACAAAGTACAGGGCAATCCTGGTGAGTCGTCGGAAGCCAACATTCCCAGATGGCATGACGGAGGACGCAGCGCTTCGGGAGTGTCAGGACACCTCGGGGACAGGAAGGTCTGTCCTTTCTCAACACAAACAGGCTCGAGGAGCCTCAAGATAGGAAACTATCCAGGAATGGCACATTTGACAATAAAGAACAGAAAGAATCTTGACATTCACTGATTAGACAGCAGGGACTTAAGTAGCTCTTCTCTAACCACCATTCTAAATCTTCATTTAAAAAAATCACTGCATCTCACATGAGCCCATGAATTCTGTCACATAATTTTGCGATTATTTTGCTCATACTTGTCTGTAGCCCCAAACAGCTTAGTGGTGGCCCGGCCTCCAGGGAACATCTGATGTGTCCCTCCTCTGGGCACTGCCCCCACCCCCTAGACCCAGGCCCCCTCCGCCCCGTCCGTGAGCATCTGCAAACTGTGCCCTTGAGTGCCCTTGAGTAATTCCCCCCACTTCTGTCCATTTTTTCAGCTCTGAGAGCCCCTGTCACACAATTACAGCTTTTAGTCTACTTGAAAGCAGCTTCTCAGGGATCACAACACATGTCAAAGTTCATTTCAAACTCGTTGCAAGGTGGAGAGAGGTCTCTAAGCAGACATTTCTCTCTTGGTAATGATGACATGTTATTGGGGAAAAAATAAGGAGACAATCATCGTTAAGTGGGACACAGTAAAGGATGTCGGCTTCGACTTCTTGCAAGACTGGTTCAAGACCATTAATCAGCCCCCAAGGCTGACTATCAGCTGGGTGGATTTTCGATGCCAGGCTTTTAAGCTCATTAAAATAAATCAGAAAATTGCTAGAGCATTTGATCAGGACTCTAAATTATTCCCAGAAGCAGCAGCCGCTCAAACAGTGCACCGACTTTTGACCCGATATAGATTTAGGACAATTTTCTTTCTAATATGTACCATTTCTTGTGTCTGCTCCCTAAGTGGAAGTTAGGGGCGGTTTATCTGAGGCTAAATGAAAACTGTGCAATGGACAGCTGGTTGTGGAGCTTGAGAAAGCCGTCCCTCAGAACGGGGTCCATGAACCCAGCCATGGGTCATTGGCAGTGTCAGGCCACAGTGATGCCTTGGCGAGGGGGTGCTCCTCAGCCTGACATTACTGAAGGTCAAGTCCACTCTGCAGTCATGGAGATGAGGCTTGGTCTGAACTAAAACTCCCGCTTTCCTGTCTCTTGACCAGCCAGTCAGCCACAGGACACACACACACAAACTCCTACTCTAAAGCAAAACAAACCCAAACTGGGAATCTAGGCAATGCTTTATGTTTTTTAAAGATTTTATTTATTTATTTGACAGAGAGAGAGAGAGAGATCACAAGTAGGCAGAGAGGAAGGCAGAGAGAGAGGAGGAAGCAGGCTTCCTGCTGAGCAGAGAGCCTGACTCGGGGTCCATCCCAGGACCCTGAGACCATGACCTGAGCCAAAGGCAGAAGCTTAACCCACTGAGCCACCCAGGCACTCCTAAGCAATGCTTTATTGATGTGGGTGATGCAATCGGACTCTGAGGATGGTAGAATGAAGAAAGAATGAGGCATAAACATAGGAACCAGGGTTCTATTTCTGCTTCTAGGACAAAACTCATTTCATGGGGGACTTGCTTCTGCCCGGATCAGAGCTGTTGTCCCCCAAACATGCCTGGTCCAGGACACATGGTACAAAACACATCATTTCCTGGAACCAGGCAGCAAGGAGGACTCCCTGTCCTGCAGCCAAGTTCTTCTTTTTGTGACAAGGACACGTTCCCCCACTTCTGAGTCCTCATCCCTGTTCCTCTGAGCCGGCGGAACTGAACAACCCTTGGGGCTCTCTCGGTTGGTAAAATGGACTCATTAGGGAGAAGTCCATCTCCTTCCAATAAAGAGTGCTCAAACACAAAGGCAGTGTTCTCAGCTCTCAAGGGCTTTAGACTCCTGGTAAGTAAAACAAAGTAGTGCCAGCACCCCCTTCTCAGCAGGAGGGATCCGCTCCCCTGGGAGGCCTCCCTAACATCACACGATGCCCTGGGCCAGGCCCTGCGGACCTCTGCATACAGCCCTTGCCTGGTGAGGACGTGGATGCAGGTTTAGATGCAGCAGACCAAGGGCTGGAGGGGATGGGAATTCAAGATGACACTGTTCTGGGAAATTCTGTGATTGGAGCATATTTCAGAAGTCACAGCCAAATGGATGGCTTTTCTTGGTCCCCAATTACAGTTGCGTAAATAAGAAGTGGGTTATTTGTTTCTATCGGTTTTGATATTAGGTGATACAATTAGTGAATCAGTTCCAGGTGATTGTAAAAAGGAGTAATAAACTTAATGCCAGATGCTGTTGGCTGCTGACCCCTCCCTGCCCCCTGCCCCTTTCCCCTTCGTCTACACTCACACAGAAATTGAGAAAAGTAACTCTTCACTTTCCTCGCCTCCCCTGTAACCAGTAATGGTCAAGTGAGATGGTTCTGGCCGGTGAGAAGTAAACAGAAATTTGAGGGCCTCTGGGATTCTTTTTGCTTTCCTTGTATTAGTAGAGATAGTGGCTCAGAATTTATGCCTTCAAACATTACGTAATATCCGGAGACAGGGCAGCCATCTTGCAACCATGAGGCAACCACATAAGGACCAAAGGCCAACAAACTGAGAATGATAGAGTAGAATGAGAGAGAAAAGCTGAGCTTTAATTGGCACACTGAGCGGCCCAACTGGTGTAAACAATTGCCTGTCTCTGGACCTCTGCTTGTTTGAGCACAAATAGAATTTGTGGATAGTTACATGCAGCTAAAAACATCCCCAATAACATAACCTTTATTCCCACTGAGCGGCCAAGAGAACATTCTTCAAAAATCCAATTCCAGGGCACCTGGGCGGCACAGTCGAGCATCCAGCCCTTGGTTTCGGCTCAGGGTGGTGTCAGGCTCTGCACTCAGCATGGAGTCTGCTTGGACTCTTTCTCCCTCTCCCTCTTCCCTCCCCCTCCTCCAAAAAAATAAATAAAATATTTTTTAAAAATTCGATTCCATTGAGTACACTAAATTTCCTGTCACATTTTAGCCTCTTTGTAATGGGTCTCCTTTTTACATTTGTTTTAACTGACTTTTTGGTTTTTCTTTTTTTTTTTTTTTTTGTAAGTACAGTTGACACACAGTATTATACTCATTGCAGGTACAGAACATAGCGATGAGAGGATTCTGTCTAATCCTCTATTCAGAAATGTCCTTGTTTTGGTATTTAAGGGAGTAATCTAAGTATAAAATGTAACAATTTCCCGGTTAAATTCAGAGCTTAATCTGCTATGTCCAGATGAGGTTCACAAAAACTCTAAACCTTGAATGAATAACAACATTAGTGTCATGCATTGCTTTGCAATTCGTTTGTTTTTGCTTTTGTTTTTTTTAAGAAGTGAATTTTTTTTTTTTAATCTTAACAGATTTTATTTATTTATTTGACAGAGATAGACACACCGAGAGAGGGAACACCAGCAGGGGGAGTAGGAGAGGGAGAAGCAGGCTTTCCTGCAGAGCAGAGAGACCGATGTGGGGCTTGATCCCAGGATCCTGGGATCATGACCTGAGCTGAAGGCAGATGCTTAAAGACTGAGCCACCCAGGCTCCCCGAAATTTGTTTTTACTTTATCATATAATATGCTCCATCCGTAACTAACACTGTTGTGAAGGTCAAGAGGATCGTTCTGCTTCCATCTTCAGTAAGATGGGAATATGATTACCTTCCCTTTATCCCTCCCCAGGACATTTTATGGTTCTCGATTTAAGTCCACAGGGTGATGAGCTCCTCTAAGAAAACAGGGTATGACACACCCATGGCTGGTGTACAGGACTTTTCAGAACAGCTGTGATCTTGAGAGATCAGGCGAAGGAAAACCATTGCTAATGTCCATTCCGGGAGCTCTCTACCCAGAGTCGTCTGTAGTCAACCAAGGCAAGTAAACAAATAAGAGAATAACATACAGCCATTCTAGTGATTGGCAGGCCATGGCACACAGGCCATGGTTGCACCACAACTCTGTAAGTAAAGTTTTATTAGAGAACAATGAGGTATCACCTCACGCCAGCCAGAATAGCTAGAATCAAAAAGACAATAACAAGTGTTGGCCAAGATGTGGAGAAAAGAGAAGCTTCGTGCCCTGCTGGTGGAAATGCCAGTTCATGTGACCACTGCAGAAAACAGGAGGGACATTCCTCAAAAAATTAAAAATACAGCTGCCATATGACACAGAGATTCTGCTACTGGGTGTTTACCCAAAGAGAAGGAAAACGCTCTTTCAAAAAGATATATGCAGCCTTGTGTTTGCTGCACCATTATTTCCAATAGCCAAGATATGGGAGCAACTCGAGCATTCATTGATAGATGAATGGATATAGAAGATGTGGTGAACATACACAATGGAATATTCTGCAGCCACAAACAAGGATGAGATCATGCCGTTTGAGCCAATATGGGTGGACCTAGAGGATGTTACGCTCAGTGAAATAAGTTGGTCAGGGAAGACAAATACCGTGTGATTTCACCCGTGCGTGGAATGTGAAAGACAAAACAAACAAAAAACTGGCTCTTAAATACAGAGAAAAAACTGGCGGTTTCTAGAGAGGAGGAGGGTGGAGAAATGGGAGGAATAGATAAAGGAGACTGAGAGGTACAGTCTTCCAGTTATAACTTAAAAAACTCACAGAGATGAAAAGTATAGCAGAGGGAATACCATCCATAATATCGTGGTAACTTTGTACGGGGACCGATGGTGGTGCACTTACCCCCCCTCCCCGATGTGGGGCGCACTGAGTAGTGGACAGAATTGTTAACTCAATATGCTGTGCACCTGAAACTGACATGACATTGTATCTTAACTGTACTTCAATAAAATCCATAGATATACAGATAACTATATATTTATATTATATTTACATCCATATTATATGTTGATATATGAATATTATATATTTACATATGATTATATATGATATATAAATATATAATCATATGTAAATATGTAATATTTGTATATCAATATATAATAAGTATAATATATAAGTATATATTATATATAACTATATATTAAGTATATTATATATAAGTATACTTATATATTATATATACTTATAATTACTAGTGTACTTACAGATAATATATAAGTATAAATATAGTAAGTATATAATAAGGATCTATACTATATATTTATATCATATATGTATTTATCTATGTACGGTACAGTTTTAATCGAACACAACCATGCTTGGAAGCTTCCAAACAGTCTATAGTTGCTTTCAGGCTACAACAGCAGATTTGAGTGGTTGCAACAGAGAAGCTATGATCCTAAAATATTTATTACCTGGCCCTTCACACAAAAGGCTTGCTGGACTCTGATCTGTTCTGTTAATTCAGATTACCAGTGACAAAGGTAACAGATCTATACTTGTATAGCATCCTTCTATCTAAAATTTAGGTTTGGAGGGTGCCTGGGTAGCTCAGTCAGTTGAGCGTCTGACTCCTGATTTCGGCTCAAGTCATGATATCATGAGATTGAGCCCTGTGTTGGACTCCTCGCTCAGCGGGGAATCTGCTTGAGATTCTCTCTCTTTCTCTGCTCTGCACGTGTGAGCTCTCCCTCTTTCACTCTTTCAAATAAATAAATAAATCTTTAAAGCATAAATAAATAAACATTAGCTTTGGAAACATCTACTCCATTTACAGTACCTGTTTCATGTATAATTTTATTATTTTATTCCTGCATGAAGAGACGACTATACAGAAAATTCTGAACAAAGTGATGCAAAAAAAAAAAAAAGCTAGATGGCATCTTTTATCCCCTTCATAATGAAAAGGACAGGTAGAAATAACTTACATAACCTATCCAGATGATGGCTAGAATTGTACATTACAAATTCTGTCACTAACAGAAAATTGATTTAAAAAACTATATTGTTGGTAAAATTCAGATTTGCCAACTTTAAGCCCGAGACATTGAACTTGGCCAAAGGGGAAGGGGGAGAAAAACAAAAGGAAACTTTGGGTCTCGCCATAAAAGAAAACTCTGAGAGGCAGATGCTATAATCAAGAGAATTTGATGAGGACAAAAGCTAATTGGTTAATCAGCTCTTCACGATAAATTTTAAATGGAAAAGAATTTATCCTGATGAAAATCACTTTTGAGAAATAAGAATGGAAGATGTTTCATTAACTTTAGAAAAATAAAAATGATTTAACTACTTTATATAATAGAAATTGATTAGTGAATTAAATTGGCTGAATGGGTTTTATCCCAGAAAATACATTTCCAATCAACATTCATCAGGAGTCACACAAATTTGAATTCAGCATTCTTGTTTAAGACGGCACATTCTCGGGGGTCCTCAGTTTGTTTTGGGGGTGCCCCCCCTGGTTGAGGGACGGCCCTGGACAGGCCTGGGCTTCCGTTTCTGTGTCATGAGAGAGAGGTGTCCTGAAAGCAGATACAGAAAGTACTGTTTTCCAGATCTATTTTCTCTACTCAGACCATCTTACACTTCTATCACTACAACAAGGTGGCCGGACTCCACATGTTTGTTTTGGCACCGTGGAGTTGGGAAAAGTCTACAGGGGACAGTACTGCTCGCCATTTAATAAGTTTAGATAAGGAATGGCTGTCCAATGGGAAAATGTTGTCACCCTTTTCCCACTGAAGCTCCATACGGGTGGAGCTTTTCTAACAGGAACTCTATCCTTCCAGGCTGAGATGTATCTCTTGCGAAAACCGAGTTCCAGAAATAGTGTTTATGTAACGATTGGATCTCCTTCCATGGAAAACATCGCAAAGAAATTTGGGAAGAGAAATCTGAGGAGGTGCCTTCCTCCTGCAAACCAGAAGGAGTGGAGAAGTCAGGGTGCAGTGGGGAGGCCAGCCGTGGTAGGAGTGCCAGCAGAAGCTACTGGCCAGAGCCAGCCCTACAGCGGAGGCGGGGATTCCGGGGTCACCACTCAGGCCTCCACCTGGCCATTGTGGAGAGAGCTAGTTGACACATCCTGTCTGAACCTGGGTATGAAGAGCGGACAGTTGCTTTGCCCATCTTATTAACAGAGGGACGGGCTTATAAATGCTTCCATGGCAAGTGGTCAAGCTGTCTGGACATTGGGACTTGGCCCAAGATGTCATGCTATGAGCCAAGGTGAAAGAGGGCTCTATTGGGTTTGCACTTACTATCTTCAAAAACAAACGAACAAAAACATTGAGCTGGTTGGACCACTTACGCTACTTTATCAACAGCAGGGAATCTGATGGGTGCCTGAATCTCTTCTAACATCCTGTCCAAACATCCCTGCTCTGTATTTCAATGAAGAATTCAATCGGTGTATGTTCTTCAGTAGAGCCTTACTGGGGAACATAGCCACTGTGTCTCCCCAGTTCTTGTATTTCCACTTCATACCCATTCCCTTGGATCTCAAAATGTTTCCAAGAAGACAGTCTAGCAACCTGAGTAAGGAGTAAGGAATTTGGATAAGGGAACTGAAAGTCCCCCCTTCTCCCTCTCCCCTGGGTAGTAATGTCAATGATGACTTTCTGGAGTCAAGGTTGCACTGGAGATGATGAATGGTGGGATTTTCTGACAAGGTCCCATGAAATTGGCACCCCAGTAGGCATTAGAGAGCCCTAAAGTTATACCAGTAGTGTTCAGGTATGACCCTGAGGTTCAAAAACGACAATCCGTCCTCCTAAAGATTCTAGGCAAAGGAAAAATACAATTCTCCTCAGCTCCCTGATCCAGACATTAGCGGCCCCCTGTGCCAGGAACTGTGTCTCATACCTAAACCCACTTGAGTGATTTCTCAGGCCAGAGCAGAGAGATCATCACGTAATACCAAGCACCAAAGTTACGAATCCCAGGGGTCTTCCCCAGGAGTCAAATACCCAACTGCACTCACTGGATTATTCCACGAACATAAATTAAAATTATCAATAAGACTGTCAATAAATATCTACCAAGCACATATAAAAAGGCTACAGTTACAAAGGAGATTAGGAAACTGAGAAAGAATACTATATACTGTTTTATGGCAACAAGTATGAAAACCTACATGACAGTGACAATTCCCTAGAAAAATTCAAATCATCAAAACAGACTCAGGAAGTCCTAGAAACCTCAAGTAAATAATCGAGGAGCACACAACAAAGTTCTCCCGAAGTTCTATCCTCCAGAAAGACACCATGCCCGAGGGGGAAAATGGCAAGTTCTAACCACTCCTGAGGACCCAGTAATCCTCATCTTTGGTGAATAATTACTGAGTACATCTTCTGTATCCTGTCTTGACCTAGCCCTGGGAGGCACAACACAGGAAGTTCTCCAGGCTGCCAGGGTCTTGTGTCCGTCTGGAGAGGTGCTATTTATTATGCACAGGAAGATGTCACCTGTGAGATCATAGCAATAACTCTAAGAACCTGCCGCTTCCTAAGCACTTTTGAGGTGCAGCTCACCCTTCTGAGACTTTCCACCTGCTCCTTCACGTCCCTTCTCCATAACAGGGTAGAACGTCCTATCTGCACCATAACTCTTTGGGCATGGGTGGTGTTCTTGCTCTTGTATCATAAACTCTTGAATTAAGGTCAGGGAACAAATCGGGTTGACAGTTATCTTCTCTGCAAGCCCCAGGAGAACAATTCCTATCTCAAGGGTCATGATGAGTATTTGACATGCAGTGTGCTGTCCACCAGGAAAGGGCTGCTGGGGGTGTGGGTTTCAACCAGGTGGTTGGGGAGAGCGCTAACTCTGCTGGGCTGACAGCAAGCAGAAATGCAACGATCTGACCCTCCACCTGACCCTGAGCCAAAGGTCTCTGTCTTGTGCACTTTGTTCACACTCTCGCCCTCTGGGCTCCCACACTGCTCTTTGGCCTCTACTGGTCATCTCTCCCCGGACTTTCACCACAGCCAGCAAGAGCCTGGTGGCGCCCAAACAGTCCTCAGCACAGCTCCCCTGTGCTCCTGGGCAGTGTTTCTGACACACAGAGGGCCCTGTAAGGACAAATTCAAAGGAAATCACAAGAGACTCCATTCTCCCTGTCGAGAGTGGGGGAAGGGATCTCCCCTTCCCCACCTGTTTTCTCAGAACACTCACCTTCGAAAACTTGGCATTGTCGATACAATTCTCTTCTTTTTGAAATATAATCAGGAAGGACCAGAGCTCCCTTATCTCCCAGCCCCCGAGTGCTGTACGTAGGAGCCTAAGCTGGGGGCGGGGGGTGAGGGGCGCCAGCTCCCCCTACCCCCTGCCGTAACATTGTGAGGAGTGTGTCTTTCCTTCGATTAGCAGATGGTCCCTCCAGTTACCAGGTAAAGTTCGATGAATGCCACGTGAGCAGGAGTGCCTCTTCCTTGAGGACTAGTTGTCGCCTGTCTTGAGAATACATGTGTCATGTTGGTATCTGCTTGCCATCTTTCGTGGATTCCCTGCGATGCCCATCACATGCGGTTCAATGCCCATTCACTCATAAAAGTGTTTTCTTGCTCTACTGTTTTGTGCAGAGAAATGCCGGGATGGGAGAAGACTCTGTTTTTTAATTAAATGACCCCAACAGAGTCCCATAACCGCTTGTCTATGGCGTGCATGGGTCCCCCATGTGTCCCACAGGCCGCCATACTGGGCTCCCTGCTTTCTGACCCCAATCTGTTGTTCACACGGCATGCAGTGAGGTCTCTCTTCGGTGTAAATCGCATCACATTCCCTTTAGGACCAAGACCTCCAAAGGTGGCCCATTGCAATTAGTGACAAATCAGAATCCTTGCCATGTGGGTAAGTCCTAAATACACACCCCCTTCGTCCTCTGGACTCCGGCCTCTCTGACCTCATTCCTGTCCCCTAAACCCAGAAACTACCACCCAGCATGATTTCTTCCTCAATTTGGGAGCAGGGGCTCATTACTCACCAATCAGTTCGAAAGTCACCCTTCAGAGGCCTCTTTGAGCACCCGAGAGGGGCACCCTGCCCCACACCTTATCTCCTGACTCCCCCTTACCTTCCTTATACCCGGGATCATCATATGAAATCATACGGTTTGTGTATTGAATACTGGATGATGAACTCGCTGAGGGCTGATTTTGTTCGTGGCAAGAGCTCCACATCTAGAACAGTGTCCGGCCACAGGTGGGTCTCCAAAATTGGTGTGCCCACCAAGATGGAGTGGCCCTGGCTTTTTTGGTGAACTGGGCCCTGAGTGCAGCAAATTAGCACGGGAAATTTGGAGAGGTACCTAAAACCACCCCAGGCGTGAGCAGACTCAAACAAGTTGGTCTATTAAAATTCAGCCCCTTTTCGTGAAAATTCCTTCTGATTGTAATGATAGAATGTTTCTATCAACTCCCAAACTCAGCACTTTACTAGATGTTTCCAAACACACTTTTATGTTCGCCAGGTTTCAAACAATCTACCTTTTTTTTTAAGTAGGCTCTACGCCTGGCGTAGAGCCCAGTGTGGGGCTTGAACTCACGACCCTGATTTCAAGCCCTGAGCTGAGCTCAAGAGTTGGATGCTGAACCGACTGAGCCACTCAGGTGCCCTGACAAACCAAAAATTGAAAGGCTAAAAAACTTGTGAAAGCGAGCACCTGTGAAAAACACCATCAGGAACCCTCGGCCAGGGCCGTTAGTTCTAAGGCTTCTTTTCTTACTAGGACACCTGCTTGCATTTACCTACACCTGAAAAGCTCTCTCATTTGCTACAATGTGATAAACCCATGCAGGCCAAATGGCATCTTTGCTATTGTGTGAAAATAAGAAGCATTTGAAGGATTGGCTTTTCCTCTGGAAAACTTGCCAATGTAGTTGAGATGGGGTGAACTCATCTGATCATATGGATTTCCAAAACTGCTACACCCTGGGCTCTGCCTACTGGTGACATCTGGTTTGATTGGGGCCATTTGAGAGCCACTGTGATGGGGACCAGAGTCGTCATCTTGGCTGGCCTGTCACTGGGCCACCGCTGTGCCCTTTCTTCCATTTCATCTATGGGGAGAACATGTTCTGGAGACTTGTCCTGCCAGTCATTCAGGGACTACCACCCCCATCTGCAAGGTAGGGGGAGGGCTCAGGCAGCGACTTGGGTTCCACTTCTATGATACTGTAAGGAGCTGAGCTCAGTCCCGTCAAAGCTTCTCAGGCACTTTTTTGTGGGTGGCACATGTGTTTTCTATTTCTTTTGTGTGGATGATCCTCTAACCAGTGGGGTCGCGGGCACGCACTGGAGTTGGCGCAAATGTGTTTGCATTATGTTTGTTTCACGTAAATCCGATGCTTTGTTCGCAGTAGCCAGAAAGGTGGAAGCAATCCAGGTATCCACTGGCAGATGAATGGATCAGCAGGGCAGTATGTACATAATACAATGCAATATTACTCAGTTTTAAAAGAAAGGGAATCCTGACCCAGGTTACAGCATGGATGGACCTTGAAGACACGATGTTGAGTAAAGTAAGTCACCAGCAAAAGGATGAATATGATCTCAGGACTGGGATCGCTGTCTGGGGGCCTCCTGCCCTCCTGTGGGACACTGCTCACTGCCAGTAAGACCCTCCCCCTGCAAAGAGCTCACTCAAGACTCCACCCTGCCTGCTCCCTCCCGCCCTCACCTCCCTGCCCCGTATCCTGGGAGGCTGATTGACATGCCACAGGGCTCCCTTGGCAGGCTTTCAGTGGGTCCCCGCTAGTGGCGGGGGGAGGTTGTTCTTACTGATCCTGCCCTACACTCCTGCGGCCCCTGCTTCCTACAGGAGTCTCTCCGGGGAATACACCCTCTTCTGTCAGCTCCTGGAGCTGCCCCCTTACCCCCCCCCCCNTGTCTCAAGCCCCAGGGAGCCACTCAAGCTACTGTGACTTTTCCTGCCCACATCCTGGTCAACGTTTATTGACGAAAGTCTTCTCGATTGTCCCAGTGGGTGAACCGCCTACTTCTTCCCAGGACCCTGACTATACTATTTAAAAGAAAAACGTCTCACGTACATTTAGGGGAACTTGGGAAAGGGTATCAAAACTCAAAGAAAGACGATACCTTAGATCCAAAGAGTTTGCTTTGGTGTGGCTGAGAACACGCGTGTTGTTCAGTAATACTCAGTAATACTCAATCGTCCTCAGCTCAGCCTCCGAGCTCCTGAAACAAATTCAGTCTTTACATATAAAGATTTAACACAAAGTTGCTATTGTGGTTGTCGACTTGATGGATTTCTCCTCATTCGGGTCTTGATCCAAACAATTATTTCGAACATCCTTGTTTGGCCAGGATTTTCACATCTGTAGTGTGAACACTGGTCTGAACCACAAATGGGGGCTGAGCAAGGAAATCATCTGTTGCTCCGGAGTTCGGGGTTTAATTAAGTGTTTTCTCCACTCCCAGTTTCTTTTTCCTGAGTTAGCCACATGCTGCTATACTGTCTAATGTAATTCTTCGAGCAGCACTTTGGCCAAATTGCAAAATCCAGAAGCTCTGTTTCCTGATGGGGCCACAAGGTTCGCCCTGGACAAAACCAGAAGCATCCCTGGAGACTTCAGTGGATTTGGGTCACCTTTTGGCACCTGGACGCCTATGGGTCTCAGGTAGGATCAGGAAGGGCTGTTAGTGGGAAGCTCTGCCTTCTCTGGGCTCAGGAGTGTTGGAGTCCAAGGCACAGAGGTGTAAATGGTAGGGATGGTCGGCTCCCAGGCACCCCAGCTTCCAACCCTGCTGTAAGAATGTTCCTGTCCTCAGCTCTTTTTTTCTTAAGCTTTTATTTATTTGAGAGAGAGTGTGAGAGCGTGCACAAGCAGGGGGGAGGGGCAAAGAGAGGGGGAGAAGCAGACTCCCCGCTGAGTAGGGAGCAGTATACGGATACAGGGCTGGATGTGGGGTTGGGTGTGGGGCTGGATCCCAGGACCCTGAGATCACAACTGGAACTGAAGGCAGATGCTCAACCAAGTGAGCCAGCCAGCCACACCTCTGTTCACACCTCTTGGATCTCCCCTAGTTCCTGCTCATCTCCATACCAGGTTCTTAGTTTTCTTGTCCATTTACCCATTTTCAGGGTTTCCCAAGCTCTTTTGATAAACGTCTTTCTGCCTCATTTACGCAGATCAATCTGCACAACTCGCAGGAGAACCTTGACCCATAAGGGGCCATCTGCATGGAACACTGTGTGCAGGGATGGCCAAGAATCCTACGTGGCGATTACTGTTAGTACTATTACTCTTATTAAAACCTAAGTCATTGGGCGCCTGGGTGGCTCAGTGGGTTAAAGCCTCTGCTTTCGGCTCAGGTCATGATCTCAGGGTCCTGGGATCGAGGCCCGCATCGGGCTCTCTGCTCAGCGGGGAGCCTGCTTCCCCCTCTCTCTCTGTCTGCCTCTCTGCCTCCTTGTGATCTCTCTCCCTCTGTGAAATAAAAAAAAAAAAAAAATCTTAAAAAATAAAAAAATAAAAAAAAAAAAACCTAAGTCACATTTGCAGCACTTAACTTTATGATGCCTTATCAGGGGCAAAATTAAGCACAGAACTTACACACATCATCTTTTTATAAGCAGCTTTATTGAGCTATAATTCACATATTACACAATTCACCTATTTTAAGTATACAATTCAACAATACTTAGTATGTTCACAACTGTGTGCGACTGTCACCACTGTCAATCTCAGCACATGTTCATCACGTCAGAGAAACCCCGGATCCTACAGCCAGCACCCCACTTCTACCCCACCCCCCACTCTCCCCCCTCAGCCCCTGGAAATCGCTAATTTATTTGCTGTCTCTACAGATTTTCCAGTTCTGGACGTTCATACCAATGGAATCATAGACTACCTTAGTCCGTTTGGGTTGCTGTAGCAAAAATACCACAGGCTGTGGGGCTTCAACAGCAAACAGTTCTCACAGTTCTAGAAGCTTGGGAAGTCCCCAGATCAAAGCACCGCCAGATCTGGTGTCTGGTGAGAGCCCATTTCTTGGCTCAAAGATGGCCGTCTTTTCCTTGTGTCCCCAGTGGTGAAGGGGACGAGGGAGCTTTCTTGACCCTCTTCTCTAGGGCAGTCATCCTGTTCATGAGGGCTCCCCCACCAAATCCCATCACACTGGGGGTTAGGTCTCCACCTACGAATTGGGGTCGTGGGGAGGGGACACAGACATTTAGTCCACAGCATGTAATACATGGATTTCTGTGACTGGTTCTTTCACAGATGTGATGTTTTCACGGTTCCTCTGTGTTGTAGCACGTGTCGGTGTTTCGTTCCTTGTCATGACTCGCCCATACTCTACTGCATAGACTTAATCACATTTCAGCTATCCGTTCGTCAGTTGGTTCGCATTCTTTCTACCTTTTGGCTATTACGAATAATGTTGCTCTACACACCCATGAACAAGGTTTTGTGCAGACATGTATTTTCATTTTGGGGGGGGAGTATGCCTAGAACTGGGATCGTTGGGTCACATGGTACCTAGGTGTAATCATTTCAGGAAGGAGTAGACTATTTTCCATAATTGCTACATGGTTTTGCGTCCCACCAACTCACACAGTTTTTTAATTGCCTAAATTGAACAGGAGACTCTATCTATACATAAGTTATAATAATCGAACCCATGACCATAGTAGTTCATATCATAGTACTCAGATGAAAAAAAGTCCTATCCAAAATGAGCAATTCTTGTGTTTCTTTATGTCTTCCCAGCTAGAAGTGACAGTTGGTAACTTTATAAATTATCTTTTCATGGGAGCCTAAGCTAATAAACCCTTTGAAAGCTAGAGCATAAGGATTGCTATGAGATTTTATGAAAGCCATTAGCTCAAAGGAGACAGATAGTTCTTTTCCTGAGCCATTCATCGGCGCGAGCCTAGCATGTGTTTGTTACCTAATGGCGCCTTCCCAACATAGGAGAATACCATTTATGAGAATCTGAAAACGATGTGTCAAAAAGACAAAATGAGAAGTGACAAAAGATGAGACACATGACGGGTTCCTGAAGATAAACCTTCACCGCAAAAAAAAAGGGGGGGGGAATTAAATAAAATCTATGTCAACTACTAAATATGCAGCTGGACCATGTGATGTAGGAGAGAGATCCAGTGAGATATTTGTAAATATATTAATTATCTTAATAAACCGAGCAGCATTGTGGAGAACATAAAAATCTACAATGAAAGCGGGTTTTTTTGGTTTTTTGTTTTTTTGTTTTTGTATTCCATCTCTTTTTGCTACAGGAGAACCTCACAAACTACCAGCGACTGTCCTCCCTCCTACGTGACGGAAACTGTTTCAGGACACTGGTCAGCATTATTCATGCCCGGAGCCCATGACTTGTTGGCAAAGTCCCCTCCAAAGGGCTCCCTGGAGGTGAGGGGCTCCCTTACTCCAATCTCCCTAGATGTGAGCTCAAAATAAAATCAAGGTCCAGGTCTTGCTTGATTTCATGGTAAATCTGAGGGCTCTCCTCGAAGCTCGGCTGGACTTACCCCAGGACCCTGGGACGGGCTCTGTAATGGCGAAGCCTTCTGGATTGGGGGTGATCCAGGACAGTTGAGTGTTCTGCCTGGATCTTCTGGGGTAATTGCTCTGGTGTATCAGAGGGTGCCTGACACTGTGCTTGGACTTAGGATGGGAGGATCCTTCAGACCCAGAGTAAACCCCCCATAGCGTCTCTGGAAAGGAGGGAGGGAGTCTTCCAGATTCGCCCCAATCCATGTGTCCTCTGGGTGATCTAGGGGAGAATCAGGGGTGGATTAGCAGCTGGGACAGGAGATCTTCTGCAGAGGAGTTAGGATCAGGACAATGTCTACCCTCACAGAGCCGACGGGGCCAATGGCATGGGGGCAGGAGCACCTCTAGCTCCCACATGATACATTCTTCTCTAAGCCAGGAGGCCCCGCGATGGCTGGGACAGCCTGGTACAAGCCCCCACAGCCTCCTGGGTCTACCTGGGGAGTTCTTGTGGGACCCTGGCTGGAGCCTTTCCCAAAGCTCACTGAACGGACACTTTCCATCAGTTCTGCAGACCGGCAGCTCAGACCAAGTGTAATTTAGTTAGAAAATGATGTGTAACAAGGATATTTTTTTCAACATCAAATCCCAAGCCAGTGTATTTTTACCCCAGTCGTGCTCGGTTCCAAACTGCCTCTCGATGACAGTCCGTTGATCTCACCACAGTTACTGTCTCAGGGGGCGTGTGGCGGTGAGCTTTTGCTGCATAACAAGCCCCCTGCGGTTTAAGGGCTTTAAAGAACCCATGTTCTCCATGAGCCTGTGGCTGGCCTTTTACATGAGGTTCAGCTGGGCTGTCCTGCTCTGGGTGGGCTCAGCTGTTTGGCCCTGAGCTGGCTCGGAAGGAGACAACAGAGCTGGAGTGGCTCTGGACGCTGGGAGGGCTGCACCCTCTTTCCCTGTGGCCCCTCCCCCGCCCAGCAGAACACTAGCCAGGCTTGCGGGTGCAGTACCAGAGGGGTTTTGAGGACCAGAGCAGAAGTCCCAAAGTGTCTGGAGCCCAGGTCGGGCTGGTGGGAGTGGGGAGAAGCTTAAGGTGAGAACCGAGCTCCCATGTCTGAAGTCATTGCCTCCGCCCGTCCCAAGACTCCTCTTGGCTAACCCTGCAGAGGGAAAACGGTGGAGCGCTTGCAGATGTTTGCAGGAGACTCTGAAAGCAGCACACTGTGCACCAGGTTCTGCGTGCATCCGTGGGAGCAGACGGCCTCACAGGGGGCTCGCGAGGGTCCCGGACAAGAAGGGGCACCAAGGCAGTTCAGCTAAAGGGAGGACTGTGAGCCCGCTCAGGTCCTAGGAACGGACGATCGCATGGAAATAAGCCAAGGGTGCCCGCAGGCCCCAGGATTCCTCGTCCCAAGCAACAGTTGCTACTTAAAGCAGAACATTTATTAAAGGGTAGAGGGAGGTAACAGTTTCTAGGGAAGCCAGCGACCCAGGCTTGGGAAGAACAAAGCCAGCAGTGAAGGCTGCCCCTTCATGCCCCCTCTCCTACCACCCCTGCCCTAAGCCGTGGCCCCTCTCCCCAGACACCTGGACACACCCCCTGGCTCCCCTCCCCCCCGGGCTCCTCCTTCAGCCACCCCAGCCCCCTTGCACACAGCTCCCAGTGCCGCTGAGCCGGGCATGGAACACAGGACAGTCCCCATGGCAGGATCGGGTTTGTGAGCTTGGCAAGTCCTGGTGACGGAGAGCCCGTCTGCCCACTGTGAAGTCCAAGGCCACTGGAGTCCTCAGGCAAAGTGGCTGCACCCAAGTGAGGGGCCAGACAGTTGGTTCTGGACCCCAGGCATCACAAAGCCCCACC
>LNAC01000468.1:1111627-1177215 GCA_002007465.1 Ailurus styani | reverse complement strand
CACCCCGCTCCAGGCATGATCCTCACATCCCTCTGCCCCGTGCACGAACACACCTGAGCTTCCTTTGGAGAAGGGAAAACAAAACACATTCAGTACAGGCCAGGGCTGTGGAGGGGAAGGACTAGTAGGCCCCCCGAGGCCCTGGTAAGGATCAATTAATTTAGAATTCACTCCAGCACATTGTTCCTGTCAAGGGGAAGGAGATACAGCTCAAATGATGAATGGTGCCTGTGAGGCTCACAGGGCTCGAAGCCACCCATGTCTCTCTCTCAGCTGGTGACAACCAGACAGACCTCATTACAAGAAATGCAGCCCATTCCTGCAGGCAAACCCACGGACCTTCCTGCCGAGGTGTTCAGAGTGTTTCCTCGGGTGTGTGAGGAGGGCTGCGTGGAGGAGGTGCGCAGGGCCCACCGGGGCCTCCAGATGGTGTGGTTGAAGTTCCTCTAACCATTTTCCATCCTGAGAAGAAGCGAAGGTTTGGAACATGAAACCGAGAGGGTCAAGAACAGTATCTGCTTTCCTGGGGTTCGATGTTCTCCAGCCAGGCTGAGCCGGGCACAGGCTCAGAGGTGCTCTGATGCAGCCCCAAGCCCCAGGCAACGAGGTCTGCAGGAGCGTCAGCACAGAGCACCTGCGGGGGTGGGGGTGGGAGGGAATCCCCCGCCTGCACCCTGGTCATGGCGCATCCCAAGGGATGGGGCTGGGAGGGGTCGTGAAGGTTGACTGAGTAGTAACACCTGAGGCCCAGCAGGGGGACAGTAGCACTTGGGCAGGGTCCTAGCCTCAGTTCTGTCTCCCACACTGGACCACGGTCCCGGGGAGCAGGACGCAAGGTGAACCCCAATCGGCTGTGGATTGCTAAACGCTTTCAGTGTGTTTCCCACTCAGAGGCATTTTCGCAGTAGTCACAAATGGCAATGCACTCCCTGATTTCCCAGTAACTAAAATAGGCTTTCAGGAAAAAGGCTGGTTCTTCCAGTCCACAGGAGAGACCAAGTGCAAAGACTCCTGCCCAGAGAGGGTTTTGTAATGGGGACGGAATAAGGACACACATTCCCAGAGCTTGGAGAAGGTCTGGCACAAAGTGGACCCTTTGTGACTCCCCACACTGTTAGATTTCCCTTCAAGCTCCCCACTCAATGCCTTGTGCCTGCGACCCCCGCTGTGACTAGTTGGAGAATCGCAGAGCCATCGTTGTAAGGTGCTTAGAAGACCAGGGGCCTCACACGGCAGCTAATACTTTTATAAAACTGCCTCCAACCGCTGAACCTCATTTCTTCTCAAATACGAGGTCCTGTTTGTTGAGTTTTACAGGACAGAATTTGATTCATATGATATCTGCTTTTGCAAATGTTTCCCAACACGTCCTGCCAGGAATTGGAGAACAGAGGTGCCTGTACCCTGGAGAAGGAGCTGACGTCTTCTGTGAGTACACCCATATCAGGGTCAGTCACCACATTCCCGCAGGATGACACCTGGCCCCCCAGCTGCTTTTGTAAATAAAGTTTTATTGGCACATAGCCGTGCTGATTCATCACGTAGCATCTGTGGCTACTTTTGTGCTACAACCCAGAAAGCTGAGTAGTTGCAACACAGACCATATGACCCCACAAAGCTGAAAATATTGACTCACGCTTCACAGGAAAAGTTTACAGACCGCTGCTCTAAATCAGAATGAGGCGGTCAGAGAGAGAGCTGGGTAAGCTCTGTTCATGTAATAGGGGCCATGACAGTTCCCTAAGCTCCCTTCCGACTGCAAAACCCTGCAGCTCTCTGACTTCAAATGGGATTCAAGACCACCCAGTGTACTCTTCTCCAGCAAAGCAAATGCTGCCCGCCACCTTCCAAACCAATTGGATTTCTTGCTCTCTTTTCCCATAAAGCAATCCTCTCTCTCCCACGGACTCTCCCCAGTGCATTAAGCAGAGTTTGCTGCCTCTGCCTGGAATTGGCCCAGACTCACTTCTCCCTCTGGGTCTGCAGGAGCCCTGGTAGGGCAGAGAGCTATCTGTACAGTTTGCCACCAGGGCGTGCCTCATTTCAGCCTTCCCCGGGAGGTTCCCAGGCAAACAGGAAGAGGCCAAGGGCCATTGAGCCAGTGTTTCTCTGAACTGGCTCCTTCTTGACTAGGACTCTCATCTTGCTTCTTCCCACCTATTGTGGACCGGAGCCCGCCAGCAGGGGACCAGCCATGCCTTACCTCTATCGGACTCCAGGGCCCCAGAAGCACCCGGTTCCCAAGGATGCCCGCATCACCCACTCCTCGGGCCAGAGCTTTGAGCAACTGAGGCAGGAGTGCATGCAGAAGGGCATCCTGTTTGAGGATCCCGACTTCCCAGCCAACAGCTCCTCTCTCTTCTATAGCGAGAGGCCCCAGATCCCCTTCGTGTGGAAACGGCCAGGGGTGAGTGGCAAGAGGAGGTGGTGGGGGTGGCAGGAGGGGTGTGGTTGAGAGGCTGGACCGTTTGCAGAGGGAATGACATGCAGGGGGCCTATACCAGCAAGCCAGGGATACTCCAGGGCCGTGCCCTGGGTGTCTGGCTACACCCCACCTCCAGCTCTCTAACTACCACCAACGGGAGAGCCAGAGAGGGGCCTGTCATTAAGTGGTGAGTGGGATACAGTCTCAGGTGACACATTCCATGGGAACCCAAAGGCAAACTCGCAGAGTTGGGTGGGAGGCAGTCTTGCCCCATGTGCTGAGGCTGCTGGGGCGTCCTCTAGCTTCTGGCTGCAGCCCAGGAAGCTCAGTGGGGATGGACACTCATGCAGCAAGTGCTCAGTACACATGTGATGGACGGAACACTCAGGAAGCAGGGACTCTCTCCCCAAACCACACACTTCCCTTCCTAGAGGGGAGCCAGCATCTGAGCTGCCCCACCCCCAACAGTCCCGAGGTGATGGTTCCCAGGGGCGCCAGCTGGTGCCTCGCACAAGGAGTCAATATTTGCTGTGCTGGATTAGTCAGGCCTTGACCTCTGCCCAGGAGCCACTGGCTGTCATTCCTTCCAGGTGGGGACACCTTCCAGGTGGGGCTCCCAGGGGAACAGGTTGCTATGGACAAGGACAGTGCAAAGAGGGCTGGATGAAAGGTGAGACCCTGAGTGTTGGTCCCATCCTGCCACTGATTTGTCCCTCGACGGTGGTCCTGGCACCTAACTTCCGTGAGCCTCAGTCCCCTCCCCTGTGAAGCAGGAACAGTAACGACCAGTGTAGACCCAAAGTCCAGCAGCCATCTGCAGTAGGTGACAACTGATGTCCTGATTGCTATGACGGGTGTCACCCCAGAGCAATGCCACCGACGGCTACATGACCTCCTCTCTGGACCCCATACAAACAGTGCCTGTAAGGACGTGTGTTTGTTTATCACGGGCCCTCTTGGTTCAACACCTGCGGCCGGACAGGGAGCAGGAGTGGGCAAAAGGAGGCTCTGGACTGTCCTGTGGCCCCTCAGCCAGCTGCACGGGGAGCCTTGGAGCTGGGATGGACCCTCAGAGTTGTCTCGTGTCAGGGTGACAGCGTCACCTGTGTCTGTGCCCCTCACCGATGCATCACAGGATGCGGTACCCCTGAAAGCCATGACCTTGGAAAAGGTAGCTTTTTCAGCACCCCCAACAGAGGGAATGAGCAGAACCCTTCTCCGCTGCTGGGGGAGTGGCCATGCGCGACAGATATTCTCACTTTCCTCTTCCACAAAAGAGAGGGGGGTCATAACGCTGCTTCCTTCACAAGGCTGTTGCAGGGATTACTGTGTTAACGTGTAGAGCAGGCAGAAAGGAGTCCGTAAGTGTCCGTGACTGTGGCCGCTGCTACTGTAATTGTAACCAGACACCTTCCCCCTCCGGACAGAGGAGGGCACCCCGCCTTGCGGTCCGCACTGCCACCCCCGGGCTTGACGTGTAATTCCCGCCGCCGCGCACCACTCCCCTTCTTGCCAAAGCTGGAATCTCTCCAACATAAAAGCTGTATGCACACAGGCCAGGGTGGAGCGTGCCGTCCTTCCCACTGGTGGAGTGAAGCCAGGACCCCCGAGGCCCCCGAGAGAGTCCAGAGTCCTAGATCTCAGCTCTAGGAGGTGGTCATCCTCACCACTGATCTCTCTCGGGGTTGCCTCAAAGGATGGGTGAGGCCACCATCCACTTGAGCCCCTCCACCCACGGCCAAGGGCAGAACGATTTCCTTATTTACCTTAACTCAGGTCTGCTGTTGCTGTCCTTCCTATGGATTCTTTCTCAGAACCATTCTGCCTTTCACTTTGTGCGCCCCTGAGACCGTCTCCTTCCTCATTCCTAGAAACACACCTATCTGTTTGCAATCCGAGGGGCTAGGTGTTTTGCAGACTTCTTACAGACTTGTGTGAAATCAGGAGCAGGGGGCTGGGTGGGGGGTGAGGGTTGAGGTTCCTCCTGCAGGACAGAGTCTGGGGTCCCTGGTATGTGGGTGGGTGGGCGTCAGGAAGGAGACGGTAAGGGTTGCCAGTATCCCTCCAGAAGGCCTTTGTGGCTTGGATGCTATTTGCATGTCTGCTCAGCACTGAGAGGGTGCATGCTCGGGCAGCAAGTGTGGAACTGCCCAGTGGGACCCTGGGGCGCGGCGCCCTCCCCCCAGCACCGCCCTCTGGTCAAACACAGCTGTGCTCGCGGGCAGGGGGGGGAGCACCCGAGCAGCCGGGATCAGACAAGTCAGGGTGACGGCAGAGGGCAGCAGTTCCCCGGACTCACCCTCCAGGGAGCCCAGGGCGAGGTGTGCACTGAGGGGGATTCCCCGGGGGCCTGCAGTGGGGGTGGGGCGACAGGCTCTGCGGGGAGAGAAGGTGAACTCCCCTCCAGCAGGCCTCGTGGAAAGGGCTGTGTGTCGGAGTGGGGAAGAGTGGGTCTGGGGTACAGACAGCCACGGTGTAGTCCAGCCAAGGGCCTGCTTTCCTGGGCCTGCAGCCTGACCTCCTCCACTCACAAGCGCTTCCTCTGGTCTTCTTGTCCTCAACTCCCTGCCTGCCTGCATCCTTCTGCTTTCTTCTATGCCAGTCCCTCCCTAACTTCTCAGCCTAAACCCGGGATCGCTCTTTGCTGAAGTCGTTCATCCCCCTCTAGCCCAGGCCGACGGCCCCCTGGCAACCTGTGTTCACAGCAGCTGGTGGCTGAGGACCCTGCACTGGGGCCAGCCCCTCCCTCTGTGCCTCCAGAGATGCCCCCCAGGGCCCCACACGCCTTCACAGTCCTAGGTGGCACACAGCTGCCAATCGTAGGGCCCAGCCTCTCCCAACTTGTTAGAAAGGCAGCTTTTCCGCTTTCAAATTAATGCCTAAGTAAAGAAAAGTCTGTGTGTGGCTGAGCCCTTGATGAGGTACAAAGGGAGCAGAACAGGCCCCAAGAGGGAACATTCCAGGATGCCCCGTCCTCGGCCTGGGGTCACTTCAGGTTTGTCAAGACGCCTCTGAGCTTCCTGTCACAGGACCGGAGCAGGGGACCCTCATCCTCGAGCCCCCAAACCGCATTTTGTAAGAACAAACGTACCTCTGGGCCCCGCACACATGCAGGAGGCCCGGGCACCAGTGCAATACATCCAGAATACGCACGAACTAACACGCGTGCGAGCCGGTCGCGGGGACCACACAGGTGCTCGCCTACACAAGTCACACGTGCCCTGTGCGGGAGACCCACATCTGTCCGCATACATGGCCACAGGACACGCAGGTTCGCGGACTCCCAGGAACACGGGACAGAGCCTGCATCAGCCACGCCCCCAGGCGTCTTGCCACTTCACCCTGATGGCCAATTCCTGTTCAGCTGGTGAGAATGTCCGGGTTTTCGCCTTTTGCATTTTTCTCCATCCATCCACAGTCTGAGGCAGTTGGATGAAACCACCCTGAGCAAGAACAACTAGCTGCGAGATGGAGCCGAGAGCCGGTGGCAGCTGCGGGCACAGTTGGTGCGGTTGGCGGGCTGGGCCAGCTGAAGGCAGGGGAGGGGAGGGCCGCCACAGGGAGCAGAGGGGTTGGGGGGTTGGGGGGCCTCCTCGCCCACAGCCCATCTGGCCTCCGGGAGGCGCGGCGTTGGCCACAGCCTGCTGGGCGGGATCTGCCAGCCTCCAGGGTCCATCTTCCATCCGCGATGAGGATGGGGGCCACGGGGTGGGGGTTTGGCCGGCTAGAGCCCGACTCTGCTCCATGGACAGGGGCTGGCTGCTGCCAGAGCGCCTGGGGTGCCCTTGGGGGCAGGGGCTCCAATACACATCGTGCCATAGCCCCGAACGTCCGAATGTCTGAGACGGAGGAAGGCGGCCTGTGCCCCACGTGACAGTTGGAGACAAAGCCTGGAGAAGCTTGAGGGCTTCCCAGAGCCCCTCTGCTGATCCGGGAGGGCTCCTGCGGGAAGCACATTTTCCTGGTTTGCACCTTCCGGCTGGCCTGGCTCGGAGCCTCCTGCAAACACCCGGGGAATGGGCGTCCAGGAACCGGGAGAGCGCCGTGTGAGAGGGTCTGCACAGAGGAGCTGTCCCCAGCACCGTCCACGGCCCTGCCTGCCATTCTGGAGATAAGGGTCGTCCGGTGACCCGGCTCCTGGACATCTGGAGCTAAGGGAGGGCTTGCAGGAGCCAGCACTCGGGGTGTCAGTCGGACCTCTGCCACCTCTGGGTTTACGGGGAGCTGATAGCAGGGTTCAGAGATTCACCTGGCCCGGTTTGCTGAAATGCTGGAAAAACGAACGAGCCCACACAGTGCTCTCTGGGCAGACGTTCGGGGTGGCCATCGCTCCACGAGGCGGGCACCTCCAGGGGCTGCAGACAGAGTCCCGTCATCTTGCGCTTTGGCTCTTTGTCTTCAGACAAAATTTCTTCCTGCAAAGAAATCTCCATCCTCTTGCTGATACTTTGGGACACAGACCAGAGGAGAAGTAGGGTCCTGGGGAGCTTGAGGAAGACCGCTCGGGGCAGAGCTGTCCCCGGGGCACCACCTAGGCACTGGTAAGGATTTCTGCTTCCGGTCTGTTTCTGGAAAGAAGTGGAAAAAGCCGCTCTCTCAGCCTGCATTCAGAGCCTGTTAAAATGACCAAGCATCCGCTGTGTGCCAGAACTTTCCTCCGTGTCTGGTGATTTGTGTTTCCTCTCCCTGGACCCTCTCGGGACTCCCTACTCAACTGTCCCCGTGCCCGTGAGGCCTTCCCTGACGGCTCCCGCTCACACAGCCCCCGTCCCGCACTGTCGCTTTCCATCCTGTTACTTGCCGCTCCTAGACCTGGGTCCCCCAGTCACTTGGCAGCTCCGGAGGGCAGGGACTGTCTCTCTCTCTCTCTCGTTCTTTGCCTTAGTCCCTGCCAGGAATGGAGACTAATGCCTCAGCAAAATGCAAAGAATATATAAAGTTTATATAATTGCTTTCAAACACTTTTCTGTTAATGCTTTATACCTGTCTTTCTCTATGTAAGCATATGTAAATAATGATGTATACGTAAGATAACTATGTGCAATACAGAATAAAATATATGTAAGGCATCAAGGTAAAGTTACACGAGACATATACACATGTGTCTCCCACTATATAGTGTGTGTGTGTGTGTATGTATATACATTCATGTGTGTATATATACACATGATGCGTAGTTTAAAAAAGAACACAGTTGGGTGGGTGAGCATGAGTTTGTGTTTAATCCCAGGCACTGGTCTGTGGTGTGTGTATGACCTCATTTTAAGATGAGGACTTTGAAGCCCACAGAGGGTACAGTGCCCCTAAGTGGAGAGTCAGGATTCAAACTCAGGCCCNCTGCTAGCCCAGGGCCTGAGCGGCAATGGGAATCTTCAGTTCACGGTCCTGCTTTGCAACCAGGCATGGCAGAGTTGTTGGTTTGGCCCAGGTTTGCGGCACCCCCTCCACGGGAAAAGAATCAAATACAGGAAAAAGCCCCTGCTCCCGGAAAGGAGAGAGACCCTGAGCCTGCTCCAATCACACTGGCCCAGTAACGCCTTTGTTCTTCCAGGAAATAGTGAAAAACCCAGAATTCATTCTTGGTGGAGCCACCAGGACAGATATCTGCCAAGGGGAGCTTGGTAAGTGTGAGGGGATGGAGCACGGAGAGAGGGGGGTTGGAGCGAGCACCCCTGGGGGTCAGCAGGAGACGGCTTCTGAGCTGCCCCCCATGGCAAGAGCAGCGCGGGACCCCCTGGAAGCCCAAGGGGCACAGGGTCTGGGGGCACACGGCCGCCGCCACCCGCTGCTTCCTCCTGTCCTCCCTCCCAGTCTGCCAGTCGCTCCCCTGGCTGGAGCCCCGTGGGATCCAGGCTCCTTTGCGGTCTTGGGCCCCTGGGGGCGGACGCGCCTGCAGCAGGGGGCTCGGTTCACAGGGAGCAGAGCTGCCCCCGTGGTGCGGTCTGGCTCCCCGCACATGACGTGGCCCCTACTCGCATGGACCAGGTCTCTGTCCCCGTCACCCTTCCGATTTTACAGAGGAGACGCCAAGCAGAGGGAGGCCCAGTAATGTAAGTCACAGGAGTGATGGCTGGGAGTCAGTCTCTGAACTTGTTCTTCACCATTACGCCCCCCTGCCCCCCAGGGGCTCAGACTTTGGGGGGTCTCCCCCAGGAGCTCCACAGTCTCCTTCCTAAAAGTGACTTGAGAGTGCCCCCAAGTCCGTTTAAGTGGGTCTGGCATTTCAGGATGCAGTCCAAAATTGGACTGGGTCTATCTTTATTCTGTCTCTGAAAAAAAAAAAAAAAAAAAAAAAGACCTCCCCACAAAAAAACAAAAAACTGGTGGAACTGCAAGCTTATGAGGCCCGGCCTACAGCTGAGTTTCCACTAGTTTCTAATGGTTGCAGTGGGTCCTGCTGGAGCCTCCGTGCTCACCAACCAACTACCCCAAACACAGAAGCCACAGGCACAGACCTAGAGTGACGATAGCTGATGATAGACGGATCGATAGATCCCTGGTACAGTTGACCCTAAACGACACAGGCCCACTTATATGTAGATTTTTGGGGGATGACACAGCATCTTACTGTCCATGGATTTTCTTTCCTTATGATTTTCTCACTAACATTTTCTTTTCGCTGCATTCTACTGTAGGGAATGCAGTGCAGACTATATAGAACATACAAAGTACATGTTAATTGACGATTTATTGTCTCGGTAGGCACTCCGGTCAATAGCAGGCTACTGGCTGTTAAGCTTTGGGAGAATCAAAAGTCATACGTGGATTTCCAACTGTGCGGTGGGTCGGGGTGTGGGGTCGGCGCCCCTTCCCCCATGTTGCTCAAGGGTCAGCTGTACACAGATGATAGAATTACACATCCTAGCTATGACTTTGACCTTTTGGGAAAAACCTACATTCAGATTGGTCTTTGTTTGCTGGGGGTAAGCCTTCTCTGGGAGACTCCGCCTGCCTCTTCCCCATCTCCTCTCTCATCCTCCCCTCCAGACTCTTCCTCTGCCCCCCTCCCTGCCCCTCCCATCCCCACGTTGCTGTTCCACAGAAAGGCATTGTATATGATCCTTTGTGTTTCAGTGCTTTGGTTTGGGGCATGAGTGCAAACATCTATTTGGAATTACAACTACATATTTAACCTTAGTGGGTGTTGATCATAACTATTATTTTGTAACACTTTTAAAAAAAAAGATTTTATTTATTTATTTGAGAGACAGAGCACGAGCAGGGGGAGCAGCAGAGGGAGAGGGAGAAACCCACTTCCTGCTGATCAGGGAGCCCAACGTGGGGCTCGATCCCAGGACCCCAGGATCATGACCTGAGTAACTGAGCCACCCAGGTGCCCCATTTTGTAACATCTTTATTACTTCCAAATATTGGACGTAACATCTATATAAGCTATGAAGGATAACAATAAAATGAAAGGCTGTGAGTCTGTGAGTCTGACACCGCAAATGAGAGCTAGGACACCACCAACACTATTATCTGTCCCTCCCTGCTAGCTATCGGCCCCCTGGGTGCTATTGTCCACCCAGCTGCCCATCAAACTGACCTTCCAAGAGAACCTTCTTCTGGGCATATGTGGATATGACCAATGTCATGCATCCCCATGGGCCCAGCAGAGAGATTAAGCAATATTGCTTTGTTGTTGAGTCTTTTCCTTTGCTTTAAATTGTATGACTAGCACTGGCTTCTGAATCCCCCCGCTGAATAGACCAAAGCTGCTGCACTCTAGGAAAAGAAATGCATTTTCCTACATTGGGCCAAGCCATAACTTGGAGGGCGGGGAAGAGGTCAGCCCACAGCAGCGCACCCCCCCCTGCCCCCAGACTCTGGCTTGCCAAGACCACCCCAGAGCTGAGAGCAGGGACCGACCCCCTGCCACCAGGCAGGCCCTTGGGGAAGTTTGCTCAACAAATGATCCTGAAAGCTTCTGGGTCCCTTCTCATTAGCATCTCCCCATCACTGCTCATTAGCTAAGAGCAGCCCCGTTGCCAACACTCCAGGGAAAGCCAGAAGCCCGGTGACTCTGCAAGTAGCGTTCCTGATGCTAAGCCCTCTGTGAGTTGCTCCTGCCTGCGCACAACAATCAGAAAGGGGTTGTGGGCCGTATGGTATCATCCAGAAATGGGAACCCCAGGGAAGTCGCGCTGAGTGTGCTGGGTCTCGAATTCCAATGATGGCGGTGTTATCGACTTGCCAACCACGAGATCTGGGATGAAACAGAGAGGTCCTGCGGGAGAGATGGGTGCTTCCTCATATCGGCTCACACGGGGCTGAGCTGATGCCTAATATCCTATAGCATCGCCTGGACCTCAGCAGCTGTGCGGGATAAACCCGGCACGTTGAGAGCCAGCAAGGGAGGCGGAAGCGGGGACAGAAGTCTTTGTTGGTATTCTGTTTTCCTAAATGCAGAAAAGCTGCGGCCCCATCTGGAACGCCCCCCGCCCGCTTCCAGCGTAGAGTCTTCCCCTTCACTGTGAACTGGCAATGAAAACCATGCTGTCTGGCTTTCACTTGACAGGCGACTGCTGGCTATTAGCCGCTATTGCCTCCCTGACGCTGAATGAGAAAGCTCTGGCTCGAGTCATCCCCCAAGACCAAAGCTTTGGAGCCGGTTATGCCGGAATATTCCACTTCCAGGTAAGAGGGAGCCTTGGCCTGGGGCCTTAGTTCTTTGGGGTCCGAGCCTGACGCCAGGTGCCTCTTCAGCTGCTTGGTAATCCTGGAAGGAATCTGACCCTATCTGTGTGAGAGCCGCACCCCAAACCGTGCTGTGTCGTGGGATTGCTTCCCAGTGTGCGAGAAGGACAGCACAGGCATCCCGCCGTGGCCCTTCCAGTAAATGTCCAGGACGCCTTCAAGTGCGACTGCGGCAAGCCTGGAGGTCCTTGCCAACGGGAGTCAGTCTTCGGAATAGCTCGTGCTTTTAGCATACGTGGCTAAAATAATGCTACCTCCCTGGGACTAGATTATTTCTCCTAAACGGGGAGATCTTCCCTACGGAAGAAATACAGATTTGGAGATGTGAGCGAGTGTAAGAAGGAGAAACAGAAGCAGGAGGCGGCACCTGCTGGGGTCCGGGGCGGACACACGTGGCCCCTGTGGGACCCCGCAGAGACACCCTCAGGGCACAGCCTGCCTGGGCGCCGGTTTCCTCCGTCCTCTCCTCCCCCGCAGGCCCTGCATCGGCCGAGCGCGCACCGACCCCGGCCCTGCCTCGTGGGTCTGCAGGGGACCTCTGGCAGCTTTCACAGGCTGTCTGGGAAAAGCACTCCTATCTACCTTGTGGGGTTCGCAGACCTAACCGGGATCCTAGGAAGGAGGCAGCAGGGGGCCGGCCCGCACTCCTGCCCGCGCAGCCCCCACGCTCGGTCCCGCCCCCCCCTCCGTCCCCGAGGCCATCTGAGTGCTCACTCCGGTGCCCCGCTGTGCTCCACTGCCCTGCCTCTCCCCTCGCGGGGACTGGCCCCGTCGGGGCCTGTCAGTCACACACTGACATCTGGGAAGTGGGGCGTCAGAAGTGAGGCCCCTCCCTGCTCCTCTCCCGTCCTCAGCCCCAGTGCGGGCGTGAGGGTCCAGGGAGGTCAGCGCAGCTGGGGGGGCACCTCTAAGATCCCCTGAGCCAGCTGTCCCCTCGAAGGCCGGCCCAGCCCTGCGCCTGCTCCAGGAAGCCCCGAGGCCGTGAAGAGCCAGCCCCAGCAGTGTGTCTGTGGAACCAAGGCCCAAATGCCCCGGAGAAAGCCTGAAGTGACACTTGCTGGGAGGGTGACACTTCCAAGCTGGGGCCAGTGGCAGTACCCCACGCTGTGCCCCCTCCCAACAGACTCCTCAGGGCCCATCACCGGGAGCCCAGGGAATAGTCCTGCAAACACACAACCTCAGCCAGCCCCTGGGCGGCCTAGTCTGGGGCGGGATGAGTGACACAGAGCCGCTCGGAACACTCCCAGCAAGCTGGAAATCTGCGCTCCTGCAGCCCCGCGTCTGCTCTCCTCTTCCCACTCTCTCTCTTCTTACCTTCGTGTCTCCCTTGGGCCGACAGCATGAGAGGAACATGCACACAGATACTCGCACACGCTCGTATACACGTGCGTGCATGCACATGAATACACACACATGTGTGTGAACACATGCACACAGGGACGTGGACAAAAATGCACGTGCGTGCACACACGCAAACACATGTGCATTCACACACCTATGCACACACACTCACCTCATGTCCACATGCCTGGCACAAGCATTCCCTTGCCCCATCACAGCCTCTCTCTCTCTGTGTGAATGGCCAAACGAATCAGTGGTGGAGTTTCCACGCCCAGTCAAGGAGGGAACCGAAGATCAAGGGACACCTAAGATCCCAGCAGCAGATTGACGGAAGGGCGTAGGGACCTGCGCTGTTGCAAGGGCAGAGCAAGCCCCACGGCCGCCCCTCCCTCAGGAGAGCGAAGAGCTAACACACACCCCCCACCCCCGCGGTGTCCACGTGGGACCCTGTCCCGCTGGCCCGTGGCATTGGTGGGTTGACACGAGGTCTTCAAGTCCATGTCTCTGGCGGGTGGGAAGATCAGCCCGTGGCTCGGGGGACACAGTCCTGCTGGTCCCATCATGGAAGCCACGTGAGATTTTCCTCCCGACCCTAAGGGCAGTGTGGTCTGAGGGAGAAAGGGCAAGAGACAAACCTTTACGGATGGGCCGGGCTGCGCTGGGACTCACCCCCGTGCTTTCCCTCTCGGCCCCGGCCGACAGTTCTGGCAGCACAGTGAGTGGCTGGACGTGGTCATCGACGACCGGCTGCCCACCTTCCGGGACCGCCTGATCTTCCTCCACTCCGCCGACCACAGTGAGTTCTGGAGCGCCTTGCTGGAGAAAGCGTACGCCAAGTGAGTGCCCCCTGCTCGGGCAGGCCCCGTCCGGGAAGCAGGTCTCCATCCCCGGGCCTTTTCAGGGAGCTTCAGGGAGTGGGGACACAGGTTGACAGCCCAGGGGGACCCACCTGCCTGGGGCTCGGTCAGTGTCGGAGGTGGAAAAGGAGCAGCCTGGACAGTTTTCGTGTCGTGGCCTCGTTGGGCCCATCCTTGGGCGTAGTGGTGACACACGTCCCACTGTGTCTGGCCTTCCGAAGAGCTCGGAGGGTAGGCGGGAGAAAATCTGGGTGGGTTAACAGAACTTGGTTCTCCCAACTTCCCACCAAGCACCGTCGTAGCTCAAACATCTGGGCTGTTGTAAAATGTATCGTTTTAAACATTCACAAACGTACAGCTCGGTGGCATTAAGTCCATTCACATTGCTCTGCAACCATCACCAGCACCCACGTCTAGAACTGGCGAAACTGAAGCTCTGCACCCACTCAACGCCAACTCCCCGTCCCCCGCACCCCACCCCTGGCAACCACTGCGCTGATTTCTGTCTCTGTGCATTTGACAAGCTGAGGAAACTCAAGGTAAAGTGAAATCCAAACAGTCATCTTTAGTCACCTCCCAGGTGACCTTGGTTCCCTCCAGCACTCTTGATTTCCCGCCCACCAGCTTGTCAGCAAAAGCCACAGCAGCCCGAGTTCAGACAGCAGAGGTCCCCTGCGAATCCCTCTTGAGTCCATCCTGGATCTTCAGCCCATGGGAAACCTGTCTTCAGAGACAGGAACTGGGAAGAGTAGTTGTGCTTTGGAAAAAAACTTACGTCTACATAAAAACCTGCACACGAATGTTTGTTGTGCCTTTATTCATAACGGCCCAAAGCTGGAAACACCTAAGAGGTCCTTCAAGATGAATGAATAAACGAATGGTGATACCTCCAGGCAATGGGACATTATTTAGTGATTTAAAAAATGAGCCATCAAGCCATGGAAAGAAATGGATGAATCTTAAGTGCATATTGCTAAGTGAAAGAAGCCAATCTGAAAAGGCTGCAGGCATACTGTATGATTCCAATTATACGACGTTCTGGAAAAGGCAAAACTATAGAGACGGTAAAAAGATCAGTGGTTGCCAGGGGTTCGGGAGGGGATACTGTAATCATCAACACACCATTCATCTATCAAACCTATAAAAGTTTACAGCACAAAGAATGAAGCTTTAGTACATGAAGATTTAAAAATCATCGAGAAGAGAATGAGGAATCCCAGGATGAAATGCAGACCATGCATTTCATCTAATAATATTGCAAATTTATGCAACAAACTCAGTGCTGGGAGAGGAGAAAAAGGAGCTGACCTGAATAACTGTGGGCAGGAATGGGGTCTGTAAGATTAAAAGCAAGAGGATTCATACGCGAGCATTCTTCTGAGGCTGAAGTTGTTTCTCATGGGTCAAGGACAACAGTTCTGCTACCATTATATGTATATAGTGAGTCGAACAATTAAAGAGATGGAGGCAGGTGGTGGAACCAGGTTTCTCGCTGTTGGAGAGGAGGTTACAGAGAAGCAAGGGGGGGAGGCTTAGAATGAAGCACATGGTCGTGGGTTAGGGCTGGGGACTCAGGCTGCACTTGTGTTTTGTTTAGTAGAGATGGTTCCAGATAGATCTATCTATATATCCTGGGTCAGTGTGCCTACATCATCTCCTCACTTTGTCAGCAGAGGGGCCCAGAAAGAATGGCAACCCCACAGGAACGAGCACCCCTAGTTCGCGGGTCTTGGTCTCTAACACCTTTTTTCCAATAAAAGGAATTCGGTGAAAGGATCCTTGGAGATCACACACACACGGATAGGGTTATGTCAAAGGGACGCAGGAGCAAGCAGAAGAGGATGAAAGTAGCCAAAGCTGAAACAGTTTGAGCAGTAAAATAAGCCAAGTGGAATTGGATTCCAAACCAAAGTACAAAGTAAACACCCATGAGTCCATACACATATAAATGACTGAATAAATAAATTGCAGAAAAGAATAAATCTTCCATGTAGAAGAATTGCAAGTAATTAAAGGTGGAGCAAAAGCCCTTGCTCCTTAAGAGAAGACTAAACATAATGGTGTCCTGCCAAAGAGGACAGCATGGACGGGGGAGGGAGAACAACTACGGAGAAGCCCAAAGGACATGACCTCACCCAGGCGGCCATGACGACAGTGTGGACCCCGGATGCGATGTGATGAGAGGGACAGGTTACTTCTGTGGTCTCCCTCCCCCACACCCTTAACCCCAGGCTAATCAACAGAAAAACAGCAGACAGATCCCAGTTGAGAGACATTCTACAAAACACCCGACAGTATTCCTCGAAATTGCCAAGGTCACGGAAAATAAGGCAAGTCTGAGACACTGTCGCAGCCAAGAGGGGGCTGAGGAGACGTGAGGACTGAATGTGATGTGATATCCTGGGTGGGCTCTCAGAACAGAACATACGAGGCAAAAACTAAGGAAAGAAGAAGAAAGTAGGGACTTTAATAATAATAAGGTATGGGTTCGTCACTGTAACAGGTGTGTCCGCACTGATGTAAGATGCTAACCCTGGGGGAAATTGGGTGAAGGGTATACAGGAACTCTACTATTTACAAACTTTGCTATAAATCTGAAACCGTTCTAAATGGAAAAGTTTATTTTTAAATTCAAGCCAGAATGCTTATGCTTATGCGTGTGTGTGTGTGTGTGTGTGTGTGTGTGTGTGTATAGAGAGAGAGAGAGGGAGAGAGAGCTTGGAGTACATGAGACCAGAAAGGAAGAGAAAGGTCCTCAACTTTGTCTCAGTCTCTGCATAACTAACACGCTCATGGTCAAGTCCTGTTCTCTGTTCCGTGTACGATGAGGGAGAGGGAGGGAAGGGGAGAGAGACCCTCATTCACACCTCGCAGCAGTCCTGAGAGGCAGCACCCACCCATCACCCCTGCTTTGTAAATTTGGCAACGGAAGCACAGGGTAAGTGAGTTGTCCCCCGGAGCCCTCAGTTCGTAAGTGGTGGACAGGCGGCTTGAACCCGCGGCCAGTCAGGGACCAGAGTCCACACTCTTTCCCACTACACCGCACTGCCTGCCTCACCGGGAGCCCAGGATCCTTGGAGCTGCGCAGAGAGCTGCATCCCTGCTTCCCATCTTCCTTCCACAACACTCAAGCCAGGGCAAGGCCAGCAGAGAGGATGGGTCCAAGGGTTAGAAAAACTCTGGCCAAGGAGCGCCACCTGGTGGCCTTCCGTGTTCCCTGCAGCACTCTCCGTGCTTCCTCGCCACCCTGACAGGCTGAACGGCAGCTATGAGGCTCTGAAAGGGGGCAGCACCATCGAGGCCATGGAAGACTTCACTGGGGGTGTAGCAGAGACCTTTGCAACTAAAGAGGCTCCAGAGAACTTCTATGAGATCCTAGAGAAGGCCTTGAAGAGGGGCTCCCTGGTGGGCTGCTCCATTGACGTAAGTCGTTCCCTTGCTTGTTCCCATTCCTGGCACGGCCCTCAGGCTGCAGACCAGCAGGCGCCCTGGCCCCAGAGAAAGGAGGAGCATGACGTCCAGGGGGTGGGGGTGGGGGTGGGGATGTGTCAGTGTTTATTTATTGTCATTAAAACAAAAGTTTTAATTTAATGTTTTTCAGATTACAAAGTTAGGGCACACTTCTTATCAGGCGGAACGATCCTGAGATCTGTAGAGGCAGACTTCGATGTCCCTGCCCAAGTCCCAGCCCTGGGGCACCCGGTGTGTGCCCTTCACACACCCCGCCCCCAATCGGACAAACAGGCATGCGCCTCCCTACACAACCGCAGCAGAAGTCCGGTTTGATTTGACTCAATGGAGTCTTACTCTATACTTTTCTGAAACTTGTTTTTTCCCCTAGTTCCTATAGCATTGAACATTCACATCAGTAAATAGGGATCTAACAGTATTTTTTCTAATGTCTTTATGCATGCCAACACACACACACATATAATTTTACCTCATCCAGTTTTTAGAACCCATTCAAGTTCTGTTTCCTCTTGGGTTAACCTTGGGAATGTCTTCTTTGCTACTAAATTATCCCTTTCCTCTGCATTTTCAGGTTTGTAACAGAGTTGTGTGCGACACTGTTAAATGTTTCTTACCCTGTCTTTGGTGTGTGGGATCGTCCTTCTGTCTTGTGCTGGGCTACATGACAGGGGTGCGGTCAACTTGCTCTGTGAAGGGCACGCACCGGGTGTCCCGAGGCTGGGACTTGGCCAAGGACATCGAAGTGTATGCAAAAAAGTGAATCTTTCCCTGGAGTCTCAGCTGAGAATGAGGCTCTCTTCGCCCTGGGAAGAGATTGGGGGTTACTGTATGTCACTGCTAACCATCTTCGGGGTGTCCTGTGCACGTACCTGATATGTGTCAGGCACAGGGCTCTCACCTGGGGGAGCAGAAGGGGCAGGGCCAGGCACGGAGCTGGGTCTGGGCAGGTAGGGAAGGCTTGACTCACCCAATGGGTCCAAAACTGCTTTTTTTCACATTTCAGATCAGAAACACTGCAGAATCTGAAGCCCGGACGCCTTTTGGTCTCATTAAGGGCCATGCCTACAGTGTGACGGGAATTGACCAGGTAGGCGACGTGAACCCCCGTGGATAGGGTACAGGGACAGACTCAGCAGTGCTAGTCCTTTATACTGGTTTAGGGCATCACAGTTTAAACCACACCTTCAGACATTTTAGAGGAGGTCTCATCTAAGGGAGGCAGGCTGGAAACCAAAAGAGCAAAACAGGAGAGAGAGAGAGAGAGAGAGAGAGAGAGAGAGAGAGAAACATGCAGTACCAACCTGGCTTAGCTGTGGTGAGAGCCTGGGCTTTGTTTTTTCTTTTCTTTTCTTCTTTTCTTCCCTTATTCCATATCAGTCTTGTAGTAGTCAGAGTTCTCTAGAGAAACAGAACCAATAAGATGGCGACAGATGATAGAGAGATGGATGATAGATTAGATAGATAGATAGATAGATAGATAGATAGATAGATAGATAGATAGATACAGAATGGGGAATTGGCTCCCATGATTATGGAGGCTGAGAAATCTTATCATCCACCATCTGGGGTGGGGGGGGTGTTCCTGTCCAAGTCCAAAAGCCTGAGAACCAGGAGAACCAATGGTACAAGCCCCCATCAGAGAGAAGAAGACAACCAAATTTCCAGCTATGCAGTCAGACACAGAGAGTGAATTCTCCCTTCATCCACCTTCTCTAGCACTGTTCATGCCTTCAACTGATCAGACAGGGCCCACCCACATGTGGGAGGGCCCTCTGCTTTACTCTGTCTCCCAATCCAAATGCTAATCTCATCTGGAAATGCCCTCACAGACAGACCCAAAATGGTGTATGACCAAATATCTGGGCACCAGTGGCCAAGTCGACATCAAAATAACCATCAAGTACTATATGTTGGCTAACGGAACATAATAAAAAATATAATGATGGTAACCATCCAAAGTCCCATTTTCTGCAGCTGTAGCCCAGGGTGGAAGTGATTCCCAGGGGCTACTAGACCCCTATGCCTTCCAGAGAGTGCTTGGTTTGGACAAGAGCTCCTGAAGGGGACATACAGGAAAGAGAAGGGAAGGGGGACATGGAAGAGGAGGACAAGAAGCCAAGGGCCACAGTCTTTCAGGTTCAAGTTCAGCGAAGTCCAAGGGCCCACTGCATGCTTCTGCTGGAGAAGTCTCAACCCAGTCGATAGAGGATGCAGCACCTCTGGTCTCTCCTGTTGCTGCCACATTTTGAGTAACACAGTCCAGAGGAGTGGGGAGTAAGGAGTGTGGAAGGAAGTCCGTCCTGCCTCCCCATCAGGGGATTGTGAGCGAGCCTTCAGGGTGGCGGATGCAATGGGATTCTCTAGACTGGAACTATTTGCATAGGCTCCTTTCCCCCTCCTTCCCTATCCATAATGTCTTGCCAATCACTCGCTTGAGTAGGCGTGTGATTTTTTTTTAAGGCTTATTTATTTATTTGAGAGAGACAGAGTGAGCAAGCTAGAGAAAGAACATGAGTGGGAGCAGGGGCCAGAAGGAAGGTAGAAGCAGGCTCCCAACTGAGCAGGGAGCCCGATTCGGGCCTTAATCCTGGGACCCCAAGATCATGACCTGAGCTGAAGGCAGACGCTTAACTGACTTGAGCCCCCAGGCACCCCAGTAGGCATGTGGCTTTTACTGGTACATCTTCCGATATTTTTCTCAGTAGTAGAAACCTTCCATCACATCTGTTCAATTGCTTTTCCTTTCTCTCCACCTCTAACACATTTACCTTCCCTTCACATTTCACTTAATGAACATCTTAAACAATGAGCTGTAAGCTACATCCTAGACTCTGGAGAGGTTATACTAACTTAATTTTTACACATCAAAAATATGCTTTGTGCCCAGGGCATGAGGATAAAGTGTTTTGAGCTAAAATTTCTGGTTGATGATAAAAGTCTTTTACTTCTTTGCGGGGGGGATTTTTTATTTATTTTATTTTTTCAGGAATAAAAGTCTTTTACTTCTACTCTGTTTTCTCCACAATCTTTCTAACGTGCACTGGGCTTTTCTCCTCGTCCGGAGCAGGGCATGAAGGTCATGGCCAAGCATCTTTCTTTACTGGCTCCAGGGAGCTCCATATGGACAGCAGAAATCCTCACCTGACATCCGAAAGGGGGCAATATTGGAGTCAGACGACTTAGAAGCGGTCTCTGTTTATCCTTGCTTAAATTCCCAGCACGTGCCTGTACAATTTTTGTTCATCTGTGACTAAGATATTAAGGATGAAGAAAACTCACTCATAGGTCCCTGAGCCCTTCGGACAAACTATTCTTTACCTCTCGCTGTGCTAGATGCTGATGATACACCGATAAATAAGACCCAGCCCTGCCTTTAGGGCTATTCCAGTCCAGAGAGAAAACGCATTCGTTTGAAGATTCACATGGACTCATTTCTTGTCCTTTATAATTCTACTTTATTTTGGCGTATCCATTCTAGTGTGTTTAATAATATAACGTAGTTGGTGATTCTAGCCGCTGTGCTCACTAGGAATTAGAAATTCCAAGGGCTAGTTAAGAATTGATGAGTTTTGACACGTCAAGAGGCTTTGGGGAAAGCCGCCGTGGCTGGAGGTGAAGGACCCCGGAGCTCACGCATGAATCGATCATTCCACATTGCCCTGGATGTTTTTCCGCTCTAGGTAAACTTCCGAGGCCAGAAAACGGAGCTCATCAGAGTCCGGAACCCTTGGGGCCAGGTGGAGTGGAACGGGTCCTGGAGTGACAGGTCAGTCCCCGCCTCCTTGCCTTCCTGGGGCACAAAGGCCCGGGGCTGGCTGCTGCAGGCATATGGGAAAGGGCCACTGTGTCTCCAGTTCCCTCCTGGCTCTCGTTCAAGGGACTGTCCTGCTATGGGGTGGCCTTGCTTCCACCTTCCTCAGCCATCTGGCCCACCATGTAGTTAAAATGGAACACCCTGGTAACGGCTTCTTCCCCTTTCCAGTTACTGTGTTTGTCAGTGGAACGATTCCGTCCCGTGGGGACATGACGTCATCTGCCCATGATATTTGAGGGGCTTTCTCCCCGGCCATGAGTGGCTCCAGGATGCAGTGTGTTTGTGTGTGTGAGCGTCCGTGTGAGGGGTGGGGTGGGGGTGGCCATGAGCGTTGGAGGTGTGAGAATCCCCGAAATATTGCTGAGCAGGTCACTATAGGGTTTTCTCGGACTGGTCACTGGCCATTGGATGGAGGCCCGGTGGCCCAGTACAGAGACAGAGGAACTGGAACAGAAAATGCATCCCTTACAGAGCAGTCAACCAGGGTTATTTCTTTGGCCCCTAATTATAAAGAAAGTTCTCCCTTGCAGGTATGTGTCCTCTCCTCGTCCCCTGGGAAGCAGCCCAGGTGGCTAGGACCTGGGAACGTTTAGATGTCCTTGGGCACCACCCCCATGGACTTCCCTCACCCTCAGCCAGGACTCTGCCATCTGGGGGTCCCCCTGGCCCACCCCGGCCCACTCACAGCTGTGGGACTCTGGCGAGACCTCCAGCAAGTCTAGAGCCTGCATAAAAGAACTTGAGCTGTGTTTGTCCTCGGATCACAACGAGGCCACCCTGTCGCCAGCCATCAGTGTGTCTGTGTCTCTGTTAACCTGACTCCCCCTGGGGGAGCTGGTGGTCCCATCACGGCTCTTGTCCCACAGTCTCCCAGCCCCGTTTGGCTTCCGCCTTCTCAGAGCCCAGGGCCTTGGGGAGAGACAGATTCACACCAACATCACAGGAGGGAAGAGATGGGGCTCCCTCTGCTGGCAGAAACTGAAAGAACAGAAATAGTGAAATCAAAGTTAATGAGACTGCTTTGTATCACACGTAGACGATCACAATGTCCTTCCATTTAGAGGATACAGTGTGTAAAAGGGCCACTTGTTTCTTCTCCTGGGAAACACGCAGAGGGAGCAACAAGGGAAGTGCATTTCCCGGGGTCAAGGCTGGAAGGCGAGCTTGCCTCCCGCTCCTGCTCAGCCTTGGGGTGACAGGTCCCCAACCTGTTCCCTGCTCCGGACCCCGCCTGTTCGGAGGGAAGTCCTGAAAGCGCTTTAGCCGGGCGGGCCGGTGATGGGGTGGGAGCCCCATGGAGGGTCCTGACTCTGGGTCCTTCCCTTCTGACCTTGGCACTGACCGGGTACCACAGCGGTGGTAATTCAGCAGGAACCATTTGGAGGCGGCGGTGGGGGTCGCAGAGACACAGTGACCTTGGAGGCTTCCTAGCGAGCTCACCTAAAGAAAACATTCAGCATGTGAAATGTCAAGTCCAAGCCAACACAAGATCTCTTATCGCTTTTCAAAACGTCACTTACAAATGAAGAGGAGAGATCAGGAGATGCTTCCGGACACACAACAGCCTCCTCTGGCTTCCAGTTGGAAGTTTCTGCTGCCTCGCTGGTGTCCAACGTCCTGCGATGGTCCGATGATAATACCCTTCGGAGGGGCTTCGCATGATCCCAAGGACCTCTTACCATCGGCTGCTCTTGGATGCACACTTTCCAACCAGCCTCTAGATCCCCTGGGGCGTTTCCAGGGCCCGGGGAGTAGCCCCTGACCAGGATCAGTCCCCACAGCCCACACGCAGGCCCCTCGGGAGGGACGCTCCGTCCCCGCCAAGACCAGCATCCGTTCAGCGCACTTTGCTTCCTCCTCCTAGTTCCTCCGAGTGGCGTTCCGTTGGCCCCGCTGAGCAAAAGCGCCTGTGTCACACAGCTCTAGACGACGGCGAATTCTGGTACGGTGCTCGTCTCTGTTTTCCTTTCCATGCTAACTACACAACAGGTATGGGCACAGCCCCCTAGAGCCCTCGGCTTGCTTGCTTGGCTTCTGTCTGTCTTTGTTGAATTCCTTTGGTAAATCAAATACATTTGTCTCAAGCCCCTTATGTTCACCCGGGTTGGCAGAGAATTTTTTTTTTTTTTTAAAGATTTTATTTATTTATTTGACACAGAGAGAGAGAGAGATCACAAGGAGGCAGAGAGGCAGGCAGAGAGAGAGGAGGAAGCAGGCTCCCCTGCCGAGCAGAGAGCCCGATGTGGGCCTCGATCCCAGGACCCTGAGATCATGACCTGAGCCGAAGGCAGAAGCTTTAACCCACTGAGCCACCCAGGCGCCCTTGGCAGAGAATTTGATAGGAACATGGGCCTGAGCCTGGGTCTCCCGCCCAGCATCCCTCCTCTGAACGACCCATCATCCAAGTTTGCGTGGTGTATTTGAAGACAGCCTGCCCCACTTCACCCAGGGGCTGCTCCCTTGTCCGGCTTGATGACAAGGGACCCTGATGGCAGGGACCTTGAAAGCATCCAAAAATAGAGACCTAAGTGGGCAGGAAACATTCCTAATCTGGACTTTCTACAGGGTGGAATAGTTTTGCTTAACTGGGAGTTTTTAATGGGCCTTCATCTCTAGAAGCTTCTTTTGACCTTATTTCTTCCCGTGGGGTCCAGAAAAGAGCTGGTTCTTCCAGCCCTGTGAGACCACCCAGTCCTGATGGCCAGCTTCCTTCCCTGACGAGCAGACCAGTCCATTCTTAGCTGAGCTCACTTTTTTCTTATAGGCCTTATTAAACACAGCAAGTAAAACCAGCACACCCTACAACTCTGGCTTTTTCCCTCCTCTTCCCCTCGAGTGCAGCCTTTGTCTTCCGTGTTTCTAGTCTTCACCAGTAGATCGCCATCTGTGACGTGGATGTCTACATTCCTGCTCCACTATTTCCTTGAAACTGGCTAAGTGCTAAGCTGACGTCACCAAGTTAGAACTCCATCACGGTGGCCCCATATTTCAAGGCACCAAGGACTTAGGGTAACACCAGCTGCTGGAAGAAGGAGACTCGAAATGTATAAAGACTCCAGTGGAATAAAGTTCATTGCTCCTTCGTTGTAACAGTCCAACAGGACATCGCTATTCTGCGGGTGGCTCTCCCCGTGCAGATTCGGGGACCCAAGCCCCTTCCTCAGCGGCTTCACCATCCCCTGGGGTCCCCCAGCCATCCTCAGGAAGCCAGCAGAAGAGGAGAGACAGGAAAGATTGGAGGAGAGCCCCCCCGCCCCCCCGCCCTAAGAGCCTGGACCCGCACAGCACTGCTTACCTCCCACTGTAGCTGCAAAGGGGTGGGTTGCAGTCCCTGAACCCAGGTTCTCCTCAGCTTGGCTTGTGTCTTTTCTGTGTGCCCACAGCCGAGTTCTCTCCCTCCTTGAGGACAGGTGTGGGCACTCACTACTGGTCAGGTAGATGATTAGGCGAATGGAGCATGGCATCACCATCGCCTCCTATGCCTCGTGTCTTTCCACCTTGTTGCAGGATGGCGTTTAGGGACTTCAAGGCCCACTTCGACAAGGTGGAAATCTGCAACCTCACCCCTGATGCCCTGGAGGAGGACGCTGTCCACAAGTGGGAGGTGACGGTCCATCAAGGAAGTTGGGTGCGGGGCTCCACGGCCGGGGGCTGCCGCAATTTCCTGGGTGGGTAGTCTGCCTGTCACTGTCTCTGTCATTGCCGAGTGTCCAGTCCAGCCTGGTGGATGTCAGCGGGCCAGCACCAGGACCTTAGAGAAAGCCTGAGTGTAGACTTAGCAGGATTTCTGGGATGGCTGGTGAGGGCTGCAGAGACGTAGCAGGAAGTCGGATAAGAATCACTCGGGGGAAATTTGTTTGGCCACTCAGGTTATTTCCCATGACAAATAATAGAAAACACAACTTGTGCTAGTTTAACAATAAAAAAGGATTTTTTTCTTTGCATGGGTGAAAAGTCCAGAGGAGAAGTAGGGTGAGCTTCAGGCATAGTTCCATCAACCCATTGGGCTGGAATTCTCTGATCTGCCCTCTTTCCTCCGTTGACTCTTCCTCAGTCTGGATTTCTTTATAGTCACAGGAGGGCTGCCAGCAGCATCCAAGGCTCCCTGAGCCCTCACTTGTGCACAGCATCAGTCAACGAAAGTCCTGAACTTGGGGACAATCCCTTTATCTGGGGATTCCTTGAACCCATATAGCCTGGTGAATGCTGCAGGCTGATTGGCTTTGTTCCAACTGCCCAAGAGGAAGTGGGGACTAGGATGAACCAATCAGCGTTCACCCTCGGAGCTTGGTGGGGTGGGTTCTGCTCACCTTGCACAAACACAGGGCACCGTATTCTCCTCCGAAATACCACATGGGAGAAATAAGATGGAGCAAACTGTAGACCCAGAGGAACGTCTTTAAAAAGCTGCCGGGAAACGGCTCAAGAGAAGGCGGAGATGAAAGGGAAGCACTTGGCCTTCTCACTGGGGCTACAGAAAGTAGGGCTCGAGCGCCATCGGAAGAGGGAGAGAAGAAATGAATGACTTTCTCAGGTTTGGGAGGGTGTGATAGGGGTGGATGGAGTGTGTGTGTGTGTGTGTGTGTGTGTGTGTGTGTGTGTGTGTGCACGCGCACGCGTGCACGTGTCCTTTATGTTTTTTTTAAAGGAAGATGAAATAATTCACCCCTTTAAAATGGCAGATACCTTCTGGACCAATCCACAAATAAAATTGTCCCTGACTGAGGAAGACGAGGGGCAAGAGGGCTGCACTTTCCTCATAGCCCTGATGCAGAAAGATCGAAGGAAACTCAAGAGGTTTGGAGCCGATATGCTGACCATTGGCTACGCCATTTACCAGGTGGGTAGGAACCAAACCCCTCTTCAGAGCCCACCACCCAAGGTGCTGGACTCTCAGCTTCTCCTTGTCCACATGCCCGAGGCTCAATGGCCAGCCCCCCTCCTGTGTCCAAATACCCAAGACCCACAGCCCTCCTTACAGGACCAAGCCCCCTCCATTTCCATTGCAGAGCCCCGGCAAAGACGAACACCTGAATAAAGACTTCTTCAGGTACCACGCTTCCCAGGCCAGAAGCAAAACGTTCATCAACCTGAGAGAAGTCTCTGACCGCTTCAAGCTGCCCCCTGGGGAGTACATCCTGATTCCCAGCACCTTTGAGCCCCATCAGGAAGCCGACTTCTGCCTGAGGATCTTTTCGGAGAAGAAAGCCATCACTCAGTGAGTAACAGGCTCAAGAACTCCTCTTCGTTTAGTGGCTCAGTCCCCAGGAAGTCACAGAGGACTGTTGGAGCCATGACCCCTTTCTTCCCTTCCCCACGATCCACCTGAGAAACTAGGCAGGAGGGTTTCCTAACCCATTTGCAAGGCAGGATATGTTTCCATTTTAGTTCTGCTCCTTCCTTCCCTCGAAAAGCCACCGAGAAGGTGCTCTCTCCAACCACTCCCAGAATCATGCTCACAAGGTGATGAGTATCACCAGAGTGACATTTGGGTGGAGCCCTTCATTTTCCAGACCCTATTCTCAAGAAACTTCTGGAGTGAGACCTACATTTAGAAGTGCTAGACTCATCTTTGAATAGAGTGAAGGAGGTGACTGTTACCGGTTTCCAGAATGACCCATTCTTTCAGCTTCAGTAGAAATAAATGTTACCAAATTGTTTGGGGTTGGTCTCAGCCCATGGACAGCGATGCCATCAGCTAGGAACACCTGATGGCATCACCTGGGCCAGTACTGCCTGGGGCGGGCCCCCAGAGATGTTTCCCCAACTGGAGCCAACACTGAGGCCAGACTGACCCTTGTGGATCTTTTTATGATTGCAAGACTCACCTCAACCACAGCCCAAGGAACTTGGAAAAGACAAGGTTTATTACTGACAGGTTCTGAAGAGTACACGGCAAATCTGTGGCCACGCAGTGATGTCCTGAGTAGAGAGAGAGAGAGCACGCAGGCCTTTATTGGGTTCAGGGGGAGAGGCCTATGGTTTCACAGGTTCACTATTGTTGAACTTCAAACATAGAAGCAGGAATTAAAGTGCTTGAAGGAAAAGCAAGCAGTGGACCAAATGGTCTACCAGAGCTTCCTAAAAAAAGAACTTTGTGGGTGGGGTGGCTGGGCTTTGTGTCTAGCTGTGCAGCTGGCAATGTGTTTGTTGGAGATGGATGTCTTTGAAATGCATGTCTCAACAGTTAAAAACTTAATGCCAGGCACTTAGACTACAATCAAAAAAGCTAATTGTCAAGTGCTTACACTACGCAAGTCTGCCTTCTATTTAACATACTGGACATTCTGCCACCTCACCCTTCGCGGTGTCTTAGCAAAATTATTTTGTGTTAGACACTTCTATGAAAAGTTTCTCATTACTACCCTTTTGCCGTCGATTGTTCTGTGGCAGAGGGGGAAAAAAATGGTTCAAGACACAAGCATCCACTTCTTTTCCCAATAGAGACCTTCTAGAGATCACGGAGAACCGCCATATTGGCTAATTCTGCATTTGGGCTAGATCAAGCCCCAACTAGGGACCAGCCTTAGATAACAAGATGGAGCCTGTTGTGAGTTCATAGCCTCCAGCTCTATCGTTTGTTTAGCAGGATAGAATGGGATTGGTGGCAGGCGTTGAGAACCCCCAGTTGTCCAGTCTGGTTGGGGTCCCCAAGTTGATTACAAAAGGTGTGGTTCCTTCTTCTCAGCTAAATAGAAGCAATTGAAGATGTTTCTTTAATTTTTGAAAATTCTGCTGGAGAGTTGTTCTCCAGTCTTCTCCCAGATACTCGTACAAGCTGAGGATGAATGTCCCAGAATCTGTTCACACAAAACCACCCACATGAGAGGAAAGCCGGCTGGCAGCTCTTGTGGGCGGCAAGAACAAGAGAGGAAGTTAATTTACAACGTGTTTTCTGCCCCCCAGGGAGTTGGATGGGGACGTGGACATTGACCTTCCAGAGGTAAGCCTTTGCATGGTGCGCTGGAGGGTGGGAATCAGTGGCTATCCTGAAAGCTCCCTTCGATCACAGTGTCATTCAGAGCTCTGAAGCTCAGGGAATGGTTTATCTGCGATCCGGTGAGCACCTTGAGTCCAACCTCGTGGAGGACAAGGCTTGTAACTTCTATGTCTCTCATGCCCCACCAGGACCGGGTATGGGAACGAGGTAGGTGTTCTGAAGAAAGCTCTGTTCGGAGCGATGTTTCTTTTGGCTACCAACTTGCTCTGTTCCCTGAGAGCCGACTGGTGCTTCCAAAGGGCATGGGATGTCTTTACAATGCATGTGGTTTAAGAGAAATAATCCAGAAGAAAATGAGAGTGGCTAGGAGATTCTCTTGCAGTGGACTTGGAGGAACACGTGACTTCCTCCCCTCGACATGTGTGTTGGTAGGTGGCCGTGCGGGAGGGTTTTATCCTTGTCCGGGGGCTGTCAGACTTTGAAGAGGTGCTGAGCTATAACTGGGACAGCCTAATGCTTCCAAAGTCAGCACTGATCTGCACAAGACAAAACTAAAACACCCAAAGCACTTGCTGAGCTCTTTTCATGTGCTAGGCTCAGGCTGCCTGTTAGCAACAGTCTCCGGCCCTCAAAGATTTCACCACCTGTCAAGCCAGGTGGTTCAGCGAGTAATTACAGTCGAGAATGGTGAGGGGTTCCAGAGAGAAGGCGCAGGGAGCCACAACCACCCTGGCTGGGACCCCAGCTAGGTCAGGACCCCGGCCTCCCTTATCTGCAAAAGTCCCCCTGCTTGGTCCTTCCAGATTCTTCCTCTAAAGAGCCGTCACCAGGAATCCGACCGCCATTCCTAATGCTCCAGACAGCAGCCACTTCTGGTTCTCCCCCACAGCAGTGAGGTCCCAGCCTCTCCCATGGGACTGCAAGGTCTCCAGTGCACGCCTCTTTTTCTTGCTATTTCTTTGGGATAGCAAACACCAAGTATCTTTTCTGTGGATCCCATGCAAGTTCCTCTGGTTGCTTTTTAGCCTCCGAAGCCGACTCCAGATGGCCAGGAGACAGAGGAGGAACTGCAGTTCCGGGCCCTGTTTGAACAAGTTGCTGGTGAGGTAGGGCTAGCTGCACTTGGCCTTGACCCCCTGCGGGGCTGAGGGGCCTGGTTTCCTCCACAGCCCAGGGCTGCAGGAAGGTGTTTGCCAGCAGCACTTCCCAGAGGCCTGGTGGAGCTAGAGCCAACATGAGGCCAGTCCTGGTCACTCGGGAAGCTCCAAAGACCTCCTCCCCCACCACACCGGGCTGCCACTGTTGGTGGGACAATGGTCCCCAGAGGAGCTCAGCCCGGCCCAGGGCTCTCTGTGGAAGGCTAGAGGAAGCCTTGAAGAGGAGCTCATTGCGCTCTGCCCACAAACCAGGCAGCGGCCTTTAGAATGTTCTCTCTGCTCTGGTGGAAGGTGGGATCGTTCAGGGATATCACCACGAAATTGCAAACATGACTTTTGTCCGGTAACATCAGCGGCACGGCCGGGTTTGGCAGTTCGGGCCTGCGCCAGCCCCTGGGGAAGGAGGGGACTCTGTCCCTCCCCTCCTGCTCTCTGGTCCCGACCCCATTCTTGCCCCCTTGGTTGTCAGCTTGTTTTGGGGGGCCCTGGGTATCTCTCGCCCCAGGCTCCATTCTCCTGGAAACTCCCCCGAAGCCATAAATAAATGAGCCTGTTTGACCATTTCATGGAGGGGGCTCAGGACTACCCTCATTTCCTCCCCCTGCCAGGGCTCCTGAAGCATGAAAGAAGTGTGTTTGGGGGCAGGGAGTCCTGATGGAGGATTTCAGGCCGCGTAGGAAACAGGAGGGCAGGGAGACTTGGGGACAGTCGTCTGGATGGAGGAAAATGGGGACTCGTGTGGCTTTGTCTGCTCTTCCCAGGGCGGCCGGGAGCCCCGGGCAGGGCAGAGCGGTCCGCGGGTAGGGGATGGCGGGGGGAGACAGGAACCCTAAATGTCCAGCTTTGGGTGCTGCCTGGAGGACGGGCCTGGGGGAGCGCCCCCTCACAGCTGAGGAGGGACAGAAGATGCTAGAAATGGAGACCTGGGTTTGGAAAGGAAACGGGGGAAGGTTGCAGGAGATTTTTTCCAACTTTATTAACGACCAAAAACCACCTGTGGAATCAGCTCGCTGGTTCCAGGCCTGCTCCCTTCACATCAGCCCATAACTCAGACGTGTGGCTCTGCCCCTCTGGCCTGCTCTGGCCTGGGGGAGGGGGAGGACGTCAGCCGTTGCTCCTCTACAGCTGAACACCCCAAAGCCCGCTCCCCAGGCCTCAGGAGCTCCAGGGCCAAACCCGGCAGGCACATATGCAAATAACTTCACAGGTGACTGTTTCGCACCGGTAGCTCAAAACCCTGGACCAAAGGAGCCTTAAGTCCATGCAGCTCAGTCACGCACACGTAACGCTTGCTGGAGCATCCTGGAAAAATGCAGATTTTCTCGCTGGGATGTCTGGGGCAGGACCTGAAACTCCACATTTCTGACAAGCTTCTAAGGGCCGTGGATGCTGAGATCTCGTGGGCTTAGCGGACACCCCAAGATCAGTGGTTCTGAATTCATCCTAGAGGTTTTGAAAATAATCCACAGGGCAGCCTCCCAGTCTCCTGATTGCAATGGTGCCTGGAGGGAGCCCCAGCGCTGGGTGAGCCCCCAGAGCGCGCATTTTTAATACTCTGCAGGCGGTTCTGCTGTGCAGGGGCTTGGAGACCCAGACACAAAGGTCCTCCAGCCGAAGTGCCACGTGGGGAGCTTTGGGGGGTGGGGAGGCTTGCCTCGCCTGGCCCAGCTTTTCCATCCTTTCTGGGCTAGGGGTGCACGTCCCTGAGGAGTTAAGTGGGCTGCGGTCACGGGAGAGGGGTACAGGAGCTCACAGCTGAAGGCAGGGCTTGTCACTTGAGCCAGATCAGGCTCAGAACTGGAAGCAAGTAACAAAGAAGGCGTTAGGGGCCGTAAAAAGCAGTTGTCTCTCCTGCCACAGGACATGGAGGTGACAGCAGAGGAACTGGAATATGTTTTAAATGCTGTGCTTCAAAAGAGTAAGTGCTCATCCCCCCCTACCCATAGGGACCCTGGGGTTCCTCGGCAGGGGACACGTGACCTGTGACCTCATGCTGCCTTGCTCTCCTCCAGCTCCCCCTGCTCTCCAGGGCTGACTTTAGGTAGACTTTCAATAGAGCTTTCATTGCTTATTTCCTGATTACAGAAACGATGCCAGTTAGGGCAGAAAAATCCCCCCAAATGCAAAAAAAAGCCTAAAGACAAAGACAAAAGCCACCAATAACTGAACCACCCGTAGATACTCCTGTACATGTGCGTGTGTCTTCATGTGTGTGTGTGTGTATCGTGTGTCGTTGGTGTGTGTCTCCCAGTGTGTGTAAACATCTACACACAACTAATTGTCATTAATTGTATAGATACAATTTTATTGGTTAATGTAACAGCTTTGAGATAGAATCCGCATGCTATACAATCCATCCACCATGCTTCTAAGTGGGTTGGTAACATTGTGCGACCATCACCACGAACAATTTTAGAACATTCCAACATTGCAAAAACTGTACCCAGTAGCAGTCCCTCCCCACCTCCCCAACCCCCGAAACCCCTGATCTACTTCCTGGCTCTATAGACTTGCTTTTTCTGGACTTTTCATATAAAACCGATCATGGGGGGCACCTGGTGGGTCAGGGGTTATGTGTCTGCCTTCAGCTCAGGTTATGATCCCAGGGTCCTGGGATCGAGCCCTGCATTGGGTTCCCTGTTCAGTGGGGAGCCTGCTTCTCCCTCTCCTGTCCACTCATGCTCTCTCTCTCTCAAATAAATAAATCTTTTTTAAAAAATTAAAAAAGAATAAAAAGAATCATGTAATAGGTGGTCCTTTTCCACTGGTTTCTTTCACTTAGCATAATGTCTTCAAGATTTATCCTCCTTGTAGTATTTTCGAGGACTCCTTCGATCCTTTCTATGGCTGGATAACATTTCGCTGTAGGAATGTACCAGGTTTCGTTTCCCCCTTCCTCACGGATGGCCATGTGGGTTGTTGCCACTCTGGCTTCCGTGTTCAGTGCTGCTGTGAACGTTGGTGAATGAGTCATTTGTGTGGACATTTCTCTTGGGTTTATATCTCAGGCAACTGCTGCCTTACACAGTAACTCCGTACTTCCTGCTTTAAGGAACCGTTGACTGTTTTCCAAAGTGACTCTGTTATGAGCAGCGTACGAGTGCTCAAACTTCTTCAGTAACTTCAATCCTGCCTTTTAAACTGACTTTTTCTGAGCATTTCCCCAGGTCATTAAATGTGCTTCCAAAACACGGTTCTTAAGGACCGTGTAACAATCCGTCCTACGCATGTCACCTTTTCTGCTCCTACCCTTCCATTGGTCATTTATGTCCTTTCTAAATTTTTGCCATTATACATAACCAAATGATAAAGATCTTAATTTGTAATTCTTTGCTTGGGATTCTTAAACCTAGAATAAATGAATGGAAATGTCTTCCCATTTTTATATTGTGTAGTTTTACCCCCGGCCGAAGGCCACGTCAGTGTCTACGTCACCAGCAGCCTGAGAGTGAGCATGTCTCCCCCTCACCAGCCCCAGATCGGACTCCTCTCTTGAACTTCCAGCAGCCGGGAATAGGTTCTTCTTACCACGTGTCCAGTGAATTCTGCTTTCTTGTGTGATTTCAGAAAAGGACCTCCAATTCAAGAAGCTAAGCCTGATGTCCTGTAAAAACATCATTTCTCTAATGGATGTATCCTTCCAGAGCCATGGGCTGTGTTTTCCTGTCGTGCAGAACTTTCTAGAATGTGGCACCCTTAACCAGTAGGATAGTCTCCTTCTTGGAGAATACCCAAAGACCGGGCAGCACCTAGAATGGGAACAGAATCAGGAGGCACAGACTGTCCAGTGGGGGAGAATGGTTTTGAAGGGACTTGGAGGTCTGGTTGCCACTTTGGGGTCCCAGCTAAGGGAATAATAAGGGAATGTTTTTATGGTGCTTTCTCGAACCTGCTGGCGTCATGCCCATCTCCCGCCTGCCATTTCCCCTCTTCAGAGATGCATGGTTTGCTAATTAAGCCACCTCCCTGGGAACACTGACGCTGTGTCATGGGCCCCCAGGCCAGCCGGTTGCCCCTCCATCCCTGAAGTCCCACGAGGCACCCTGAGTCGAAACCCTGATCGTCGGCCTGCCTGCCTGCCTGCCTGCCTTCCTTAACGTGCTTGGCACAGACCAGTGGCAACGGGAAGCTAGAGTTCGGGGAGTTCACAGTGCTCTGGGCCAAGCTGAAGAAGTGGACAGTAGGTGACCCCGCCGGGCACGGCCTCTGGGGACTGCGCCAGCTTGGAGCAGGCGGGGGTCCTCTGTGGCCAAGGGAGAGGGCCGAAGGGAAGGGAGCGTGATGGAATTCCCCAGCTCCCTTCTCATGCTTCCAGAAGGACCCAGGGCTTGCCCCTAGAATGAAACTGAAAGCGAAACGTGGAGAAGCCTCTCTTCATGGTGAGGCCGTGGTGCCCTCGCTCTGGTTCTCAGTGCCTCTGTCCCCCCGTAGAACCTTTTCCTCCAGTTCGACGCCGACAAGTCGGGCACCATGTCCTCCTACGAGCTGCGCACCGCCCTGAAAGCCGCAGGTAAAGCAAAGCCTGGAAGGTCCGGCGTGGGCTGCCCGTGGCCAGGGACTGTCTGTGCTTCTCGTGCCCGAGGAGGTGGCCGGCCTTTAACCCGAGGTCGTGCTTCTTTTTTTTTTTTTTTTTTTTTAGAGATTACAAGTCGGCAGAGAGGCAGGCAGAGAGAGAGGAGAGAGAAGGAAGCAGGCTCCCCGCTGAGCAGAGAGCCCGACGCGGGCCTCGATCCCAGGACCCTGGGATCATGACCTGAGCCGAAGGCAGCGGCCTTAACCCACTGATCCACCCAGGCGCCCCCCCGAGGTCGTGCTTCTTGAGGGCACAACGCTGCGAGTGCCAGAGGCTCCGGCTCAGGACTCGCTCGCTCACGTCAGGGCCTGCGTTTTGGGCCACTTTGCAGTATTGGCAGGAATCTTTAAAATGGATCCACTGGGGGTGAACTTAGCCTGACCCCCCCCCAACCTCTGGCCTAGTTTTCTGGCCGAGGAAAGGTACATGTGACCCTTTGGTGGCAGGCCACACGTGGTGTCTCCAGACCTCTAATTGCTGCTTTCGGATGGTGATGACCATGAACCAGGCAGGGTGCGCCGGATCCCAGGATTCGGGGACAGGGAGGAGCTCCCGGAGCTTCTCTGCCACGGGCAGCCCTGTCCCCCACCTTGTCCCCAGCAGACGGACTCCAAACCGGGCGGTTCAGTCACAGTTCATATCAGCTGTGCACGAGAAGGACAGGACGCAGGAAGTACCATAGATGAGAAGGGTCTAATCTTCTTAGGGGCTGGTGACCCAGTTTCTAGGGGAGGAGGACGGAGCAGAGAGGAGAGGTGTGACCGAGTCTTTCCGACGCTGACGTGGGGGCAGGAGGGTGCCCCCGCTCTCCCCTCCTCCAGCCCCGTGGAAAGCAGATGCCAGGATCTGGGGCCTCACCCGCAACCGACACTACTGACTGGCTCCAGAAACTTCTCTCGGCGTCCGACTGGCCTCCTCCTCTGTCTGGGCTCGGGTCTGAGGAGCAGGGAAGACCTGGGTAGATTTCCAAGCGGTAAACATTCTCTGGAAAGCGAGCATGTAGACCGAAGTCCAAGTGGAGATCCCTAGTATGTAGGTTAGACACTGAAGCATTAAATGTTGGATCTAACATGACTTTACACCTCTCAAGCCCTCATTCAACCAATAAGGACATGAATCCCAGAGAAGCGAAGCAGACTGCCACTGGCTCAGCCTGGGCGTGGAATGAGCCCCTGCCCCAGGGCGTCACTCACTGGGGGCCGCAGCCTGCCTTCCAGAAACACCATTTCTAGAGCCCTCAGCACCTTCGGGTTAAAGTGCTCTCCAGAAATGGAGGCGGGAGGGGGATGGGAGCGGGGCTCAGACACCATCCAGCATTAGGTTCCCCCAAGTGAGGCTTCCTGAAAAGTCAGCAAGATACCACGGTAAGTGAATGTCAAAACCAAGAGCATGAGCTCACGAGTCCACCAGCACCCCCCCTCCTCGGGGAGACACACACTGTCACACTGCCTCCACGCCGAGCACGGGGAGCCCACCTGATGACGGGGTGTGCCCCGAAAGCGCCCCCCATGGGGCCCAGGTGGGACGTGTCTCCTCCCCTCCCCCCAGGCTTCCAGCTGAGCCATCACCTCCTGCAGCTGATCGTCCTCCGGTACGCGGACGAGGGCCTCCAGCTCGGCTTCGATGACTTCCTCAACTGCCTGGTCCGGCTGGAGAACGCAAGCCGTGAGTGGCTGATGGGGTTGCACCTCCTGGGACCCCGTGGGCAGCGGGGAAGGGGGGGCGGTCCCCATCCACTCAGTTCCTTTCCAGGAGCGGGCGACAGATAGCCCGCCAAAAATCCTGGCGACGACAGGCTCTGTCGTGTGATCTCTGTGCCATGTGCATGGTTAGCTGAGGGGTGGGAGTGTGGGATTCTTCTCTGCCGGGCTGTCCTTAAGAATCTTCTCGGTCACGGCCTCGGGGTTAGGGCCACTCTGCTGGCTAAGAGTCATGCTCCACGTGTACACCCTCAGTGTCCTTGCGGAGGACAGGGTGGCGGGGCTCCAGCCTCCGATCTGAGGGAAGGTCCCATCCGGGGTCAAACCCATGTCCTCTCTGTCCCCCCTCCCTGCACCCTACCTTTGTGTTTTGTAAGCTCTAGACACTGACCTGGTTTTCCCAAATAAGACACGTGACCCCAAGAAGAGAGAGGGAGATTATGTGTAGGGGGTCGTTAGACTTTGCAGTCTGTGGTCACACTGCCACCAAGCTGAAGCTGAAGGAGATGCATCCAGGGGCCTGGAACCCAGCACCAGGGTGACCGCCACGGGCGGGCAGAGAAATGCATCGGTGCCCAGGGCCCTGGACCCCTGAGGATGCCCATGCTTGATTTCACTCTTCGCTGGCAACACCTGGAGTCTCCATCGTTTTTTAGTGAGGGGTCCCACATTTCCGGTTTGCACTGGGCCCCGTGAATTACGGACCTGTCCTGCTTCGCATTTTCTGAAGGATGTTTGCTAGGTGGCCTCAAGGCACTCGCTAAACCAAGGCAGGGTCTGGGGCCAGAGCTCCCTCTGCTTCTTCTGTGACACTTAAAGCCCGTGGGATTACCTGCGGAAGCCTGTCCCCCCACCCCACCCCCCGCCCCCGGGGCTGTAATCCCCAGGGGAGCCACACTTAGTGGACGAGTAAGGCTTATGAGTGGGCTGATCGTGACGGCAAGAGGGAGGCTAGCCGGTGCCGAAGGGCCTTGCACGCCAAGCCAGCAGGCTGGGCTTTCTCTAGGTGGTTGCCACTAGCTGGTAAGAGGTGCATTTTAGAAAGCCCTCCCCCTACCCTGGGATGCCTGGGTGGCTCAGTCAGCTAAGCATCTGCCTTCAGCTCAGGTCATGATCCCAGCGTCCTGGGATCGAGTCCCGCATTGGGTTCCTTGCTTGGTGGAGAGCCTGCTTCTCCCTCTGCCTCTGCCTGCTTGTGCTCTCTCCCTCTCTCTCTGACAAATAAATAAGTAAATTGGCCCCCCCTGAAAGGAAGTCACTTACTACAATTACATGGTGGTCAAGACGGACCTAAAAAGAATGAGATTGGGTCACTTCTCTTCTCTCAGCTGTCCCTGTCCTTTCTAAATCCCCTCAGCCCGAACCTTCCAAGCAAGGTTCTCAGCTTGTTACCAAATCGAGGAATATTAGGAAGAAAGCACTTTGGGCTTTAACACCCTCTGACTCCGGGATCCTCTGGTTAGAGCCACCACCTAGAGAACTTTTTTAAATCCCGAGGCTAGGGCTCCACCCCAGAATGACTCAAACTTTTTATTCTCAGAATTTTTAATCATGCCCTTAAGTATAAAGAACACCAGTCAGTCCCCATGGGCCCCACACCAGTGTTCCCAAACTTTGCCACACGTTGCAAACTGCCCCACCCCCGACCCCCCCACCCCACCCTGCTCCAGCAGCTTTAGAAAATTTCGATGGCCTGGGCTGCACAGGCCAATAAATTAGACTCTCAGGGGTGGCACACAGCATAACTATTTATGAAAACCCCCCAGATGGTTCTAGCACCTTACACCAGCCTCAACAATGATCATCCTGCTAATCTCTCCTATGTTCTTCTTTTTTCAAATTATTGAAACATACACTTTTTTCAAATTATTTGATAATGGAGCTCAGAAATTCAGTCCTTCCCTCTGTAAATACCTCTAACAGGCAAGCTTGTTTTCAGCACAGCCCTCCTGCCCTCCCAACACACTTCTCAGCGAGGCCTCAACGTCCTCTAAGACCTGGCCCGTGCTGAACTTCCCCAGGTCATCTCTCCACGTCGGCTTGCTTGTGTTGGGGTCTACTCGCTGCACGTGGCTTTGGGTTCTGTCTCTTTTATTCTGTGACAGTCCCCTCCCCCTTTCTGTTCTATTTTTCAAGCTCCTGGGAGACTCTTAGGGGAAGCCAGACTTGACTGGCTTGGTCACTTTGACTAAATGGGGAGACCGAGGCCCAGAGAGGAAAGTGGCTTTTGGGTTATTCCATGCGTTAGCTGTGGTGTCCAGCTCGGCCAGCTCTCCGTCCTCCCCCTGCTCCTCCTGTGTGTGCAGGAGCCCGCAGTGCTCACCCTCTCTCATTAGGGACTCGTAGAGACAAACGGCTTCAAGACTCATGCAAAACTTCATGTACATGTGCTTTTTCTCTGGGGAGAAGGCCCGTGGATCACAAGGCATCTGTAGCTCCCCGAAAGGTAGCATAGGGGGGATGTTTGGGGCCCAGGAGCTGAACAGCGGAGTAGCAAACGTAGAATGTCTTCTACAGTGCCGCCAATGGCAAGGCCACCAGCTCTGCCCTCCCAGGAATTCAAGAGCCCCCATCACGCGACAGAAATCCCCGTGTAGTCGGCCTGAGTCTGGCCTGCCATTCTAGAAGATCCTCGGCTACCACCAGATGGAGCAGCTCCTCCACGGGCTGCCCTGTGGATCCCAAGGTCACTGGGAAAGAAGGAAACCTGTTGAAGGAACTCTCCCCACAATGATGCCTTTCTCGTGTCTCTCCTATCAGGGGTGTTCCAGGCTCTCAGTACGAAGGACAAGGACAAGGAGTTCATTCATCTCAACATAAACGAGGTATGATCCAGCCAAGGCTGGGCAGAGCCCCAGCTCTATAAATGTTTGCTGAATGCCTGTGAAAGTCACACTTGACCTTGGGGGTAATAACAACAATGAAACTGCTAATATTTTTAGTACTAGTCAGTTAGCAGCCAATGCAATCATTACAGTGGTCCTGTGAGCTAAGGATTAACCCCCTTTGGCAGAAGTGGAAACTGAGGCATAAAATGATAAATCACCTGGAACAGAGTGAGCAAGCAAACCCTGCCTTCTTCTTCTCTTCCTTCTGCCATATGGGTTCCTCAGCTGCCTGCCTTCCGATTTGTTCACTCCCCCTGCTCATGTTGTCCTGTGGGTCTCATGATTCTTGAGGGGGGGGTGTCCAGGAAGTGGGGCAAAGAAGAGAGAAGAAACCATCCCACATAATCGTTTTCTCCCATGACCATGTAGTGATAAGAAAATGGGGGGCAGGATGGCCTCAGGATAGAGAAGAAACTGCGTGCGTCTTCTCCACCAGTTCACTTGTAAAGAGCCCCGGATGCTGAGCCTGTGGCCTCTTCCTGATGGACGCCCTCTGCCCTCACCGTCAGGGGACCCCTCGTCAAAGAGAAAAGGCACTTCACGTTGCCCTGCTTGAGGTGCCTCAGGAAGGCTCGCTTCTTTGCCAGGGAGAAAGCACATTTCTCTCTCTCTCACCATCTGCACTTGACTTGAGTTAACCCAGAAAGATCTCAGGACCTCTGGAAAACTGAAAGTGTTGGGAATTCATTTTTTTAAATATTTCATGTTGAAGAATGAATCTATATTCGCAGGCAAGAAGATCAGATGGGGCAGAACTGCTGTGACATAAACAAAGCAGAGTTGGTAGGGGAGCGGAGGGGGAACCAACTCTTCATTTTCTCTTTTTGTTCCCAGTTCATCACCTTGACAATGAACATCTGAGGCTTCCCTGGCAAGGATGCAATCTGTCCAGCTGAGTCTTGATTTTCAGACCGTGAACTTCAGAAGGTTTCTTGGTGTAGAGCTCTCTTCCCATTATCCAACCTTCTCCTCCCCATGTCCCACCACCCTGATCTTGGAAGAATGAAATGGACTCAGCTATGATCTCTGATTTTATGCTACTTCTTTGTACAATCACTGCCCTAAGATGGGCTGATGCCACCACCTGTGTCTTATGCTCAGGTTCAGGCGTTGTTACCGATTTCTCCCCCAACCTTCCCCACCTCTTCCCAGTAGTAATTACCCGAAGTGTAACTCGGTGCACAGAACCTTGGCTTCAGTGGAGTGTCAACCATCATACTCGAATATCCTTTACAGGACAATGTTTTTATAAATGTATTGGGGCCTGAGATGAGAACAGAAAGTTGTGATGTCATGATTAAGCATTTTCTTCATCCTAGGTGTGTTTCCTTATCAGGGGCAAAGCTCAGGGAATTCTGGGTGCTTACTTGTAAGAGTGGAACAACATGAAAATCCCTATTTCCTCCTCTAAGAGGTGGTAACCAAGACAGACTCTGTCCAGTCCAGACATCCTATGTGTCTAAAGCTTTGGGTCAGAAAAGTCAGGTGCAATGTTATTTCTTCTCAGTAGTCCAGATTCAAGTCAAACTGGATTGCATTCATTTCTACCATGATGGGGCAGAACAGAGCAGAGAAGCCTTGTTTTAGCTCCCTGACACTGAGTAGAAATTCCCCCCAAATTGGAATAATGGGAAATAACGTGATATTGCCTCAGTAAATGCTAGGTCTCATTTTCTTATTTATATACTTGTGGCAGGTGAGGTGGAATGGAGGTGTATACAGAGAGAGAGAAGGGGAGACAATGGTTGGGATGAAGATCAAGTTAGAAGTGAAACTTCATCAGATTCCTGTCCCCTGGCTAAAGATGCCAGGGCAACATGATCTCTTCTCACTTCCCAACCCTTCCCTGAGCTCACCCAGCAACAGGAGCATCATGCAATAATAATGTTTTCTAGTTGCTGTACTTGATACTTGACATCTTGAGGTCTTGCTGACCCTGGAAGGATTGCCCTTCCCAGGGCTAATCAATTCCCAGAGACAGTGTGCCTTCCATATACAAGCTATCCGATCCAGAGCCCACACCCCAACCACCTCCTCTAGGGGACTTTCACGCTCCAGACTATCCACCTGCCCTAATCACTGGAGGGCCAGGTTCCAGACAATTAGGGACACTTCTATGCCCCAGAGCCTGCTGAAATTATTCAAACCAGCCAATCCTCCGAGTGCTTAGCCTGCCTCACCCATTCCTTCCCATGGAAACCCCAATAAAGACTCTTGCCCATATTTTCCCCTGATCCTTCTGCTTCCTGACCAACCCTGGTGCCTCTCTGTGTGGCCCTGCACGGCATGGCCTTCCCCCTCCTTTTGGGATGGGCGAATATGACAAGTTACCTTTTCAATAGCAGTTGTCTCCTGATCTGTTGGTCTTACCAGATAATAACTTGAATTTTCCAGAAATGAACAGCACTACAAATGGTATCTGTGGGTAAATATAAAAGACCATAAATATCTTTTCTCTCTTCTTCTAATTTTGTTAAGACATAAGATTATATAAAACAATAATTATAACACTGTATTCTTAGGTTGTAACATATGTAGAGATATATAATAATAATAATAACACAAAGGAAAGGGAGGAAATTGAGATATATTGAAGCAATATTGCTATATTTTACTGAAATTAGGCAAGTATTAATCTGAAGTAGATGGTATAAGTTAATATGTATATTGTAATCTGTAAAACAACCTCTAATAAAATAACAAAAATGCGGTAAAGCAACAGAGGAATCGAAATGGTATACCTAGAAAGAGTCGTTTAGCACAAAGCAGTAAAGGGGGAACACATTTTCAAAATGAGACACAGAAAACAAAATGGCAGACCTAAATCCAACCACATCAATAATTATATTAAATATAAATGAATAAACACTTTAACCAAAAGGCAGTGATTATCAGAATGGATTTAAAAAGCAAGATTCAATGGCTATTATCTACATGAGACACATTTCACACGAAAAGACAAAAATAGGTTGGACACAAAACGATGAACATGGTATACCATGCCAATGGTAGCAATAAGTGAGCCAGAATGGTTATATTACTTATATTACTATCAAAAAATTTAACTTCCAGATAAAAAATATTATCAAAGACAAGAAGGGTAATTACATGATGATAAAAGGTAAATACATTAGGAAGATAAAACAATGATAAAATGTAATCCTACCTAATAGTAGAGCCTCAAAATTTATGAAGCAAAAATGCATAGACTTGAAAGAAGAAAAAGACAGTTTAACAATGAGCTCAATACCCCACTTCAGTAATTGATAGAGTAACTAAACAGAATATCAGCAAAGATGCAGAAGACTTGAATGACACTTGTCAACCAAATAGACATTTTCAGAGCATGCTACTTAAAATAAATACACATTTTTTTCAAAAGCAGAAGGAATGTTCTCCAGGTTATATCATATACTAGACGATAAAACAAATTTCAATATATTTAAAAGGATTTGCATCATTCAGAGTATGTTCTCCAGCCACAAAGGAATTAAATTAGAAATCACAAACAGAAATTTGGGAAATCTAGGTTTTTATAAATTAAACACGTTTAGAAATAATCAATGAGTCAAAGAAAAATCACAATAGAAATTAGAAATATTTTAAGCTGAATTAAACAAGGATATAGCATATCAAAATGAATGGGATAGGACTAAATTAGGACTTGGGAAAGAAGAATGTTCTCACATCAATAATTTAAGGTTCTGTCTTAAAAAATGAGACCAAAAAGCAAGAGAGAGAAAGAGGTTAATTAAATCCAATGAAAGCAATAAGAAAGAAAGAAAGATCAGAGAAGAAATTAATGTACTAGAAAACTGAAGAATAAAGAAACTCAAGGAAATAAAATTCAGTTCTTAGAAAAGATCAACAATAAAAAGAAAAGGATCAACAATATTGATATAATTTTAGCTAAACTGACCAAGAGAAAAGACACATATTGAGAAAATCAGAAGTGTAAAAGGGGGCATCACTGCTGACCCAACAAAAATAAAAAGGATAATAAGTGCATAGTATGAACAACATTATATCAACAGATTAGACAACTTAGATGACATGGAAAAATTCCTAGAAAGAAAGAAATTGCCAAAATGGACTTAGAGGAAACTGAAAGTCCTGACCAGATCTGTAACAAGTAAACAAATTGAAATAATGGTTAAAAAAATCTTCCCATGAAGAGAAGTCCAGGCCCAGGTAACTTTACTGGTGAATCTATCTAACATTTAAAGAAATAATTAAAAAGAAATAAAGAAAAATAAAGAAGAAATAATAGCAATCTTTCACAACTCCTTCTGAATACAGAGGAAGAAGGACAACTTCCCAGCTCATTCTATAACTCATTCAAAACTAGAAAAATACAACAAAGAAACTATAGACCAGTGTCCCTATTGAAATGGGTGCAGAAATCTTAATAAAATATTAGCAAACCAAATCCAACTGCATATTAAGAAGCTTATACACCATGACTACATAGGATTTAGCCTAGTAATGCAAGATTGGTTTAACACCCATAAGTCAGTGCAGAGAATACTCCATACTAACAGAATAGAGAACAAAAGCTTCATGATCATTTTAACAGATGCTGAAAAATGTCCAACAAAATCCAACATCATTCATTATTAGAACTTTTTTTTTAAGTAGGCTCCACACCCAGCATAGAGCCCAAATTCAAGGCTTGAACTCTCAACCCTAAGATCAAGACCCAAGCTGAGACCAAGAGTCAAACACTTAACCAACAGAGCCACCCAGGTGCCCTTTGATTAAAACTCTTAAAAAACTGGAACACCTGGGTGGCTCAGTCGATTGGGTACCTAACTCCTGCTTTCAGCTCAGGTCATAATCTTGGGGTCATGGAATCAAGCCCCGCCTTAGGCTTTGTGCTTGGCAGGGAGTCTGCTTGATACTTTTCCCTCTGCCCCTTCCCCTGCTTATGGGCTCTCTCTCTCTCTCTCTCTCTCTCCTTCTAATAAATAAATCTTAAAAAAAAAAAGCCTTAAAAATCTGAGAATAGAAGGAAACTTTCTCAACTTTATAAAAAGCATCTATAAGAAACTCACAAGTATCATATGTAATGGTAAGAGACACGGAAAAGACTGAATTCTTCCACCCAAAGATCAGGAGTAAAGCAAAGATATCAGTACTCAACACTTCTGTTTGAGATTACACTGGAGGGTCTATCCAGTGTAACAGGGGCAAGTAAAAGCAATTAAATACGTACAGATTTTAAAGGAAGGAGTAAACCTGTTCACAGATTCATAGATGACATGAATCTGTACACAGAAAGTCCTGAAGATTGTACACAAAAACCTACATGAAGAACAAAGAAAGCATACTTACTCTGCTTGATTTCAAAACTTACTATAAAGCTACAGTAATCAAGAGAGTGTGGTTTTGGCTTACAGACAAACGTGGATACACTGAACAGAATGGAAGTCCAGAAGTAAATCCTTCCATTTATAGTCGACTGATTTTTTTTACAAAAGTGCCAAGTCAATTCAATGGAGGAAAAGATAGTCTTTTCAACAAATGGTGTTGGAACAATTGACTATCCATATAACCACATGCAAAAACAAAAATAAATTTAGACTGTTATCTTAACCCATATACAAAAATCAATTCAAAACATATCATACCTAAATATAAGAGCTAAATTTATCAATCTTCTAATATAAAACATAGGAGTAATTCTTTGTGAACTTGGATTAGGCAAAGAATTTCTTAAATATGGCACCAAAAGCACAAGTTCATAAAAGAACACTTTGAAAATTAGACTTCATTGAAATTACAGTATTTCCTTCTCAAAAGGCACCAATAACAATGTCCCTATTGCAATAGGTACAAAAACAATAAAAAGAAAAACCACAAACTGGAAGAAAACATTTTCAAATCATATGTCTGGCAAATGATTCATTTCCAGGATATGTAAGGAACTGCAACTCAAAAGAAAAACAAACAACCCAATTTTCTAAATGAGCAAAGATTTCAATAGTTGTTTCTCTGAAAAAGATACATAAATGAAAATAAACACGTGGAAAGATGCTCAGAATCATCAGCCATTAGTGAAATGCACATGCCTGCTCATTGAAGCCACAGTGAGATACCACACAGATTCACTGTAATGGTTATAATGAAAAAGACTGACAATACCAAGTGTTGGTGAAAATATATGCAGAAACTGCACCCTTTACCCATCGCTGATGGGAATATAAAATGTACCCTTCCTTTGGAAAAACAGTTGGGTTTCCTTTAAAAGTTAAACATATACTTACCACATCAATTAGCAAATCCACTCAGGTACTTTACCTAAGAAAAATGAAAAGATACGAGATATCCCCAAAGACTTGTATCTGACTATTCATAGCAGCTTTATTTATAAAATCAAGAAAATGAAAACAATCCATAACTGGAGAATAAATTAACAAAATTCCTTACAATGGAATTATTATAAATACTGTAAAGTAAGTTGCTGATATATGCTTCTTCTACTTTCCATTTGCATAAACCTTTTTTAAAAGGCAAATCCATAGAGACAAAAAACAGATCACAGTTGTCTGGGGCTGAAAATGGAAGTGGGGCTTAACTGGGCCACCACGGGAACTGTGTGGGGTGATGGCAATCCTCTGAACCTGGATCGTGGTGAAGGTTGCAAAACCCTACACATTTCCTTTTTTTTTTTTTTTAGATTTTATTTATTTATTTGACAGAGAGAGATCACAAGTAGGCAGAGAGGCAGGCAGAGAGAGAGGAGGAAGCAGGCTCCCCATTGAGCAGGGAGCCCGATGTGGGCCTCGATCCCAGGATCCTGAGATCATGACCTCAGCCGAAAGCAGAGGCTTTAACCCACTGAGCCACCCAGGCGCCCCCCTATGCATTTCCTAAGGAACATTTGGTTGTACACTTACACTGGGTGTGTTTTGTGGTATTTAAAATATACCTTGATAAGGCCATTAATAAAAAGTACATGATCTGTGAGATAAGAGACAGACATGAGAGTGTAAGCAGATAAATAATATTGAATTAATTACTGTCTATCTTAGTGACTGCTTTCTGTTAGATAAGTCAAAATGATAATCCATGTTAGTGGCTTTTTTCTTAGTTTCAAGAATAATTAGGTTAAGCCTCTGACCCTTGATTTCTGCTGAGGGTCATGGGATCCAGCCCTGCGGCCGGCTCAGCACTCAGTGCGGAGTCTGCTTGGGATTCTCTCTCCCTCCCTCTGCCCCTCCTGCTCATACACATAAATAAATAAATAAATCTTTAAATATATATATATATAAGTCATACTTTGTAAATTTCTCATTTCAGACAGTCTTACAAGTTTGGTTTTCTCATCCCCATAAGACAGATTTCTACACAACCCAGACTGAGGCTCAGAGGGGCTAGTGAACCAGCCGAGAGGCATCCGAACGCGATGCTAACTGCTTCCTGTTTGACAGAATTTGGATAAGGATGTTCAAGCCTCTGCTGGAGGAGGTGGTGTCCTTCCCCGTCTTGAGATTCTGTGATGTACCCCGAATCTGCGAGTAACCCCAAAATTATTCTTACAACATAGTATAAGTGACTAATGATATCTAAAAAAGAAAACGTCCTCTCTGACTGACATTTTGAAGCACGATGAAAGCTTTGAGCCTAGGGAGTGGTGTTCCTTGGTGGGATTTCAGGTTGAGAGAGGAGGATACGTACTATTTTTGCGGGGTGGACATCCCCTCACCCCCCACCCCTGCCGCGAGGAGCTCACCTGGGCCATCTTTGCTCGCAGAGTGTGGCTGTGTACCCACGGAGTATCTTAACCTTCTTGTGACCCAGCTTTGCAGGCTGCCAACTCCACGGCAGCTCAGAGATTGAAATTCCTGTGTGTGACTGCAGCGTTTGACACACTGTAACACCATAAGCCCTCAACGAAGGACAATGTAAGGGGAAAAGTTCCCTAAATAAAGACTTCCGTGGGCTCTCTGAGATAGGCCAGTGGACCATCGTGAGGGGTGGTCACGCCTCCAGCCCCATTCCCCCAGATAACAGAGATGCCCCCCTGCCCAGTATCTGTCCCCGTAGGGCTGCCCTCAGGCCCTACCAGGAGGGAGCCACGGGCCACAGACACCTCTCTCTGAAATGCCCCAGGCTCTTCTCAGCCCTGCCCTCTGCACAGTCACGCCGTGCCCTGTGGTGCCAGGGCTTGAGAAAGCACCAGAACAGGGGACCCACGGGGCGGGAGTCCTAGGGTCAGTGGTGCCAGATCTGCTCAGCGCGCTGGATCGTTCATGACAACAAAGCACCATTCTCCGGAGTGCCAAGACCGCCTGCCAAGTACCAGTGTGGGCTGTGTGGGCAGCACAGCTGCGGATCACAGGAGGCTGGGCTTGCTCCTGGGGCTCCTCTGGGGCATCTTCCCAGCCCCACAGCGCCTTTCTGAAAGGGGGCAAGGGGCTGGGGGACAAGGGAGGGGGAGGGGGAGAAAGAGGAAAATGCAGATGGGAGAGGGAGAGAGAGGCCCTTCTTCCTTGACCCCGAATGGTCCCTCCGGGTGGAAGGACGTAGCCCAGTGGTGTTCTTGAGAAGGAGATTTATCTGTGCATTACCAGTCGAACTCTGCTAAGAGGAGAAGTTTCCCTCTTTCCATAGTCAGGCAGCCGAACCGTGTGGAACAAATGCAGGATCATGTCATGCAAATGGCATTGGATTCAGAGTCCAGAGACCTGTATTCTAGCCTGTAATTCACCTCCAGTTGGCTGCAGCACTTTAGCCATATCTCTTAACTTTTCTGGTCTCCTTTGCACTGTGCAATTATAGGATTCCTTCTCTAATTCTGGAGTTTTGAAGGCGAGTCAAGTGGGGCTCAGTCCTGGTCCAGTGGGGTGGATGGAGAGACAGGTAGGAGGTAGAGAGGGGGCTGGCCAGGCTGAGGATTCATTTACCTGATTCCCTGACAAAGCTCAGGGTTCTGAGAAGAATGAGACTGTCCAGAGGAGTGTCTCCAGGCCACATCAGGACCTGACTTCTAGAAAATTCTCTGTCCTCCTCCCTTTCAGCATCTCCCCATGCTCCTCCATTTTCCAGACTCACCAGAAGCCAGCTATCCATATGATTTAGCTCCCTCTCTATTCCCTCGCAGCTGAACCTTGAGGTTCTAATCAGACAGTCGTCCACCCAGATGGTCTCCCCCAATGGTCTCTCCTTCTCAACTCACTGCTGGAACAGCCTTCCAGCCCCACCGCTGTGTGGCACCTGTGTTGGGATGGGGCCAGCTCCTGGGGAAAATAGGGCCTCTTCCCGTGTGAAGTCTCTGCAACACGGGTGCTCCTGGCCATGTCCTGCTTTCTGAGCCCCCTCCTTTGCTCGGGCTCTGTTACTGCCTGGCTTCCCCCTGTCTTCCAGGGCCGCTCCTGCCAGTCCCACTCCCATGCTCCTCCCCTTGTTGGGACTTGAATATTAGTGTCTTTGGGACGTCAGCCCTTTCATCCCACTCTGCACACGTCTGCATTTTGCGTGCTTGGGGATTCGGTCCCCATTTCTACACCACCGACTCCCAACCCCATGTCTTCCTCCTGGCCCGTCCCAAGCTCCTTAACAGCCCACCGTGGAGGAGAACCATATCTACACGCTCCTCTACCCAGCTCTGCGGGGACTCTCACAGGCACCTCCATTCTGCATTCTACAAATATTGAACACTCAGCCAGCACTGCGATGGGCGCCGTGGGGCCCTCCTACTTAAGGTACTGTCAAGGTACAAGCCTCCTCCTTGCCCCCAGGAAAAGGCCCAGAAATTAGTATGGCCCTGCTTATCACCAAGCAGATTCTCAGGATATAGCCTGGAGCTGGGTCACCTGACCTCCCATGTGAAACCCTGCCCCTAGCCTTGCTGGATCACAGCACTGCCTCTACTGTGCCCTCACTCCTGCCCACTGTGGGGGGTCCTCTGCAGATGGGGGGCGACTCGCTGGCAGGGTTGGGAGTCACGTCACACCCACCTCTGTGCGTCCCACGTGCCCAGCGCAGCTTCTGGTCCACATTAATGTTTGGGCTCTCTGTCTCTAATGTGCGGGGACCACAAGCGTGGAGGAAGGGAAATCGGTCCCAGAGTATGTATCCCTCAACCCCTTTGATCCCTTTGCTGCATCACAATAGGCTTCGCTTTTGTGGCTCCGTGAAGGACGCCCACTGAGCGTCTGTTTGCTGGCATGCAATGCTGGCTCCACTTTGCTCAAAAAGCATGCAGGGTGTTCTGTTCCAGAGTCGGCATTATGCCTTCCAGATACGAGAAATTTCAAGCATACAGGGTGGTGTTCATTGAAGCAAGGAGCCCTCTGGTAAGAACCTTCGATAGGAAACAGATGGAAGTCCCTTTTTCTAAACAAAAGAATCACGGTGCCGTTCACAGAACATGCCTGCTGTATTCAATAAGTACAAGTTTAAAAAAAAAAATCACCCTATCTGAGAAGCATTCAGTTGGTTCAAAGTCCCTGGAAAAGTCAGAAAATGTGAGGTTGAGAGTCCCACAGAAATCCTATATCATGTTTCTCTATTATTGCAGTTGGTAGAAATATATGAAAGTCGGGCTGTTTCTGCAAAGCTGATATTTCTTTGGCTGATAATTGATCACTGTGTCTACAGAAACAGAACTTACTGCAGTGCCTGGGTGGCTCAGTCGATTAAGCGGCTGCCTTCGGCTCAGGTCATGATCCCAGGGCCCTAGAATCAAGACCCACGTGGGGCTCCCTGCTCTTGGGGAGCCTACTTCTCCCTCTCTCTGCGTATCACTCTGCCTACTTGCGCACACTCTCTCTCTCTCTCTCTCTCTCTCTCTCTCTCTCTCTCTCTCTCTCTCTGTCAAATAAATAAATAAAATCTTTAAAAAAGAACCAACAAACTTTCTTTTGCCAAAATCACAGGATATACATGACTGTGGACATCAACACTTCTGCTAATTTTTTTATCTGTGTGAGCTCCGGGGCAGCTTCTACTGATTGACTTCTTTCCCTCATTATGGGTTGTGCTTTCCTGCTTCTTTGCACGATTGATGATTTTTTAATTATGATTTATTTATTTATTTATTTGCTTAATGTTGTGACTTTTACCTTGGTTGCTGGGTGTTTTTATATTCCTATAAATATTCTTGAGCTTTGTTCAGGAACACAGCTAAGTTATTAAAATTAAGTTTGATCCTTCTCAGCCTTGCTTTTAAGCTTTATGAGGTGGAACCACAATAGCATTTAACTTAAGGCTTATATTCCACATTATCCATAAAATCAAGAATAAATTCCCATTTAAAGGTCTGTAATTACATTTACAAAATTCCTTTTGCCACTGTAACATAGTCACAGTTTCCTGGGATTAAGGCATGAACATCTATGAGGGGCCGTCATTAGGCCTTACACAACTTAGCCTCCAGTGCCGCTTCCCCCCAAATTCATGTCTATGCCACACACAAAATATACAGACGTCCACAAGCCCTTCCCTGCTGCTGCACCATCAAAGACATCACAAAGATCGGAAATGCCAAAAGGTGCTACGTCCTTCTGGCCTCCCAGAGTCCAGAGCAGACTGACCTCTGCTCCAGCTCTTACAGCTGCCAGGAATACCACACTGCTGAAACCAGAAATAGAAGGTTCTCCCTTTCTTCTGTGGTCTGATCTCTCCCGGGCCTCTTTCCTATTGGCAGTCTGAAATGGTTTACAGTCACTGATGCAGCCTGGCAGTCACACAGTCTATAAAGATGAGTATGTGGCTAAGTGGCTCTGGCTGCACTCACCGGTCCTCTTCTGTCAGATTACAACCTCGGGAGCAATGCACAAAGAGCCATGGCCAAAGAGCGAACGAAGAACCGGAGGTAGTCATTAGTGGGCAAACCTGCCCTGAAGTGTTTCTAAGATCTGGGTTGCAGTAGGTGAGGCCTGAAGGTCATGTGGCATCTGAAGAGGGTGTCATTAGGCTGGGTAAGCAAGAGTTGGAGAAGCTGCAGACAGACTTCAGCAGCTGCAACAGGAAGGCTTGCTGCTTCCCGGGTGGAGAAGCATGGCGGGTGACACAGGAGCAGCAAGTGGACAGGAAGCAGGCCGGAAGCGGGGAGTCCGCTGTTCCTCCACACACCTTGCAGGTCCCCTAGTGCCCAGATCCAACGGGGAGCAGTTGGCAAAGCCAAAGCAGGTTTTGCAGAGAACCAGCCTTAGCATCACAGAGCAGGGTCTGAAAGAGTGAGTGTGCAGCTGAAAGACAGAGCCTAGTAACTGGCACGCCTTGCATGTGGGTCATTCTGCAAGGGCAGAGGTGATGCCCACAACCTCTCAGTGCAGTGAGGCTGCAGACACTGGCTTGTGGATGTCAGTCCCTGAGCGACCCTAATAGTCACTCTTCCAGGGAAGAGAGAGGCCAGAATACAGGGAGAGCAGAATAGCCCTCCAACATGCCTCCGCGTGGGGAGAGAGTGTGGAAGTCCTCTGCCCCCGAACCAGGGCCGCCACAGGAACGGAGGAGCCAAGCCCTCCCCCCCACCCCGTGGCACTTGGCTCAAGCAAGGGGACAGTTGCTGAGCACGGTGGTTGTGTGCACAAGGACCTTCCCCACTCTGAGTAAAGATACAACTTGTGTCATGAGTGTGGGCTGTCTGGAGGTGACAGGTCTAAAGTTGTCTTCTGTGAAAAATACAAATATTGAATTTAATTCCCCATCAGATATGTATATATGCACACAATTGCTCATTCTGGTGATGAAATTCTTCCTGAGAGAATTTCCTATAATACAACTATTATAAGAAAGACCAGATGTAATGCAAATTTTATGCCCTGCACTGCACAGAATAGATCTTTCTCAAGAACATGTAACTCGGATAAATAGTCAATCGCCTCGGGCCTCAGACATTTTTTCTAAGTATGAGGTGTTTTCTGTGAATTAATTCTTGCCTTTTTCCACAAACATCAGAAGGTACCAACAGAATTATATACAACACCAAGAGTGAAGCCTAATGTAAACTATGGACTTTAGTTCATAATCACGTATCAACATTGGTTCACCAATTGTAACAAATGTACCAAAATAATGCAAGATGTTAATAATAGAGAAAGTCAGGGGGCGGACAGGATATATGGGAACTCTCTGTTCTTTCTGCTCTGCGTTTCTGGAAACCTAAAATTACTCTAAAAAATAAAGTCTATTAAAACACTCAAACGGTGGGGTGCCTGGGTGGCTTAGTCAGTGAAGTATCCAACTCTTGATTTCAGCTCAGGTCACCATCTCAGAGTCCAGGGATCTAGTTCGGTACTGGGCTCCTGGCTCAGCGGGGAGTCTGCTTGAGATTCTCTCTCCTCTGTGCCTCCCTGCCACTCGCGAGTGCTCTCAAATAAATAAATGAATAGCATCCTTTAAAAAACTTAAAATACTCAGACTGTAAAAGAACACTTTAATCAGGGTCAATTCTGAAGAACACTTGGGTAGGGTGGTGGGGCGGGCATTTTGAAAAATATCTTTCTTGGGAAGATTTAGGGCCAATTTCCAAGAAACTGAGTCAAGAGAATTTGATCGTTTAATAATCTTTTCTCCTATTTATTTATAAAAGTTCACTTGCAAGTTTTTTTCCTATTGCTTTTAAAGTTGAAATCCATTTCCTGAAAAATTGCCACCATTGTTTCCTAGAGTGTTTGATTTCTTATTATGGTGTTATGATCAGGATTCTCCAGAAAGCTCTCACCCCCCTTGGTTCACGAAGGTGCAGGAGCTCCTCACTGCCTTATTTCTGAGACTGGGGGGCCGTCACTTCTCAGACACATTTTGCTTGAACGGCTATTTGCACTTGAACAAGGACTTCACTGTGTTTGTGAACCTTTGGTAATCAAGACCAAAACTGGGTAGAGCTTTCTTCCAGACTCTGCTGAGGTTGAATTTTTAGACTCTTTCTGAGATTTGTCAGTATTCTTCCCCAAATCCAGGGCACCGAAGGCCTCTTAGGATGTCTTAGACATCTGTCTCTGACCTTAGACCTCAGTTCTGAAAGCGGCAAACATCACTTTTTAAATATAAATCACAAAGCTGTAGAGTCAAACTTTCCTATTTTGACAAAGATTCTCTCCTTGACCAGAGTCAATCAGCCTCTTCAGAATCTTCTTCCCAACCAGGCCTCGTCTTTTGGACTTCTGTATTCATCTCTGCATTGTCCAGTTTGGGCAAGAATACTGCTCGGTCAGCTTCTCCAACATTCCCCCCCACACCAGCCCGGTATCTGATGGGGCTCCCCCCCCCCCCCCCCGGTGATATGTGACCTCCTGTCCAGCCCTCAGGAAGAACCCTGTTAGGTCAGGTTAGCCAGAATCCTTCCCTACCCTGATGTTTTCCATCCACTAGCCTCCCCTCCCTGCCCTGATCCCTGACTGTAAGTTCCCACTTTTCTCTGCCCTGTTCAGAGTTGGGCCCCATCGCTCTCCCCAGCTGTAAACCCCACTATTGGGTCCCTACACCTATCACAGTGGGCCTGCAGGAAGCCTGCCCTACCACCTTTGCCAAGTGCCACAAATAACTTTCCGTGGACATCTGCCCCCTCCCCGCCCCTCCCACCCATGTCAAGCCCCGCCCGGAGCGGGGGCGCCCAGCCATCTGGTGCCCAGCCCTACCTCTCAGTCCCTGCTCCTAAGTCAACAGCATTTATTTTCCAGACTAAAACTTTTCCTCAGAGCGACCAAACGACAGGCACACATCGCCCAACGTATTTTTATCACCACAGTGCTGAAAGAAATAGATGGAGATTTATTGAGGTGCCTATATGAATTGGAGCAATGCATGTAATCCCCATGCCTGAGATCACTTAGGAGGAAGCTGCAGGACATTATGTGCCTGTTAAATAATGGAAAACGAAATGGCACCGTAAAAATAAGCCTTTCAGCAAGATAAATGAGATCATTTTCTTGGAAAGAACTCGGCCAGGAGTGGAAAACTCCCACCCTCTTTCACACATGCGAGGATGTCAAAAGGCCAAGGCCAAGGCTTCCCATGTGCGTTCACCAAGGATGGGGGTTGGTACTACTTTTCTCGAGAAGGAAGAAAGAGACATGTAGAGAATTCTGTCCCCCTTACATCTCAACTCTCTGACTGTTGCTCACAGTCTTGCTGACAAGATAGCCCAGAAAAATAAAAAAAACAACTATCAGTACCTCACTTCCTTACTCCGGAAATCCAGAAGTTGTAATGTTGTTTTTGGAAGAGGGTAGAAAGTATACGCAGAAAGGATTACTTATGAGTGTTTCCACCACCGTCTAGAGCAGAAGTGGCATACCCAACCGAAGCTCAGTGGCAGAGGGGATATTGGAGCAGACATCACAGCAAGGAGGAAACCAAGATGGCTGATGAGAGACAAGTGGACACGGGAAGGGCAGGGAAATGGTGCAGCTAACAGAAATGGGTAAATGGGGATGGGGGCCTGTTTCCATTTGAGATTTGAGCTGGTTATAGAGTATCAGTGTGAAACCATTCTGACAGGAAATGAGAATGAAGACATAGATCCTTAGTGGGATTATAGAGCTGGTCATTTGAATTTGGAAGGTACCAGTTCAGATAAGCTATTGAAAAGTCAAGTTTTCACAAGAAAATGGTGTAAAAAGAGAACATCTAAGGGCCTACAACCTTAAAGGGACCTAAAGTTAAGACCAGAAGGAAGGAGAAACTTAAAAAGAGAGAGAGAGAGATTGAGAAGGAGATGAGAAGAGGGGAATGAGAAGTATCCTGTGACCCAGGGTTTGGTCAGGTGAAGGAGAGAGGGATCTGAATTGAATCCTGGTCTGTTTAAATCTAAAGTCTGCTTTTCCCACCACTACTTCCCTAATAAAAATGCAACCCCTCAACTCAACCCTTCCCTCTTCTTGGGGTCCAGAATCTTCTGGAAGTACAGAAAACTGAATCTTCAGCAAAGAGTCTGACTGAATGTGTGCCGTGAGCGGTGGGAGAGAGCCAGCAGTTCAAGCTCAGAGGAAGGCAGACTCAGCATCCTGGTCGAGAGTCACAGACCTGGAAGGCGGTAAGCTGAGATTCGAGATGGATCCGTCTGAGGCCAAAGGCCAGGCTATGTCCACAGTCCTAGGCTGCTGGAAGGAGAACATTTTGAAGAGGAGACCACCACTCATTCCGAACAAGCAAGAGAGGCTTCAAGATGCTGGTGAATAGTTAAAATGTGGTAAAAAGGCATCCAGTGGCTTTCCAAAGTCCAGTTACACGTGGGCAAGGGGGTGTGGAGGAAGGGTGGTCCAGACCACGTAGTCAAACGACTTGACCATGAGGATGTGACGTTAGTCAGCAGGGAACTCAGAGGGGCCGCGGGGGCAAGGGAAGGCGTTTGACTACAGATGAGAGAGCACCTGTTTAAAAGCAGAACAGAAAGAGCTCTTTGAGACTGAGACTGAGATGAGAGGACAAATTCAGTCCAGTCAGCCACCAGTGAGGACCTCTGGGGGCCACCTGAGGCGACCTGATGGGGTAACTGCGCCCAGAGGAGCTGGAGCCCGAGGGCGAAGAAGAAAGGCAGGTGTGCAGACAGGCGACTGTAATACGGAGAGAAGAATGCGCTCCGGGCCACGTGCAGAACTGCAGGACATGCTGTCTGGGAGGGCTGGTGGCCTGATGGTTGCACCCGTCCCCCTCCTCGCCCTGTCACCTGGAGAGCCTCCCCGTGGACTCCGGGACCAGTCATGGGACCTGCCCTGTGTTGGCCAACAGGGCACAGCTAGAGAGTTAAGAAGGCTCATAGCTTTGGGCTAATTTTCTGCTCCCACCGAAACAACGTTCTGGGCTAGCCTCGGGGTAGAGGAGAGACACGTGGCTGGGTCACCCAGATGTCCCAATGCCAGCTGAGGAGTGAGGAGGTCCGAGATAAGACCTGCCTGCTGAGGCCCCCGAAACTTAACCCACCGAACTATCAGCTAAATGAATGCCATTGTTCTAAGTCCCCGGATTGTGACATTTTCTGCAGTGTTCTGTGGCCGTGGATAACTCACGCGCACTTGAATACAAAAAAGGAGGCATCATTTTGGTTTACTTTGGGGTGGCAGGAATGATTTAAGAAAAGAGAGTAAAAAAAGGGAAAGGATGTAAAGCCACACAAGTAAGATCATAAGGGACAAAAGCACCTGGAGTGGAAGGTGGGGCAGCAGTCCGTGGGGACAGAGCTCAGGCCTGGGGCGGGGGAAGCTTGCCTGCCCGGGAGGGGCCGGCCGGAAGGCACTCTCTAGAAGCTTGGATTCAGTCGTGTGGAGACAGAAGCCTGTCCTTCCAGGTGGGAGAGACAAGCTAAGAGAATGTGTGGAGGACAAGTTTGGAAGAGACAACGCTGTCTCTGAAGTTGTCAGAATAAAAGCAGCTCTCACTCACATGGCTGTTAGGGACTCTTCCCCACAGCCTGTTGTTTGATCCTCACAGGAGGGCCCAGAGAGGGGCCCAGAATGCGTCCCCTGACAGAGGAGGAAGGCATGTGGTGAAGGAGTTGGACAACTTGGCCACACCTCACCACTGGCGGCCATGAGAGCGAGGGCAGGAGAGCAGGGCTGAGGCCGGGCACAGCCTCCCTTTCCAGAAAGGCCAGAGGAAGGTCCTGGGGATGGACCACCGCAGGGGAACAGGGGACTGAGGAAGGGACTCTGAAGTGAGCCAGCTGTGACGGGAAGGGAGGCGAGGCTTCCCTGAGAGCAGAAGACAGAGAGGGGCAAGGGCTCGCTCTGCCCAGCAACCCAGAGGCAGGAAGGAGATTGTGGGGAAGACTTAGGGCCCTGGGCTTCATCAGGAGATCCCACAGCCAAGGAATTTAAAATGGGTGAAAATACATATATGGCGGGGGGAGAAGCCAGGAAATCCAGAAGAGGGCCGAGGACCCAGAAATTGGAAGAAGACAAAACGAGAAGGTTCCCTGCAGGGCCGAGCATGTGTGGGAGAGGGGGAAGGGGCCCCCTTATACGGGGAATGTGACCGGAGGGGACACCTGCACCGTGGAGCAGGCAGAAGCCACTGTCCACCGTCAGCTCTGTCCAGGTCACAGGAGACGCTGTCCTGGCAAACCATAAGGGCCTGGACAAAGATCGGGGACCATTACACCCCTGGCTCAGGTGACCCCAGGCCTCAGGATTCGTCTCTTCAAGATCTTTACAAGATCTTTCTCAATTAGGGAGACAAGAAAACCCACCCAAGATCTAATGATGTCCACGTGGTAGGGCAGAACCCATCTGGCTTCTTCTCGTCTGAGCTCGGGCTCCCCCTCGTTCCCCTGTGACGGGGCCAGGCCTAGGCCCGGCTGACGGAAAGGCCAGTGTCAATGATGCGGGGGCAGCTCATGGCACAGAGCTCAGGAGCTTGGGCTTCACTGGAAAAGCCCTTCTTGCTCATCTTGTCCCGGGAAAATACTGCCTCGGTCCTCCGGGGGAGCTAGGTTCCGGCTGGCTGGTGAGGCCGCCCAGCGTCTGGCAGGGTATCAGCCGCGAGGCCTTTGGGGGGAAAAATAAAACTCTCCCCCTCTCCTGCCAAAAGGACGCTCGAGCTGGCAGGCCTGTTCTGAATGCGGGCTGAGAGTTGTCCGGGGAAAGAACAAAATGTATACGACAAAGAGCTGCCCGAGAGCATGAATCTGGGGGCAGCAGGTCTAGGCACGAGCTGGCTCGGCGGTCTGGTGGCCCGCGGACTTTCCAGAAACAGCCTGTGGTGACGCCTGCAAGGGGGAGACCTTTTCTTCCAAAAAGACTGGGGAACTCAGTTGAGATCACTTGGTTTTGGGGGTTCAGGTACTCCTCTTTTTGGCCTCCACATGCTGGCGGCTGACTTAGAACTCAGGCCTGGCCAAGGGTCTTACCCCCGAAAGGTTGGAGCTGTGGGACAAGAGAGGCCACCCAGGAAGTGTGACATCGCAGAGACCAGCCGCTCACTTCCTCCAGCTGGAGAGGCTGACTCCCCCAGGCCCCAAACTCTCCCTGTTTACGAATTTCCGCCCTGTCCTAAAGACAGCAGGGGAAAATAAGGTTTTGTGGAGAAAACTGACAAAACTCTTTCTGTGTGTCTAGAACTAGGGTGGCTGAGGGGGTTGTAAGCGACCATGGGCAGCATTTCCTTCTCTAGCAAGGGGCCCCAGGGCTCGGGTGGGAGGCCACCCCCTGATGTGGTGCAGGAACCACAGCCAGAAGACAGGATGATGGAGACGAGAGTGGGCCCCACTGCTGCCCAAGGAGACGCCCAGAGCCTGTGGCCAAGGAACAAAAGGAAATGGCTCTAACAGGAGCATCTGTGTCCAATTACTCCGGAAGAGCACAGCACTTTGGAGAGTGCATTTTCTTCCACAACGCAAGGAAGAAATACAAGTGCAGTCCAACAGACCCTCCCAAACAGCTTCTTCTAGGAGTCAACACTATCACATGGGTCCCCTCAGACTCACACCCCCCAGAGCCCCTCGGATTCACAACCCCCCAGAGCCTCTCAGAGTCACACCCCCAGAGCCCCTCAGACTCACAGCCCCAGAGCCCCTCAGACTCACACCCCCCAGAACCCCTGAGACTCATACCTCTATCAATGTTAGAAACCTGTGGACAGGACCAAGCACCTATAACTCAGAAATCTAGAAAGTATATGATGGAAAGAACTCCAATGAGCACACTGCACAGTGGTTCTTATTTTTGGGAGTCAGGGACCCCTTTGAGAATCTGAAAAGAATAACATGGTCCCACGAAAAAGGCCTAATCTTTTTAGAGTTCACAGGTCTTCTGAAGCCTCACTATGGACTGCAGGCTAAAGCCCTCCATCTCCTCTGTTTTCCTAGAGTTGTAGATACAGCTTGATGTATGGCTGGTTCCTTGCAGAGCAGGGCTGGACTCAGTAACCCAACCCAGAGCCTTCTTTTCTCTTCCCCCTGCATGGATTTCAGAGCCTTTGGAGCTCTAGTGGCCCTTCCTTGGAGGACTTGAGCTTCCCTGGCTCCATGCTAACCTTGGCCTCATCCACAGCTGTCCCAAGAACCCCCGCCAGGCCCTGCCCCCCCCCCATCTTCATGGCTTCATGACGGAGGTCTCAAGCCCCTAGGTAGGCAGCTCAGGGTCAGCTGGGGCTCGGACATCAGCAGCTCGTCTGAGAACCCATCTCCACGAAGGAGCTGGGCCTGGCATGCAGTGGGTCTCCCCTGTGAGGCCCCATCTCGAGCTGGCCGTAAGGGACCCAAGGAAGTCACAAGGAAACAGTATACCACCTACGTCAAATTGCTCTTCCCTTCCAGGGACAATATCTCCAACGCACCCAAAGGCCTGCTTCGGGACAGTGACTCACTTTGCAGCACTAATGTCCACCTCAAAGGGAGCCCCTGTGTGAGTGCTCATGTGGCCAGGGAAGCCGCTGGCACTCCAGGTCACGGGAGCTCAGGCTGCTCCTGCTGCTGCTGCTTTCCACCTCGGAGCCTGGATCAGCAGCCTGCCGCCATGTCTGGGGCCTGACGGACGAGCGATGGGGAGGAAGCCAGGAGCTGGAGCAGCCTGTCAGTGGAGATACAGGCACGACAGACGCCAGCCCCACACAGTCACAGCCCTGGAGGCCACAGATTCTGCAAGCCTGCCAGAGTTCCTGCATCTAAGGAGCTTAGAGTCTAGGGGACACACCAGTAAAGGATGCTTGTAACTGGTAGTGGGAAGGGGACTTGCCTTTGGGATATGACATGATTTTTAAGACCACAGAGAGCAGAGACTCCCACCACTGCCAAGGTTTCCTAAACTTTAATCCGGACAATTGGAGAAGGAGTCACCTATTGGAACTGCGTTTCAGGGAAGATGGCAGGTGGCTGAGGGAAAAAAGGGACCCCTCACAAACCTAGCATCGGAAGTGTACCCACACCCGTCTGTCGTTTGGGTTTGCATTTGCTACGTACGGTAACTCCAGAGACAGTGAAACTGTGAGCAGCAAGCTAAGCCATGGAGTGTAGATGTCACAGAGCGGCAGGGGACGAAAGTCCTCTGGAGGTGCTTCCACACGAGCTCACTCACAACAGCAACGTGAGTCGGGTGGTTGCTGCAGGCCAGGCGCTACGGGCTTCGCATCCTCATTCAGTCCTCCCAGACCTATTATTTTACCCATATTCTACATGAGGGACCTGGAAAACCAGAAACTAAAGTAATGTGTCCCATGTGATCTACTAGTAAGAAGCCACTTAGAAACCCAAATTCGTTGCTGTTGGTGGTGGAAGCAATTCACAACTGCGCCCCTGACAGAGAAAATAAGAGAAGGCATGAGGGGCTTTCAGTGAGTGGTCTGGTTCTAGAAACAGATCGTTCATGGAATAGCACAGTCTCCTAAATGGCACTGCAAGGCCGAGGGTCCCATGGGACTTGGGGTGCTGGCGTGAGAGGCAGAACTGAGAAGCTGTCCAGAAGTGCAGGCCTGCAGAGCCCCCACTTGTCCCCAGGCCCGCTGCATGGACCCCGGGTTTGGGAGGACGGGTACTCAAGGTGAGTGATTCCACAAGCGATCGCTGTTCTGCTTGGGGCCCGTGGAGCTGCACCGTCTGCCTCAGGTGGAGCGAAGCAGACCCCAAGCTGGAAGAGAGCCAAGGCTTGGGGAGAACGGAGCTGATGGGCCAGAGCTGGAAGACAGAAACCAGAGTCTCTGGGTCCAGCCCCCCAGGACCAGCACTGCGCCCGGCCCCCAGCTCTGCCCCCCACCCCCAGGCACGGACAGCACCCAGAGGAGGAACTGGGCCGACAGGGAGCTGCAGGGTGGGGGCTGGCACACTGCTGGGCACTCAGCATGGCCCTGAGCAGGCACCTGACGCCCTCTCTGTAGAGGCAGCCCTTGGGAGGCAGGAAAATGTCAGGGCAGGCCACCAAACCCGCTGCACGGAGCCTGCCCAGCAAGGTGGTGTGTAGGAGGAGGCCGAGGAGAGTGCCCACTGAGAGCAGCCTGCACGCGGGAACTGAGTCTCAAGATGCCGTCATGCCCTCCTGAGCGGATGGGTGTTTCCTTGGAGATGGCGGCCAGGCGAGGGACAGGAACAAGGCTAGCGGTGTGGCAGTCTTTCCAGGCAGTACAGAGCGTTGACTACGTGCCGGCCTCCCATGAACAGCCCCCCTCCTCCATCTTCTCAGGTCCACAGAGCGACCTTTGTATAAGAGAGGGCGTGGAACCCAGTCTGTGGGGTCTGTCTGTGTACCTCTTCCCCACCCAACCCTGAGCCCTCAGGGATGCTCTCACAGCAGCATTTTATTTTATTTTATTTTTTAAAAGATTTTATTTATTCATTTGACACACAGAGAGAGAGATTACAAGTAGGCAGAGAGGCAGGCAGAGAGAGAGGAGAGAGGAGGAAGCAGGCTCCCTGCTGAGCAGAGAGCCCGATGTGGGCCTCGATCCCAGGACCCTGAGATCATGACCTGAGCCGAAGGCAGCGGCTTTAACCCACTGAGCCACCCAGGTGCCCGCACAGCAGCATTTTAGAGGAAGGGGCTCCTCCCTGGATGACGCTACCACAGAAGACTCCAGTGAGGCCGTCTGGGGTGGACCCTCCGGGCCCCAACACCAGCACTCCCATTAGATATGGGGGAAGGCTGGGTGGGGCACCGTGGCCCGAGGCCTTCTCTCCTGGGAGAAGGATCGCTGACTCATCCCCAAAACAGAGAAGGTGTCCAACCCATGTGTGTTTAAGAGACCACTCAATCCTGGAGTGTGAATGTCATGGCCACATCTCTGTGCAGCGGCCAGCCCTTGCTGCCTCCTTCCTGGGCTGCCCTTGGCCCGCCGCTCTGCCTGGTACCCACAGCCCTCGTTCTCGCCTCACCTCCTTGCTCTCCCAGTCCCTGGACACCACTTTAGGCTCTGCCGTTGTTTGGTCGGATGCCTTGAAACAGAACACTCAACCTCTGTGTTCAGCAGGAAAACAGAGATGGGGCACCATCTTCCTCGGGAGGGTGAAAGAGTCATTGTAAAGAATGGCCTGGTAAAGATTCAAAACCCACTGGCTATTTGCAAGAAAAGCTGTTATGGAAACAAGCAGCTTGACCCAGGACCTGTTTTGTACAGTTCTGAGAGGTCGGTTTTGTTTATTCTCCTAGCTCAAAATCCCAAAAGGTTGGGATGGGCCAAAAGGCAAAGCTGCCCTTTGCAGGGGCCCTTTCCTCTCAAATTAATCTGACAACTCACTGGAGCATCAGGTTGGGAGGGAGCGGGTGGGTAACCTTGACATTGGTGGAGGACTCCCCACAGGAGAGAGGAGGGAGCGCTGGCCCAGTATGGGGGGAAATCCATTTTGCTTCTCAGGGCCAGGCCTTCTCATCCTCATGATAAGGATAGTGATACCCACCCTATACTTGAGTGTCCTGCACATTGTCTGGTCTGAGCTTCCCAAGAGCCCATGTGTGGCTACCAGCAACTCACAGAGAAGGAAACAGACTTGATCAAAGTCACAGGGATCATAAGCAAGAGAAAATCTCAGCTTTCTGTCCACATGACTCTTGGGCATCCAAGACACATCAACCTTAGCACAAAGCTGTTGTTGTATAAGGTAGACAGAAGAAGTTATGGGAAGGCAGTCAGAAGGGGAGGAATCTCTACACTCTGTTGCCCAATAGAAATACCACAGGAGCCATAGGTGTAAACTTTAAAAAAAAAATAGTACAACTAGAAGTTTATACCCTTTGATGACCTTCACCCATTTTGCCCCCCACCACCTCTGGCAACTACAATCTGTTCTCCATATCTGTGAGTTCAGCATTTTTTAGATGCCACGTATCAGTGAGATCGTACAGTATTTGTCTTTCAAATATCTGACTTGTTTCACTGAGCATCATCCCTTCTTGTTTCATCCATGTTGTCCCAAAGGGCAGGATTTCCTTATTTTGTGTGTCTGAATAATAGCCCATTGTACATGTATGCCCCGTTTTCTTTATCCATTCATCCATCAAAGGACACGTGGCTTGTTTCTATGGCTTGACTATTATAAACACTACTACTACAATGAACACAAAGGTGCAGGTATCCTTTTGAGATAGTGATTTTGTTTCTTTTGGATAAATACCCAAGAGCAGAGTTTTTGGATCACATAGTTTCTTTTTTAATTTTTTTAAGAACTCTGTGCTGTTTTTCACAGTGTCTACCAATTTACATTCCCACCAACAGTGCACGAGGGTTCTTTTCTCACCAGATCCTCGCCAACACTTATTATTTCTTGTCTTCTTGGTTTTAGCCATTCTGACAGGCATCAGGTGATATCTTGATGTGGTTTTGATTTGCATTTCTCTGATAATTAGTGATATTGAGCACCTTTTCGTGGACCTGTCAGCCTGTATGACTTCTCTGGAAAATTTTTGATTTTCTGGTAACTACATTTGAAAATGTAAAAAGAAACAGATGAAAGTGATTTAAATGTTGTATTTTGCTGACCTTATAAATCCAAAAGATTATTTCAACATGTAATCAATAGGACAAGATCATCGATGAAATAGCTTACCTTCTTTTTTTCATATAAAGCCTTCCAGACCCTGTATATATGCTGTACTTCTAGCCCATCTCAACTAGCACGGGCCCATCTCAAAGGCTCAGTAGCCACATGGGGCCACTGGATACTCCATGAGACAGCTCAGCTCTATCCAACGGCAGGCCAAGTACCTTCTGTAGAGCCATGTCTAATCCGGGGTGGCCATGAGCTCGCACAAGGCTGGCTGGGAGGAGCTGGAGAGTGAGAAGCCAAACCAAACCCAAAGGCTTACACTGCGCAGTGGTGTCCAGCCCTGATTCTTCTCTTCTGGAACCTTTTCCACAACAAAGATCCGATGCAAAGCTCTGATATAACAAAGAGATCAAATCAGAGCTTCCTAGCTGAAGGAATCAGACTAACCACCAAGCCTCTTCAGGGTGTTATCAGAGGCACTCCCTTAGAGGTCTAAGAATTCAAGTATCAGAGATTACAAACTGCCGAAGGAGGCCAGCCTCCCACTCTACCCCACACGTGGCCACGACTCAGTGGCACGACTGCATAGCTATCCAACCTCCCCTCTAGCACCTCAAGGGCCAGGTGGCAAGACCTGATGCCCACCAAAGGCCTGGAGTTTGCAAACCTGCACTTACAAAGCCTCGTTACACAATGATTGGGACTCAGTTTCCAGAGGAGGAAGCTGAGGTGGAGAGAAGAAAAGTTTCTTGCTCTGGATCGTGCACACATCCACCTGTCTGCCTCGGAAGCCCATGAGCTTCCCACTAGATCACCACACCAGCCCCAGACAGCTCTCACAGTTAGGAGTCTAAGTTCGGGCCAGGCCATGGCATCCTTCAGAATATTTAGATTTCTGAAGTTTGAAGAAGCGCAAGTTTCTGACACGCTTCCTAGGCTGTGAAATCCAGGCTTTGAAATAAATACATTTGCTCTGTAGTGTCTAAAGCACTAGACAACTTAAATATATATATATTAAGATTTTATTCACTTATTTGTCAGAGAGAGAGAGCACAAGCAGAGGAACAGCAGGCAGAGGGAGAAGCAGGCTCCCTGCCGAGCAAGTAGCCTGATGCAGGACTTGATCCCAAGACCCTGGGATGATGACCTGAGCCGAAGGCAGACACTTAACCAACTGAGCCACCTGGGCGTCCCAAAATGTCTCATAGATGTATTTTGTGAGGGGTGTATTTAAATGCAGCTACAGGCCTGAAACCAGGCTTTGAAGGAGCGTGGATTCATCTAACAGGTACTGGGTCACTCTTCTGTGCCAGAAAGTTCAAAGACATCACCACATGCTCCTGCTAATTTAGAGGGAAGGGTCATGGAGCTCAGAGCGGGAGATGATTGGACAAAGTTCTAAAAGCCAGGACAAAGGTGGGTCCGGCCAGCCCACTCCTGCTGCTGCGTGTTGTGGTGACTGTCCTCCTGAGCTGGGCTGCTTGTCCCGGACAAGAGGCAGCATTTTCTCTTCCCAGAGAGGGCATTCTGGAGGTTCGGACCCTCTCTCCCTGCGACAGGCACTGTGGGTACTCAGGGCCACATGGTGCACAAGAGAACAACAGCTTTTATTTAACAGAAAAGAAAAGATCAACAACATTAGACAAATTGGTTGGGTGTTAAAGTGACCGAGGTAATTGTTCACTTTATGATAAATAAGCATATGAAGAGAAGGACCCGTGTCATGCTCAGGAAAATGAGGTCTCTGTAGGGTTTGCTCTCTACGAAGGGAAAGGACATAAAAGTTCTATGAACCACAGCTCAGTGAAGCTGATGTAATAAAAGAGGAAGCATAAAGATGTTTTGGAGTCAATTGATTTCTCTTTTAGGAAATGACTACGTGTGGTCTTTGCAAAATGGTCGTGCCAGCGATTGGAAATCAGACAAACAGGGGCTTGAACCCAGGTTTGGTCACTCACTGGCTGTGTGACCTTGGAGAGGTTACTGAGCCAAGAAGTCACTTAACAAATCTGAGCCTCGGTTTCATGAGCTATAAAATGAGATGAATAACACCACCTACCTCTTAGGTAGTATTGTAAGGATTAAATGACACAAAACCAAACATTGGCTATGCCAGTTGGCACAGGTTAGATGTTTAATAAATTATAATCCTTGTTATAGTAATTCAGATCTATCAGAGAGCTCTCGCTGTCTCAACCACAAATGATGAGATAGGCACGCCACTCTATAGCCGTGGGGACCATGCCAACTTGCCCCCGAGGCAGTTTCCATCTGAGAGGTGACAGGTCAAAGGAGCATAGGAAGCTATTTCTTCTGTTTCTTCTGTGGAACCTTCCCCCCCCAACACACACGCACACCCCTCTTCTCACTTCTGTGACTCTTCCCTATATCTCAAGTCCTGAGAGGTCTAAGTTGGCAACTTGGAGTGACTTACAGTCAATCAGAGAGTAACGATCAACACTTTTCAACAGTAGCTCACTTTGCCTCTTCAACCAGACTTCCCGGCAGTAAGAATGCTGTCACGTGTCTCTATATTCCGTCAGGGTCCCAGCACTGGGGGAGGTGTGCACCTGCTGGTTCACTAACTACCTTAGCATGGAGAATGGGCAGAGGGGAGTCTCCCTTCAGTTCTTGTCCTCCGTGCTTTCTTGCCAGCCCCCAGCAACCCTTTCAGGGTCTTCCTCATCATCCCAGGGCTCCTCTTCTACTTATAGCCCAGGGGGGTGCCATCTGTCTTCCCAGTAATGGAGAGAGAATGANAGGGGGGTGCCATCTGTCGTCCCAGTAATGGAGAGAGAATGAAAGCAAGGGACAATCAACAGATGAGTGGATAAAGAAGATGTGGTATATATATATATATATACACACACATATATATATACATATATACATATATGTACNATATATATATATATATATATATATATATACACACACACATATATATATATACATATATACATATATGTACATATATATATATACACACAATGGAATACTATGCAGCTATCAAAAGAAACAAAATCTTGCCATTTGCAACAACGTGGATGGAACTAGAGGGTATTATGCTGAGCGAAATAAGTCAATCAGAGAAAGACAGTTATCATACGATCTCTCTGATATGAGGAACTTGAGGGGCAGGGTAGGGGGTCGTGGAGGGTAGAGAGGGAAAAATAATGAAACAAGATGGTATGGGGAAGGAGACAAACCATAAGAGACTCTTAATCTCACAAAAACAACTGAGGGTTACTGGGGGGTGGGAGGGTAGGGATAGGGTGGATGGGTTATGGACATTGGGAAGGGTTTGTGCTTTGGTGAGTGCTGTGAAAGGTATAAGCCTGATGATTCACAGACCTGTACCCCTGGG